>VZSV01000208.1:267513-305718 GCA_013398735.1 Nothocercus julius | reverse complement strand
CGCCGCCGCGGGGGAGGGGGGCAGCCCCGGAGCCTGAGTGTCCCCGGTGTCCCCGCGTCGCGCTGTTCCTCGCGGCCCTGCGGAGCTCCCGCCTTGCCCCCGTGGGCTGCGCCGTGTGCCCCGGCCACCCTGAGGACCTCGGGGCCCGTGTCCCCGTGCTGTGACATGTCCCTCCAGGCTTTGCCGTGTTCCCATGTCACCCCATGCGCCCCAGCGCCCAGGCGTGTTCCTGTGTTGTGACATGTCCCTCTGGGCTTTGCCATGTTCCTGTGTCACCCTGTGTGCCCCGGGGCCCAGACATGTTCTCATGTTGTGACATGTTCTTCAAGTCCCTGCTGCATTCCCAAGCCAGAATAAAGAAACCGGCTTCCTGGGTCATGACATGTTCCTCAGGGCTTTGTCATGTTCCTGTGTCACCCTGACGTACCTCGGGTGACCCCAGGGTTTTCCTGTGTCACCCCACATGTCTCATGACCCCCCTCTGTTCCTAGGTCCATGTACCTCGGGTCCACGCCATGTTCCTGGGTCATTCCACATACCCAAGGCCACTACAGTGTACCCCACGCCTCCAGGGCACTTCCCAGGTCTCTACCACATCCCCAGAGCTCCCCAGGTCACCGCTGTGTCCCTGACACCTCGTCAGCTGCCGCCAGGGCTCTCCTCTCCGCAGAGCTCCCAGCTCCTGCCAACATCCTTGTTTCCCAGCTGGGCCAAGGCCAGCGTGGGCTGCGGCACCTCTGGCTCTTGGCATCCGCTGGGCCACCACCAAAATGTCCCGGTGGCCAAAGGCTTCCTGCTGGCTGCGTGGCAACGGGATCCCCTCCATGTGCCCATTTTTACCAGCTCCATGTCATTCTGGCTGACGCTTGTGAAGGTATCAGTGAAGACTGGCGTTTCCCTGGGGTTTTCCAGACACATAGCTAAGAAAATAGAGAAAGCAAAAGCAAGGCAGGGAGGAAAACTCTCCTGAGCAGGGCATGGGAGAACTTTCCAAGGAAAAGAAAGCACTGTGCATCAGGAGGAAAGTGTTTTCAGAAGGGATTTTCAATACACGGGGTGAAAATATAGATAAAACATTAGACTGGTAACTAGTCAGACTGAGCCACATAGTCTTGTGATATAAAGTTTCGATCAACTTTTTGAATACACTATCTAAGAGCAAAAATGTGGTGAACCGAAGTACATTCCCTTGCTTAAGGATGCAGGAGTGCTGGAAGTGCTAGGGTATTTTAAAAGGGTCCTTGTAATCAAATATTCTGTCTGCAGTAACGACTTTTCACTCTTTTTTTGTTGCGTGAGCAAACACTTCTTTTGGTCAATTTTGAATGTCTCAGCTTTTAGTTGGTTTTGTGCCATGGCCTTTTGCTGTAATGCTGTGAGGCAAGGAAAGCTACAGATTTTAATAAATGTTCACTAGATTCTTCCTAGTTTTACAGATTTCTTATTACTTCCCTTCTCTTTTGTCTCCTGTCTAGAGGCTCATCAACAATATTCTTTACAGGCTTCCCTTTATTAGGCATCTGATTGTGTCCTCTGTTGTTCTACAATATCCCTTCCGAAGAGATGAAGTGGTGCAGCTCATAACCTCAAAGTGCGGCAGTGCAACACAACTGTGAAAAAGTGTTTTAATATTTTTTCCACTATCTCCCATTCCTTCCATTGCGCTCCGGAGACATCATCAGTCTGACAGAAGGGATTAGCCTGAGCCAGAGGGTGAATAATGTGTCTAATGAAAGCAGCTGTGTTTATAATTCCCCTGGCATGTCTCTGCGTGGAGCAACCTTGGTGCCCTCAAATCCCAGTGAAAAGCAGCGGTGCAGACTGTGCTTTGAGTGGAGAGTCAAGAAGCTGCCACAGAACTTTCTGTTTCTGGGATGGCGACCAGATCTCTGCTAGGGTGGTTATAACACATCCCCCTCTGAAAAAATACTGAGCAGATCTGTGTCCAGACGAGGACAAAAGGGAACCTGGGATCAAAAGGGTGTTGTTGTTATAGCATCCGGTAAATAGGGCAAGACAGCCCTCTTTAGTGTATTGCAGCTCCTGTATGAGCAGAGAGGCAGAGAAACTCTAGTGGGCCTGGTCCCTTGGGATAAATCCATACCACTAAATGAAGCAGCTCCTGGGAATGCTGCTGGAGAAAGGATTGGGATCGCCTATAATGATAAATGGCCAGAATGGTCGCTGGTGTATGTTTGAATCAGTGCAATCATCCCCCCCCCAGCCATTCCCCAGCAAGGCTCGAGAGCGGGAGCGTTGCAGGGACTGCTTCCAATGGGCAGCCGGGAGCAGTTTGCTTTGGACGCGAGGTGATTTTGCCAGCAGAGACTTGTGTTGGAGCAAAGGAGCCTGTCCCTGGCAGCACGAAGGGAGGGCTGAGAACAGTGCAGAGAGACCTGGATAAGGAAAGAGGTTGGCAGAAGCGGAGGCAGGGATGGTACGAAGGGGTTGGGGCTGTAGTGTGGACTGGGAAGCTCTGGAGCAGGAGTAGAGGGAAAATGGTGTTCAGGGCGGGGAAGGAGTGAGGAGGCATCAGGTGAGGCAGGAGAGCAGGGTGCACGGGGCGTGC
This sequence comes from Nothocercus julius, assembly GCA_013398735.1. NCBI lineage: Eukaryota > Metazoa > Chordata > Aves > Tinamiformes > Tinamidae > Nothocercus > Nothocercus julius. The sequence continues at coordinate 303,149 of VZSV01000208.1, read as the reverse complement.
AGAAAAGGCAGTTATTACTTGGAGCCTCAGCCCCTGCTTGGGGCTGGGCATGCGAGGACTCGACCGAGTCCTGGCTTACCCCAGCTGCAGAACTTGCCCGAATCTGTTGTGCTGCAGACACGTCACCCCTCCAGGGCATCACAGGCCTCCTGGAGCCGCTCTCCAAGGCTGCCTCCTGCCCACGCAGCTTGGCTGGAGCCACTCTGCCTTTAACGCACCATCACGATGCCCAGGCCTGGGAAGAGCCCTGCCCAGCGGCACGGGCAGCACCGTGCCAGGGACATGCGCTCCCAGCAGGCTCCTTCACTTCTGCTATCGCTCGGGGCTGGTTCTGTGCATGTCACATCAAGCCAAAAATGTTGCAACAAACAGGAATGTAAGAGATAGGAGGAGGGGCTGACCGTGACATGAAACACTAGACCTCGCGCAGTAGACTGAGTGTAATATTCCTTTATGGATTTAGCTCATTCAAGACATCAGGTCTGAAATGAATTTTTCAGCAATTGCATTGGCTTAGGCTGTAGCTGTCTGGTTTGGATGAATACTGAAGGCAGTGTCTGTTACATCTGCATCACCATATACCTCAGCTCACCATCCTGCCCCATGCGGCACGACAAAACTGAGGGACCCTCAGTGATGGCTAGACTACATTTAAGGGGCTCTCCATATCCTTTGGCTGGGTCATTCCCAAGTGTAAATTCGTTTCGACAGGCTCTGCTTTCCCATCAAATCTGCTTTCTGCAAGGTGCTGACAGCATCTTCAGGATTTCTTGTTTCTGCGCCATTGCGCAGAAGATCTGGCTCTCTGAAATGCCGCAGGTCGCCGCCTTCGTGCGTCCTTCTCAAACTCTGTCTCTGCTGCCCTCTCGTGATGCCTTTGGGACCTGCCAGGTTTCGGGAAAGTCCTTCCTCACAAAGTCTACAATTCTCTCCCTGTGTAACTTACCCCGTTGAAATGAAGTAGCCCAACTTTGTCTGTGTCTCAGCTTTTTTTTTTTTTTTTTTTTTTTTTTTTTTTTTTCCAGCTATATTTATTTTGAGATAACCAAGGCAGAGAGTTGTTTCAAGTTTCAAGATGCCCCAAGGCAGAGTTCTGCCCTTTAGGAGGCTCTGAGGAATTATGTTTTTGCCATGAAAAGAAGTGCTTTCTGAAACAAGTTGCTTGGTGAACAGCTGAGTTACACTAACTGTCTGTGATAACATGGTGTGGAAAAGACCAAAGACCTGGGCAACTGGAACAGGTTGTCCACAGAGGTCCATCCTTGGCCATTTTAAAAGTTCATGTGGACAAGGCCCTGCATGACCCGATGAAGGTTGTTCTGCAGAGCACAGAGGTTGCACCAGTGACCACAGCAGCACAGCTGTGGACTGCAAAGTTGCAGCACAGCCTTTTGGTACTGACTCTCATCAGGAGGACCCTGGTACCTGAGCACAGAGCATGGGCCGTGGCTTGGAAAAGGGTTTCTGGGTGCATTTCCCCAAGCCTAGGCTTCCCAGCAGCTCCCCAGGGCACTGGGCTGGGGAAAAGCCTAGGCAGATTTAGTCAAACTTCCTCAGGATACCTAAATTAGGGGATCCGAATTCTAATCTGAGGGAGCTGGTGATAAAGCAGCCCAGGAAACTCAATACCAATAAACTCAAAATAGCACCCACCGAAAATCCTGACCAGTGCGTTTCCAGTAAGGGGCTTTGAGTGGCTCTCAGGCAACAGACCCCATGGCCAGATGACGAGTAGAGGCAGGTCCAGAGCCCATTGCTTTATGTCTGACTCACTAAGTGTGCTCTCACCTGGGGAGCCAGCAGCCCAGCTCTACATATTGCTGTATGGACCTCAGGTACCATCACATCTGCTCTGCTCAAATAAAACTGTGCACATGCTGCCCTGGACCATTGGCAAATCTCACATTTCGCATGGAGAACCCCAGAGTGCTGCTAAATTCCCATTAATTCCCCAAGAAACATAGAAATCCTAGAAGGGTTGGTTAGAAGGGACCTCTGGCTCAACCTCCCCCTTGACCGGCCCTTTTCCAGCATTTCCAATGCTTTCATTCATGGGCCTCCCAACGTTTTCTCCCCAGGACGTCTTACTCCAGTGCTGTGGGTCACATTGCACCCCATATCCCTGATCAGAGCCACCGTGCCTGACCTGGACCTGTGAACCCTGTCCTGGTGCTGTGGCTCTGACCCTACTGTTCCTGCTTGCTGGACAGTTTTATTTCCCCGTGCTGGCCAGCAGTATTCAGGGTACAGTATAGCAGCAAACCTTAATTTTGAAATCTTAGTTAAAACGCACTGTGAAAGGTTGACCTTAGCAATTTTATTCCTACAGTGCTACAGAAGGAGAAGAGCAGGCAGGATTTTCAACCTCACATTGCTTTGAGAGCTGAGCCACTATCTTCTATTTTGTGAGAACTAGCACTAAATTACGACATGCAAACAAAGGCACTTAAAGAAGTTATACAATAATGAGAGGAAGGTAAACACAGTACAAACCCAACTCACGAGTGTGCGTTTAATTCCTGCAGCCCTTTGTTACAGTCCTCTTGAAAACCTGGTCCTGAAGTCTCAAAAGTCCACAGCTCTTGCTACAGCCTTGGGCTTTCTTGGATGCCACTTCTGGCCACCATGGCACCATCCGGAGTCCTCTTGTCCCCACTGAGAGGTGCAGGAGGTCACGGGCCACCTCTGTGGCTAACAGTGCTCTGGCAGCTGATGTCCAAGAGCAGGAGAGCTCTCCACCTGCAGCTCAGTGCTCTGCACGGGAGAAACTGGTCAAGCATTGCCCTCAGAAATCATGATGTTGTCTCCTTGCTTGTTGGGCCACATCTGCTGCGGTTTGCGTGAGAGGCTGGTGCTTGAAAGCAGATGAGAAAGTGATTACCAGGGCCTCGGGAACAGCTCTGTCTCTTCTGGAGCTGTTCGCTGCCGCCCTGAGAGGTGCAGGCGTCAGTGATGCTGGCGCCCGGCACGGATGGTCTCTGCGGCCTTTCTCCCCAGCCAATCTCTCTTGCTCAAGATCCTCAGTTAAGACTTGCATGAGAATAATGCCAGCAAAGAAGAGCAGCCACCGCTTGACTAAATCTTTCTCCTGGCGTGGCAAATATTTTCTTACCCGGGCTGGGTACAGCACCTTCCTGGCTTTCCTGCTCCGCTTTGTTGGAAGGCCTGGAGGGTTCCCGACTGTTCTGACAGCAAACATGGGGCTGGACAGACTTTCTGAATTGTTTTTCAGCAGATCTGTGCTGCAGAAAATACGTTCTCCCATGTAAGAGGGCATGTCCTTAGCAGTCTGTAGCAGTAGCTCTGAAAGCGGGGGGAATACTACAGAAATGTCTCTTTGCTCAAAGATGTCTTTAAATCAAAAAGCAGACTGATGAAATAATATTCAGAAATATTGCTAATAACAACAGCACTTTTATTCTTTCTTGTTAAAGCAGATAATGCAGAACCCCAGAGATGAACTCCTGGAGTGATTTATGTGTCTTTTGGAAAGCTCTTCTTCAATTTCTCTCCCCAACCTGTGCTATAAATACTTACTTTGCTGAGTGAAGTTGTCATGGGAGGAGCTCATCTGACTCAAACTACTTTGGAATGTGTCTACCCCCGGCACTAGAGTATCTGCCCCCGGGCACTCGCTGCTAACAAGGTGCAAGAGCTTGTTCCAAATTTTCTCCTTCCCAGTTCTGCTCCCCTTTATCACAAGATGCAGCTTCCAGCCAGATCAGTGCTTCTGCTGCCGTTTCCTTTGTTAACGTTCATGCATCTACTCTAGAGAACAAAAGTTGAGTCTGAGGACAGACACATTCTCACGCTTCTCAGCCCACCCACCACTATATCTGGCCTTGACTTTGGGATACTCCCCCCGTTTCTGTTATGACCCTGTGCAATCCTAGCACTGTGCTTCAGCCAACAGGCCACCTCAGCACTTGCTCTGGCAAGCTCCATCTCAGATATGCCCAGAAAAGGAAAAAAAAGCAACGTTTGTGTTCAAACTCTTTGTGCTTTATGATGACTAAACAGAGTCTGAAGGGCAGACTGCCCAGGAACCTGTTGGGGAATTCTCCAGCTCTTCCTGGGATCTTTATCATGAAGTTAGAAAATGTAGCTGTTTCAGTCTATGTTAGTGCATGAGGTATGATAGAGACACCTGCACCAAGCAGCTGGGAATGAAACATGGATCAAACATGGGCTTCTGCAAAGTGTCTTTGACAATAGTGTTTGGATCTCTAATGCAAAACCATATATACCTTAGCTCCAGAGAGCTGGAGGACAGAAATTGCTGCTTCCAAAAGTGCCTGAGCATTATCTCAGTAAGGTCAAGTGATAACAAGGCAACTCATAAAATGTAAGGGTTCGATTCAGGGAGCCTCGTTAGCCCCCATGTCTTGTGGGAGCTGATCAGAGTGGGGCGAAGTGACACAGACACGTCCCTTAACTCCAGCAGCTAAAGGTGTGTTCAGCAGCAGCAGCCGAACGGCGCTCCCTGCCAGATGACTGCCTCCACCATCAGCGCAAAATCCATGCAAAGTCATCATGCCCTCCTTAAACCATGCAAGTGGTGCAAAGGAAGCAGGCAATATGAAAATAACCTGTGAGGAGTGCTGCTGCTTTGCCCTGTGCTCTCTGTCCCAGCTGCCCACTCTGGGCCCAACATGTGAATGAGTCAGATCGGGAATTAGTAACGTATCCTCCTACTCCCAGGCCATGGGTTGCAGGCGGCTTTGGCTCAGGTTGGAGGGGAGAGTCTCATAGGCAGCTGCCCAAGCAAGGTGCCAAAGGCACCTGGATATTGAATGAACATTGGATGTTGGAGGAAGGCCAAAATCAAACAGTCAGCATTACTATTCAGCCATTCCCTGTATTTTAACCTGGATCATATCCAAGGAGAGAGACGGATCAATCAAGTTTCTTCCAGGTCTGCCCCATCATATGAGCTGCTTCTGTCTCGGTGCAAATAATACGCAGCTCCTGATGGACAGGAGTGCATCTAGGCAGCTAGACCAGAGCAGAAGCTGGTTCTGGTACCATTAGCATCACCTTTTGTTAACAATCCAAAGTTATCTTGGCAGAATTTCACATCTTGTGCATCTAGTGCATCTAATCCATCTCACCAGGACTACCCAGCACCCAGATGTTGGTCATAAATAATAACCCAGCCTCAAAACGATCCCCAAGAATGGGGGCATTTACTTGTAGAGACAAACCTTTTTCTTACTGGCAATCATCGTTACCCGTGAACTTATTATGATTATGTAGGGATGTGTTTGCAAGTCCCAGGCGAGCTTGTTAAAGCAGGTCAATGGATTTGCCTCAAAAAAGGTGAATGAATCAGCATCAGAAGCAGATCTTCCTACCCCCTAGGTGCAAGGAAAGGAAAAAAAAAATTGTCAAACTAGACCTAAAGAAGTGAGTTTCGTCAAACCACTCTAATCCTTCAATATATTTCACTGGGGCTGACACTGGTGAGGAAGAGCTGTAGTGTCTCCTGGCTTCTGCTTGTCTCTTTCTTCAGAGAAGGAGGCTGCAAAGATCTCGGGACACAGCAGGAACGTGGAGAATTTCAAGGTCCAAGAGATCCAAGGTAGGCCAAGTGTCTCCAGTGCCACTGAGAGCTTTTCACATGTCATATTGAGCAAGACAGAGGTGGGCAGCACAGTCTCACCCTACCAAGGCTCCACAGCTGCTCCCGGGCCCCTGGGAGAGGGTGACACTGGGCTGTGCAGGAGGACAAGCCTGGCCCAGGGAGCTGCGCAGGCTGCATGTGTCTCTGGGGACCACAAGACATCAACCATCCTGCGGGAGCCCAGAGCACAGGCCAAGGCTTGAAGCATTTCCTGGTGGTGCTTCCCCGTGCCTGGCTCCCTGGCAGCCTCTGCCCATGGCTCTGAGCTGGGGGAATCCCAGGCAGATTTCCTCAGGAGGTCTAAATTAGCATCGCTGAATCCCAGCCTGAGGGACTGGCTGATAAAACAGCCCAGGAAACTCAGTGTCAGTAAACACAGAATAGCAGCACTGCAAAACCTGGACGGCGCCTCTCCAGCGAGCAGCCCCGTGTGTCTCTGCCCCGTGTCGGACGAGGAGCAGAAGCAAGTCCTGAGTCTGCTCGGCCCGGTGACACGTCTGCAACAGGAGAGCACCAAGCCCAGGTGTGGGAAACCTGCCCCTTCCGCAGGCGTTTCCTCAAGAGGGCCACAAACCCTTTGATGTCACTCTAGGTGTAAACTGTAATATCGTATCTAATAGATAGCAAAATAATGGAATTGATAAAAGCGTCAAGGGGAAGTGAACAGGGTTCTGGATTAGAGTATGCCAAAGAGTTAATCATATAACTAGTTTCAATGCTGACTTAGTCCCTTTCCTTTTAGTTCACCCCACCTGCAAAATCAACCTGGTTTGGGAATTGCAGAGCAATTAACAATGTGCTCATCCAGGCATACACTTTACAGATGGAGATGCTGGAAACTTTGCATCTACATCCAGGCACACAGACAAAATCAGTGATGCAGCCCAGCTCCCTTCATCCTGGGAAGTTCTACCTCAGCAATTTGCAAAGTCAGACTATGCAGATACTGAATATTAGGTAATAAAATTAGAAAATTTTACCTAATCTTGTCCCAGCAAAGTGATCCTGAAGCAGAATTGGATTAGGAGAAGGGTCTGGGGCATGTCCTTTCCTGCTAAGTGCCTGAAGGAGAATTGGCTGACAAAAATAATTGCAGAGGGACAGCAAAATGAGGCAAATCACCTCATTTGAGGTGTTTCCAAAGCAGGCTCATACTTCACAGAGGTGCTGATGCCCCCCAGGGAGATAGCTTTCTGTCATGAGACACTGAACTAACTTCCCTTACAGAAGGGTAAGGTTAAACTGGTGTGAGCTCGGTTCATGGAATAAGCACCACAGAAAAGACCAGTTGTGTGTTGGGCGGGAGAAAATGACAACTGAACTGCTGATGGGCACCAAGGGCTCACAGAAAGCAGGCAGCTTGTGAGGGCACCGAGGCCAAGCCCAGGGCTTCATCTAGACACTCCTGTGTCCCCAGGTTCAGCGGGGACAACTCTGCAGCTGCTCTGCTCAGTCGGATCTAGTGCTTCCCTGCTACACCTACAACCGTTCCCTAAAGCTTAACCTAAATCTCACTGCCTGGAGTTGACTCCGTGCCCAGCCTGGCAACCCAAGCTCTGCTTTCTCCGTCCTCTCAGCCTTTGGCACGTATGAAATCTCGTATCCTGTTTCACCTGAAAGGGCTCCCGCCTCGCTCGCCCTCTGCCCGGCGCTGGCTCTCCGCAGGCGGGACGGCTCCGCGTGGCGCCTGGGGCTCCCTCCCCAGCCCAGTGCCCAAATATGGCCTGAGCGCCGCAGTGAGGCAGGGCACGCGCCGGCCGCAGCCCCGCATTACTTCATTCCTTGTATATGCAACACACCTATTTATACATTTTAATGGCATAGTTGCCTTTCTCACAGTCCTGCTCCTCGTGCGGCACGGGAGAGCTGCCACCTCCCGCTCCCTGTTCTCCTTCCGGCCCTTTGCTCCCCTCCTGCAAAGCGCTCACTCCAGACCTTTTCTCTCATTTACACAAAGTGCTTTAAACTCCAAGCCCCATTTCCAAGATGCTTTGCAAGCTTCCCAGCTTGCTGTCCCCTCCAGACGGGCAGACCAGCTGCCAGCTCTGGCCTCCCCATCACTCATGACAGTGTCAAATAGGATTCCTCTAGAGACAGATCCTTGGAAAAGTCCTCACAGTGCATCCCTGCAAAGGGCTCAGCAGCAGTCAGGAGCTGTTCTTTGAATATCTTCTTATCCTGGCAAAGGAGGAAATTAGACTCTATGGACACCACTACACTTCTAAAACAATGCTACATGTTACTATCCCTTCTCTTCCGCATGGTCGCAGGTAATATATTTGCTCCTGTACCTCCCCAGGAAGGTAAGGTCTGTATTTCCCTGTGCCTCCATCCCCTTTCTGAGGAGGTGCTGCTTGTCCTCCCCCAGCCTTTCGGAGTCTCACCCTGTGTCTGCATGGGCTCAAAGGCTGTTGACAGCTGTGAGCCAGGTGCTGAGGATTTCTGCTGCACTCTCGGATGAATTTCTTTACTCACCAGTTACTGGAAAAGCTCTAATGTACCTGAGCTATCCTTCAGCTTGTCTCGCCTGTTGCAACCCACATTCTTCCTCTGCTGTCACCAATGTTAAAATTACCAATCCATTTAGTGAAGACTGAAGGGAAAAACAATGAAGCGCTTGGAGTTGGGGTGGTCATCGTTAGCTTTCTTTCCCCTCCGTGAAGATCCTTCACTTCAGCTTCTTCCGGAATGTAGAGACGGTGCCCCGGGGACGCGTGGGCAGGAGCGGCGTGCGGGAGCTCGCGGGGACGCTGCGCGGTCGCTGTGCGCGCCGGCGAGCAGCCCTGGGCCGCTGCCTTGTGCCACCAGTGCCATGTGCCCGCGGAGGAGAGCAGGGCCGGGCAGGACGTCTGGCTGTATGACCAGGTTTGCCAGTGTCAGATGGCGTTTCCGCCTCTGGAAACTGTTTTAAACAGGCATGCTTGGCTTAATGGAGCCAGTTCTGCTTAGCTCCTTCTTAGGAGCATTTTAAAACAACCTTTTTATTGTGGAGCGAGCTGAAATTAGCCAGGGCCCTGTCAGCAGGGGTGCGTGCACAGGCCGGGCCCCAGCAGTGTTCAGGGAGAAACGCGGACAGCTGAGCCCAGGCTGAGCCCCCGCGCCGGGCGCAGGAGGCGGCCGTGTCCCCGGCGCGGGGGCGTCCTGGGAGCCGTGGCCGGGCGCCCCAGCGGCTCCTGGCCCACGAGCTGGGCGGAGAGCTCGGCGAGAGGCTGCCGGGGCCGGGCCTTGGGGTGCAGCTCGTGCCGTGGGCTCTGTGGCGGGCACCATGGCCACAAGGCAGAGCTCGGGGCGGCCACGGTGCCACGGCTCAGCCACAGGAACCTGCCACCATCCAGCTCTGTCCCTCACTCCCTGCCTGAGTGTCCGGGACCTGCGTTTGGCCTCAGGGCGCCCACCCCACCCCAGTGACAGCCGCAGCACAGCCGGGGCCAGAGAAGCGGGGGGCAAGACGGCAGCAGTTCCACGGCTGCGTGGGCGCAGCCCCTGCACAGCTGCTGCCTCGGAGACCTGCGGAGCCATCGGCAGGAGCCGGGAGCACGCCGGGTGAAGGAGGGCACCTGGCAGCCGGCCCGTGGCAGGACTAGCAACACGCCAGCTGCGTGTCCAACCTGGGCGAAACCACCGCAGCAGGGTTGCTCACACACACAGGGGTCTCTCCTGCCTTCCCGGGGCCTCACTCTGCCTTCCCACCAGCTCCATGGTTCAAGCCGTCCCCCAGCGTGGCTCATGCCACCCCGTTGGGGTCACCAGGGCTGCCCATGGCTCTAGACAGCACCTAAATGACCCAACGCAGCGTCCTGCAGGCTGCCGCCTGCCCCGCTGCCGGGTCCCCCCTGCACAGCGTTTCCATGCTCTGCGAGACACAGTTACTTCATATTTATTTTTATCCTTCTCCATCATTCTCAGTCTCTCACCATCATTAGCACAGTAGCTGTTAGCTCATCCTCACTATAGGCATATTTGGAATCGCTTTGTGTTTCCCCTAAGGGAGCTACAAAAAAAGCACTTGCTGCACTCAGGCTGCACGTAACCCTGGTGCATTGTTCCTCCCACAACGCCGGCGCGGGGTTCCTCCCGTAACCTTGGTGTGTTGTTCCTCCCATAACCTTGGTGTGTTGTTCCTCCCGTAACCTTGGTGTGTTGTTCCTCCCGTAACCCTGGCCCGGTTCACCAGGCTCGGGCAGCTGAGCTCCCTGCAGATCTCCGGGCTTGCCAGACCCTGAAAAGCTCTTTCTGCCACTCTGACACTGCTGTCCCTGTCACTGCCCCCCTGCTACCCTTGAGCAAAAGCCTTTTGCAGCCCAGGAGGGCCCCACGTTGTAGACGCGCCCTGAGCTTGTTGAACACCCTCAGCAACATGTTCAGCGCTCAAGCACAGCCAGCGCGGCCATTGGTTCTTCCTTCAGCAGTGCCACACTGCACATGTTCCGGATCTCCCCTTCCTGGGCTTGCCCTCGTCATACCCCACGGAGGTACCAACAAACCCTTCGCTATGCCCCATTCCCACACAGGGATCAGCGGATTGCTTTGCCCCTCAGACAGGATTTTTGAATATGTTGTAGTGGCCTCCAGGTAGGAAACACAGTCAGGACCTCTGGCCTGCTCAAAAAGCACAGATTTCACTTGTCCTGTTGAGACAAGGTATCACACTATGGTTAAGTTTATCTTCAGAAAATGGGGCTTAAGGAGAAATAGGAAAATTCCCTTCCTGACATCCCCCAGCAAGTTCACAGGGAAGTCTTTAAGGTGGGGGAGCATGAAGTGGCTGAACAAGCAAAGGGGCTTTGCCCTTCATGGTGTGCACACTCTACAGTGATGTGGTCTGTAGGAAACACCCAGCGAAGCTCTAGCCCTTGCTCCTAACTTGAGACACATTGCTGCAACAGAGAACTGGGGGAGGAAAACCACATTTCAGTCAATTGGAAGAAATGCACTTTGAAGATTTTATTTGTTTGTAGGAATTAATCCTCACGATAGCTCTGGAAGCAGGATTTTGTGATGGAAGTCTTTGGAAACTCATTATTAGAAAGAGGCAAATCAAACAATCAGTGCCAACATCCACAGGATTACGTATATGGCAGTTCACAGCAAATTGTACAAGGCGATCTAGGCACAAAACCAAAACCTGAAAAAGCAATGTCATAAATAACTGCTCAGTTTGCCTGCTCAAAAGAAGGGTACGTGCTTTTTCAAAGGTGCTTCCCGGCAACATGGTTTTGGATTCTAAAGAACCTTTTTTGGCCTTACAGGCCTGGGAATAAGCCCAGGATTCCTGGTGCACTTGGCACAGGCAGCCCAAAGCATCTTTTCCAGTGTGTATTGCTTGATATCTGTCAGTTGCTATTTCTGGATATGTCTGGATAATGAATGTGGTGAAGTATATACAGAAGCAAAAAGCAGAGAGCTCTGAGGACAAGTTGTTACCACCAGACCCTAAACAATCTGACAGTTATTTGTGCACGAGCTGGCACATCCGAGCAGTCCTCGAGGCAAGCCCAAACTTGCGCAGCAGGAATCTCGCTGGAGGTGCCAAAGGTGAGCCAAGGTATGAGCTCAGAAGAGCTACAACTTAGGAACTAATCCAAGGACACAAAAGAGTTTCACAAGACTGCGGTCATACAGGAACTGGAGGATGCAGAGCACTGACTGCCAGGGCATTTGGGGGACAAAAAAGCCACAGATTGTTTCAGAGCTCCCCACTGTCCCCTGGGCTGTAAGCATTGCCTCTGCCCTGCAGAGCCACCCACCTTGCACAAGACCAGCCAGGATGATCAGAAGTAAAGAGGTGAAGACAGTGAGGCTACGGAAGGAATTACACAAGGCTCTGTGTACTACAGGGACAGTAAACCCAAATGTGTTACTATTTCCTCCTTCTAATTATATTATCCCACAGTACCTGTCTTCATCCCACTGATCTTTCAGAGCAAATATTCCAAACAAGTATGTAAGGAACACACGAAACACCCCCAAATTAAGGGAGGTTGTTTGGACTTCCTTGACCCGTGCCTCATTCACGGAGCATTAGGAATGAGTGATGCATCTAGAGGAGACCAGCGCTCACCCAGTAGAGTCTGGGCTGCTGTCTCATCACCTCCAATGCTCCTACAAAGTGTGCATTGGGACGGAACTAGAACTGGCCCGAGAAAGAACAACCATGGCCACAGTCGGCTATAATGTACTCGTCTCTAAGAATTCTGCTAATCCCGAGAGCAGGATTTGCTCTCTGCAGTAAACCACTACAGCAAGTTGACTTTGGCCACAACCTGCTTGCAGCCTGTTGTGGAGTACTGCTTGTCCCCTGTAGTGTAGTAACTAAGCTGACTGGCTAAATTTTCAATATGGTTCTGGTCAGGATACAGCCCTTCCCTCCTCATCTCCTCTAGAAAGCAGTTTATGACGTGACTCTTCTCTAGAAGCACAAACGGGACAATGTCCGCAGACTTCCAGAGAGGGTGGGCTTGGATCAGTAAAGGCTGGATGATCTTCAGCAGTTCTTCAATTCCCCTTTGCTGATGCAGAAGCTCAGTGGATGCATTCTGAATAACAAACTTTGTTATTTCACTACCTCCTATGCTGCTTATTAAAATGTAGATGGCATTGAAGAACTCATTGGTTTGATTGGGTTCAAAGAATTGGCTGAGAGTATCCAGCAGGACTGGAGACATGAGTTCAACCTCATCCAGAATAAATAGTGGTATCTTCTCTTCGATTTCAGCTCTTGTAACCATATCAGAAATCTTCTCAGACAAATCTATTTGGCAAGTAAGTTCACTTACACCACTTGGACAGTGATGCATCACAAAGTATTGAAGCACAAAGTCATTGTCCATGACAGCACGAAAATGTTTGGCCAACAGCCAGCCAACATGGCTCTTCCCAACTCCTCCCGGACCGTTTAAAGAGATAATCAGAGGCTTGTTGTGTATGTGGGTAGCCAGATAGTCTTTCAGCAATCCCATGATACTTTCTACAGCAGCATTTTGCCCAAACACTTCCCGGTGCATCGTTTTCTCCAGACCATCTAGGTCGTATTTTTGGAGGTTATCATCCAGGTTCTCAATAGCATTTAGAATCTGGAAGAAGATAATGACAATAAGCAGGAGAAGGCAGCGTTTTGCATTGCTCTTCTCCTCTGTTGGAAGATATCTTTTTGTTTTATCTGGATACAGGACTATCCTAGACTTCCTACGTTTCTTCTTCCGTCTGCATTTACTCATAGCATAATGGTCTGCGGATGTGTCAAAGGTGAAGTACTGTGAATTTTCAAAGCTGCTCTGATTAAAGAAGGACATAGAAGAGCCATACAGGCTAGTTCGGTTCATGGAAATCTGCCTTTGAAGCAGCCTTGTTTGGACCAGCTCTGAAGATTTTTCTCTCGGGAGCTCTAAACGCAGACGACTTTTCTTTTGCATTCGGATTTGTCGCCGAATGCGGATGATCGCCCGCAAGGGAGACGAAATGGAGGAGATTTTCTTTGGAGCAGCAAGAGTCTCTGTGTGAGGTGCCTCTTTTGCATCACTCTCAGCACTGGGTGTCTCCCCTTCAGTATCGCTGTCAGTACTGGGTGTTTCTCCTTCCCTGTCACTCTCAGAACACGGTGCCTTTTCTTTTGCGTCACTCTCAACACGGGGCATCTCTCCTTCAGCATCATGTTCAGCGCAGGGCTCCTCTCCTTCCCCACCGTGCTTGGCACAGGGCACGTCTTCCTTTTCCTTGCTCTCCGTACCAGGCACCCCCGCTTCTGCATGGCTCTGAGCACAGGCCACCTCTTCTCCAGCATCAGCCATGGCACAGGCCACCTCTCCTCCTGCATCCTCTGCAGCAGCAGGCAGTTCTCCATCCACCTCGGCACAGGGCAGCTCTCCATCCATCGCGTTTGTTCTTACAGCCCATTCACATTCTCTTCTCTCTGAAAACAAACAAAAAAAAAGGAAATGTGAGATAAACCCCTTGTAAGATCAGGAAGTAACTGATCAGAGGGCATAAGGACTAGTCTATTTAATGTTTAGCAAAGAAAGGGTGAAACAATTTTGCAGTCAAATTAGAAAGATACGCCACCTTTCTTATAGGCAGAAGGATTAACTGTAGTGGTCATCCGAGGTAGAGTGGCAGACACTTTCAGAGCAAAGCTAACTTTTTAGAAGATATTTTAAGCACACAAAAGTTCCTGTGACTGGCAAGGGGTAAATGGATGAAACTGAGATCCTAGCTCCCACGACAGGCGCTACATGTCTCAAACCCTGAACTTGGTCGACTTGCTCAGAAAACACGCAGGAGACCCACAGCTGATCAGCGCCCTGGAGCCCCGGCATCTACCACAAAACTACCCGGTGGCACCAAAAAGAGTCAATGTGGTCAGCAAGAACCTGAGAAAGGGCTGAGCTGTGGCATGAGACAGTTTACTGTTGATATGAAGCTATTCAGGACAGGAAGGGCAAGGGCAGAGTGTGAACAAATGCAGGAGGGGCACACACACGTCAGGGACTGGGAATACAATGGCGGGTGAAATTTGGTGCAAAGAAACCAAGTGGCGCCTAGGAGAAAAGACAACCCTGGCTTCACACGCGCAAGCAAGGCTCAAAGCCGGCCCTCGCTCGGAGCAAGAGGCGGGCGATACGGTACATACTGCCACGAACACACCAGTTCAGCCCTCAGCAGCGAGCAAAAAGCAAAACCTACGTTAGGAGTGATTCGGAACGGAGCAGAAAATGAAATGTAAAACCCTATCCTGTCACTACATAAACCCCTGATTTATCCAAATATTGACTCGCGTATGCAGTTCTCAGGCCTCATATGAGGAAGGTGGAAGCAGAACTACAAAAGGTGCTGAGAATGGCACTGCAGGACCGGAGACAAGGACTGGCCTCCTGGCAGAGAACAACTCGGCAGCTGGGAGCCTTTAGCAGAGGAAGACACAAAAAATCTACAAAATTCTAGGTGCTGAGCAGGAATTTAGCATATGTCTCTTCTAATACAAGATCCAGACCATCAGGTGAAGCTAAAAGGACCAAAGCACAAAACAAAAATAAGGACTTTTTTTTTAGGAGACAGTGGTTAATCTGCAGACCTGCCTGGAGCTCAGCCTGCAGAGACTGCTGTGAATTCAGAAAGTCCGCGCTGACTCGAGGGAACGGAAGTATCTGAGGTTACTAAACAGCCAAACCACGTCAGGCTCTCGCAATCTCCAGGGAGACGGGGGAGAATCCCCCTTGCCCTCTAGGCAACCAAACCCGGCCCTGTAAGATGCAGGGCACCAATGGGCCCGTGGGCCAAACCACAAGTGCCGTCCTCGGTCCCTTAGCTCTGCGAAATATCAGCAAAGTGCAAAGCCACCAGCACCCTCACCCCTATGGCCGCAGAGAGCTGCCGGCACACGTGCAAGCGAGGAAGGTGCTGTGCAGGAACTCATTCCTTCTAGAACGCGGCTAGCAGAAAATGCACTTGGGCACGATACACCCTTTGGGGTGACTTTTTTCCCAGGCTGGGCAGGTAGTCCCAGCACGTTCCAGTGGTTGCCGGAGGGGAGCGGAAGGCAGCGGGACTCATCAGCAAGAGCGATCGCTCCCTCACCCAGAGCTCCGCACATCCTCCCGCCGGGGCTGCAGCTGTGGCTGAGGCAGCAGTTGGGCCTGTTGAGGAGGACGGGCAGGTTGTGCAGCCCCACGGCAGCACCCGACTGCGCGGGCCTGTGCTAGAGCACCCAGCCACGCGAGACACCGCGTACCCGCGGCAGCAAAGGGCTTCCTGGCGCCGCCTGCTTCCTGCCTGGCCAGAGCGAGGCCCCAGAGCCACAGAGCAAAGCACAGGAACACGGGGCCAGCTGTGGGGAAAAGGCATGGGCAAACCTCGGGGTGCGAACAAGGAGGAAGAAGAGAGGACCCGCTCCAGCAGGGAAGGGACGAACCTGGCAGGGAAGCCACACGGGAGACAGCGCGCGTCCAGGCCGGGATAAGCCCCAGGGGACTCCACATGTGGCCGTTCCCATGTGTTGAAACACCGCTGGTGACAGCTCTGTCTCCTGCCTGGCACAGAGACTGCGCCAGCAGCGCCGTGCCACTGTGGCAGGGCATTTCCCCGCCACCTCCGGACGCAAGCGGCAAGTGCTGACGCAAGGGGACGGTTAATTGCAGTGACATTGCCCGGCCCCCGAGCAGGAACAAGGGAACAGCAGGGCGGGCTGTGCCACGAAAGCCGCTTTCATCTGCCACCCAGAAAAGCAACGCCAACTTTGCCGAAAGCCCCGCGCCTCCCCCGGTGAGGGGAAGGAGGAGCTCCTGGAAGGGTTTCTATTAACTTGCTTTGGCACGGCAGGAAGTGGCGAACGTGCCCGGCACTAGATTTCTCGCTCAGGCGAGGGTTTTGCTTCCCGCAGCGGGGCCTGACTCATGAGCCAGTTCATCAGCACACGGCACCGCCAGGGCGCCTGCTGGAAAGGCACGTAGAGTCACCAGCGCTGGGAGAAGCTTCTGTCCGCCTCCTTGCTCCGCCAGGGCCTTTCCCCTGAGCCTCGGAGCCACAAAAAGCTCAGGCGTGTCGAGCCGCGGTGTGAAATCCATTGTCACCCGCCTGCACGCCTGAAAACGCAGCCAGGGCGAAGGGCTCCCTACGCGGTAACAGCCGTGCGAGCGGTGCCAAGGACCATGGCGCAGGATTTGGCCGTGCCTGGAGCGGAACCACCTGGATGAGCTTCCAGCGAGCAGCCCTGGAGAGTGCGTGGGGCAGGTGGGACAAAGGCTCCCGCCAGGGAGGCCACTGTGGCACCCCCCCATGCACAGAGTTGGCTTTCACGATGGCCTCTGACCCATCCCACAAGTTTTGCCTTGCGCGCGCTCCGCACACCATGTGAAGGTGCCCACTCAGAGGCCTTTTCTGAAAGCTCAGGCTAGACTATCCGGACAATCCCAGGACGATCCCCTGGGGCCACTGCCGTCGTCCTCTGGCAGAAGGAGCACTGGGTTTTGCCTGGGGACTGGCTCGACATCTGCAGCAAAGGATGCGGCTTCTGTTGAAACCCACGGTTAACCTTTCTCAGGCCCAAAACAACACAGGTTCAGACAGGCTTGAGGAAACATCGAGGGGAGGTTACAGGATTTTATGGGACGGGGCTGTTGCTGGCAGGAAAGAATGAGCAAGCGCAAATACTTCCCTGCAGATGCTGTTGTGCAACTTATCGCACAGCGCAGCTGCTGCTCCCTGGCCAGGCAGACACAGGAAGCTGCTTAGTGCTGTCTGTGCTCCCCGGGTCCCCTTTCCCACCACCAACTGTGTCCAGGAGAGGAACTCGGGCTCCACGCAAGGGAAAATGGAGTGGCCTGAGTTCTTGTTAGCTGGGAAGTGCCCCGGCCCTGCTGGGGCAGCAGGGGCTCCCAGAGCAGGGCACCGATCCGTCTGAGCCAAAGAGAAGGGAGGCTGCGGGGAGGGACCTAATCCCGTCTCCAACAACAGGTAAATAAATATGTCTAGTCATGCATTTAATAATCCTATTAATGCCGTGAGTCAGTCCCTAAAGCCTGGCAGTATTTACTCAGGACCTTTTGCAAGAGTAGCCCTTCCTCGCACGATGCCCGCCCAGGCACACGGACAGCGGATGCTGCGGCGCGAGGCGAATTGGGAGAGGCAGCAGCAGCCCAAGGAGGCTGTGGGTCCAGCACAGCAATAGATGCCTGGGGAATGCAGCAAGGAAAAGCAGTGGAAATTCGGTCCTCAGCTTCACAAGTGCTCTTGTAAACATCATTAGTCAATTTTCTGGGACCAGTTTAAACACACTGTAGGAAAACTTGCACTTGGCTCTTGAAAATGGTCCTGCGAGAGCATTCAGATTTCCTCCTTTAAGTTTCCTCTCAGCCTTTGCACTTATGTGTCACCTGGCTCCTGCCAAAACAGTTTCCACAACAAACAGTCCTGTGGAGGCAGATGGAGCCACATGCAACTGGCCAAGGTGGAAGAGGGACGTGGGACACGGGTCGCACATCCTCTGGTTCCCTTGGCCAGGTGACGGGGTGGCCATCAACCACCAAGGGGCCAACCAGCCCTGGAGCAGCACAGCATGAGTGGCCGAGAAACACCAGAAAACCTGCGTACAGATCCCGCATGCAGGACAGCTTCGTACCCGCCTCCAACCTCCAAAAACTGCCTTTGAGCAAGCTGCATTCACACATACAAGTATTGGAGACATGAGCACGCGTCTACTTAGAGCAGGTCCTGTCCCAAGACCAAGCCCCACCACGCCATGTAGACCAGAACTGCCCCGCTGAGGCACCATCTGCTCCTAGGGCAACCCCTGGCTGAATTCACGCAGAGCTGAGCTCCCTGGGCTCGGCACCGCACGGAGGCGAGCGCGGAGCTCGCGGGAGACGTGAGCACCGGCGGCGCGCGTGCCGCTTGTGGCGCGCCCCCCCCTTCGCTACCACGGCGCTCACCATGCTGACGGACGCTTTGCAAGGACGGCATCCGAAAGGAGGGAGCCACAGGCTGGGGAATGCTAGAGGCCCTCAAGGGGAAAAAGCCGCTTAGCAAAGGGGCTGGGAAAAGAAGATGCTTGAAAACTCCAAAACACGGGTTAAACTGAGCATTTCTAGGCGGAAAAGCAAAGTCAACCCCTTTTTTCCAGCTGCAGGAAGTAAATCCAAACTACCGCAGCTGAAGCCTGTGCAAACACTGGATCGTGGGACAGCCGGATATCGTGCCGTGCACTAGCAAAGCAGCAGGCACCTGCCGTCGCCACGCCGGCCCCTGTAACGCCCGCCGGCCCGATTCCGTGCCGGGAAGCCCCTGAACTCGAGCTTGGCAGAGGCTCCCCAGCTTGCAGCCAGGCACCACTTCTCCAAAACACTGCACGTTTGGCCGCTGTTTCCCTCGAGGGAAGTTTGGGGCACACAGGTGTTTCCTTGTGCCCGAAGCCCAGTGCTAGGAGCGTAGCAAAGGCGACTCCAAAACCCACAGGTGCGCACCCCACAAAAGCTTGCTTTCCAATCAGATACCCAAGCAGACACGTGCTTTCGGCAAGCAATTTTCCATCAGGCCCCCAAGACATGCAGTGAGGATGGAAAGCGAATGGAGAGAGTGGTGGGAAAGGGCACTGCCATGGGCAGGAGCAGGACGTGGAAAGCACGAGGAGGCAAAGCCAGGATGAAGGACGAACAAGGTGAGGATCAACAGGCACGAGGCCGAGGCACATTCGGGCTGAGGCCAAGCCCAACGAAGGGGCCTGCGGGGCCGGCAGCGCGAGGCGGGCGAGTGAGCGGAGCCCGGGCGCAGTTACCAGACAGCGTCTCCCCCCGAGCCAGGACGGGACGGCGGCGCCTTCTCCTCGGCCGCCGGCTCGCGATGTGGCTGCACGGAGCCCGGCCTCCGCCTCGGGCCCGGCCGGCCGCGCCGCCACCGCGCTCGCATTTGTATAAAACCCCGAGAGGAAGCGGCGGGGAGGAGGGGCCCGCTGGCCGCACTTCCTTCTCCCCCCCGCAGCGGCCGGCGCGTGGGGCCGGGCTCCGGCCCGCCTGTGCGCTGGCCGCCCCGCTCGGCTCCCGGTGCCCGCCACGGAGCCTTGACAAGAGCCACAGCAGCTGCAGCGCTTGGGCCAGGCAGGACAAGCGAGGGGTTCCCTTCGGCCTTAGTGCCTCCCCCCCGGGCCTACGGAAAAACAACTCCCCCCTTTCCAAAGCGCGCGTTGCGCCGGAGCCTGGCACAGCCCCTGCGTGCTGAAGGGCAACGTGGTGACACAGAGCGAAGGGGCTGTTGATGTTAAGTAGCCCCGAAACACGGGGAGTCGTGTCACGCGCCGCCCCGCAAGCAACGACACCCTCCAAAACCTGCTGCCTCCACAAAACGCGTGAAGGGAGGGGATCAGGGGCGGCAGGTTTTTACCAAGGCCGTGGCATCACAGCGCTCCCACAGCAGGAACAAAGGCCACGCCAGCCCATGGCCAGGGCTGCGGCTCTATTTGCATCAGCGCCGGCGCCTCCTCTCTGCCTCCCCTGCACACTGTGCGCCCGGCGTCGCCAGCCCCGCTGTGCCCCGGCTGCCCGACACGCTCTGCAGCAAAGCAGGACTGCCGGGTGCAGGGCGCAGCCCTCCCGGCGCGCTGCTCCTCCAGGGCCTGCGGGGTCTCTGGTTTCCGTATAACCCATGGCTGGAAAGCAGCGGGCAGGGAGCTCCAGCCCAGCCCTGCGATGCCTCAGGGAGATCTGCGGCCTCGGAAACAAATGCGGGGGGAAAATTCCTATTTGGGGCGCTTTGGGGTGGCGCAGCACCCGCATGGCCCCCGTCTAGAGTCTGCCAAGGAGGGAGGGCAATGGCCTTCGAGACG
The DNA here is from genome assembly GCA_013398735.1 of Nothocercus julius. Classification (NCBI taxonomy): domain Eukaryota; kingdom Metazoa; phylum Chordata; class Aves; order Tinamiformes; family Tinamidae; genus Nothocercus; species Nothocercus julius. The sequence continues at coordinate 283,221 of VZSV01000208.1, read as the reverse complement.
GCTTCTCCCTTGGGTAGAGGCCCACATGGGGCGAGCTGTGCATGGGAGGTCTCCCCACCTCCAGCAACCCCAAAGCAGAGGGTGAGAAGCTTTAGCAGAGGCATCTGAAAAATCTCTCGCGCGCCCCTCCCCAAGACTCATTCCCACACCAAAACGTGGCAGGAAACCCATCGGGGATAGAAGCCAGGGCTGCGTTGGGACTCCCTCAGGCGCTGGCCCCGCACAGCGGCCCCGAGGGCCGGTTGCTGCAGGCAGCAGGGAATTTGCCTGGCAAATGTGTGCGGGCGCGGGAATCCCTGCACCCTGTGAAGGGAAAGGAGCTCGGCCCGTGGGCGGCCACCCCGGCGAGCAGCTGAGGGCACCCAGAGCGTTGGGCAGAAGCTGGCGGACACCATGGGGGAGGGGGCACCCCAAGGCAGCATCAGGAAAAAGAAAAGTGCTGTAACGCGTCTCCCAAAAACCCCAAGAGAAGCAGTTTGAGGAGGGAGACGATGACAGGCGCTGCCTGGAGGCTGCTGTCAACTGCTGTGTCAGATAAAACGCGTGCCATGATTCCAAGAGAAAATAGGAGGCGGCCAGAAGAACCCGTGAGGAGCGAGGGGGAAGCGGCAGCCTTGGCCAGCACCAGCAAGCCCCGAGAGCGGGGACACCTGGGCATGTGTGGAAATGGGAAGTCATTAAAGAGGGTGGCAGCAGCATGTAAAGGTGCCCTGCAAAGGGGAGTCCCCAGCACTGCCTGGTGGCACCTGAGGGAGCTGGGGAAAGGGCAAAGTGAAAGCTGAGGCGGCCGGGGGCTCCTCCTGACCATGGGGCTCCTGCCACCCGCGTCCATCACTGCGGGGGAGAGGAGGCAGAGGGGCTGAAGCGCGGGCGGGCGTGTGCCGGGAGCGAGCACGGGAGCGGGCAGGCTCAACTCAGCGCCGTGCTCATGGCCTCTCTGCTCTCCGGCCTCCCAGATTGCCTCCTTCCCCACTGCCCCATCCCCGTCTCACCTCGGGATGGCCATGACGGCGGCCAGCGCTGGCCTTCGCCTCCCGCCGCTGCCGGGCCGCGTCCGCCTGGCTGTCCCCGTGCGGCTCCACTCGCAGCTCCGGCGTGGAGGAAGTGGCGCCGGCCGGGGGCCTGCACGCCAAGAGCCGCGATAAGGCGGCTGCCGCGGGGCCGCGGCCCTTCCTGCAGGGCTGGGCTGGCCGGGAATGCAAATCCTGCACAGGGAGCGCTGGCACGCGGGGCCAGGGCCCGGCTTGCCACGGCCCCGCCGCACGGCCCTGTCCCTTGGGCAGACCCCCCAGAACCGGCCTCTAGCTCTGCTTTTCAGGGGCCCCCAGTGCTGTTCTCCCCAGGTCAACATGGGGAAGGGAGGGACTGCAAAAACCACAGGAGAAGATGGGAAAGTTGGGGACGAGCAGAGAGGAGGCGCAGCAGGAAGGGGATGGGACTGTGACCCTTGAACGCATTTGGGGGCATTTTGATGTCCGCTATTGATACCCACCGGCTTTGGCTGCAGTAGCAAATGGCTCCCAAATAGGGAGCTCCCTGCCACGGGCATTTGCGCCCTCGGCCAATTCCATGTTTTCCTCCGCATTGGGGCACGTCGCCTTTTTAAGCGCAGACACCTGGCTGCTCCCAGGGCTCCTGGGCAGCACCATGGGAGCTGCCGACAGCAGCAGTGGCACTTTGGGAAGAGGAACTTGGTGAAAAGGGGGAAATCTGTCAAAAGCAAATTAGAGAAGGCAAAACCGGTCACGCACTTGGAGATGAGCTCAAAAGTGATCTGTCCTGCAAATGAAAAGAGTTAGCCAGGATCCCATGCTTGCATGAACCCCGGCTACCCGGCCAAGGTTTTCCTAAAACACAAAGTTGAGAACAGGAAACACTGCTCAGATGAAGGAAATGGAAGCACAAGAGCAGCTACAGCAGCTCCCATCAAGGAGCCAGCCAGTCCCAAGGCTGTCTCACACACCAGCTGCAAGGGGAAGAATAAAAAGGGCAAGAATACATGAATATATGGAGAATATATTCAGCTGAAGGACGCCTCAAGCTGGACGTACTGTTAAAGCAGCCTCAGCTTCCACGCAAACTGTTTTACGTTAATCCGCACCAAATTTCTTCTGCCACCTCAGTGCCGCTCTCCCCCTTTCACGAGGTGGGAGCAGCACCAGCCCTTGTCTATCCTACCCCAAACTCTGAGCTCCAGCAAAAGACACAAACTGGGGCAAGTTTGGGGTAAAACCCTAGAGCAGGCCAAAAGGATTTGGGTTAGCAACTTCCTACGGACTCCCCAAACTGCAGCCCCTCTCTCTGCGCTCGGCTTGCTGGATGGCACCAGCACAAGTGGGGCGCAAAGGGCAAGCGCAGGGATGGGAAACTTTTCCCACCGCCCCATCCTCCTGCTGGCCCCGCCGCGGGTTCAGCCCTTGGGCTGCGCTCGGCCCGGTTTCGCCGCAGCTATTCGCCACCCTTTCCAACCTCTGTAAGCAGTCCTGCCTTAACACATCCTGAATAATCCAAACAGTTTATACATGGGCAAAGGAATGGCCTTTTTTTCAGGAAAATACATCCTGTTTGGTTTAGCAGGGTCCATCTAAACAGTTTTAAAATAGCCCAAGGTAAATGCGGTGAAATGGTTTTCAGGAGACAAGCAAAAGGCCTGGCTCGCCCAAATGAATCAAAGCTCTTGAATGCAAATTCAGTTCTTTTGTTCCCACTCCTTTCCAGGATATCAGTATTTAAAATAATAAAGAAAAAAGAATTCTTGGCTTTAGCAGCCAATCGGCAAGGGATGGTTCAGTGCTGGGGAGCTCTACCTGCCCCTTCACCTGGCAAACACAGGACGATGTCCATTGCTCTGAGGCTGATATCATAGCTCTCTATGCCCAAAAGGCTTTGGGAGCGAAAACTGCTTTTTTACACAGGGCAGGGGTGGGGTGGGGAGGAAGTTTCGTTGGAGTCTGTGACTTCAAAGAGGGCAAGTGGCCTCAGCAATTCCTCCTCTCGCTGTAAAAAACACCTTAATACTTCCACGTGGAAGCCAGCATTCGCAGACACAATCTCTAGCGTGATAACAAGGACGTTTGCAAACATGACAGCGAAGCTAAAGCCATTTCCAAATGCCCAAGGAGTAAATGCCCACGGAGTAAATGCCAAGGATTTTCAATGTGTTTTGCCAGTTGTACAATTTATTTCCCCAAAAAGGGAAGCTCTTTGCAGATATAACCTACCTGCAACTTTGCATGTGGTTCAAAATGTAGCTTTTCACGCTATGTCTTTTAGCCTGCTCTTGCAGGCAAGCACCAAGACGCCTTTCTCCAGCCTCCTCAGTTCTCTTTGAAATGCTTACTTTCCAGCTTGTTCCAATTAACTTTTAAGACTTAGACACGCCATGAGAGCTGTAAAACTTATTACGCTGTGAGTTTTCTTATTGCAACGTTTTGAAATGACCACACTGAGACTCATCGTGGCGGCTCTGAGTCAGAGCATCCGAGCCCGCGGGCGGGCACACGGCCTCGCCGTCCGCCTCCATGGAGGTCGGGTGTGCGCGGAAGGGACTCCCATGGCACTGGCGCTTGACGCTCGGCCACGGCTGGCCCAAAACCATCGTGGGAGCTGGGTAGCTGGTTTCTAGATGCTAGACTTTGTGGAGAACATCTGCTCCAAGGATGGACCCCAAATGGGGCAACAGTGCAAAAGGAAGCCACCACCAAACCCGTAAGCTGCTGCGACTCCCACAGCTGCACTGGCCGTATATGCTACTGCAATTCACTCCCGGGCAAGCGTAGCTGGGGCCTTGCTCATAGGGCAAGAAATGTCTTGCATATTTTTATTCCCAACTCATCTGGAGGTTGAAGGGGAAACAACCAACCACTCGTCCTTCCTGCCAGACTTGCTGCCTCCCAGCTCCCCCACACGACAAGGGGCCCACGGACAGCCCGAGGAATGTCTGGCCTTGGCCCTCCCGCCCAGACTGCTGCACGATCCCCCGTCCCACACACGGGCCCTCCTGCAAGCGATGACTGACTTCTGCCTTGTGCTTGCTGGCACTTCCCCGCACTTTTGGTGGCCCCAGGCAAGTGTCAGGGCGTTCTGCTGGTCCAGCTGGGTGGTCACCTTGGGCTGCTGTGCCTGGCTCACGACACGCTGACACGTTCGCTTCCATCCCATCACCAACCACGCTCCACGCTGGAGCCAGAGCTGGGCCAGCATCCAGGATGCAGCCTCCAATCTCGCTCTCATCCCAATGGGCACTTGCCCACAGGAACAGACTGGAGAAGAGAGCAAAGCAGAGGGGATTGACCCTGCACCATGAGGAGAGGTCAAAGATACTTGGGTCGCCTGCAGAAGGGAAGCTGCTGAAAGGGATGCAGCGGCCTTCAAACCCATGAACTGGCACCTGTGGGAAGAAATTTTTCATTGTGGGAGCCAGGCTAGGAGAAAGCTGCCTAAATTGAAGGAAGGGAAATGTTAGAGAGACTAGCAAGGCCTGGGAGAAGGTGAAATCTCCAGCACTGATGGGTTATTAAACATAGCAAGTTGCTTTGGGCATCGGTGCAGTTGATCCCGAGGCCCAGTGGGCTCCAGGAGGGGTCGGTGGTCTCCCCACCGCAGCGCAGGACGTGCGGGTGAAGCCCTTTGCCCCGTGCTTGGGTAGATGGGAACGACGCAGAGGCCGGTGGCTGCACCGGGGCTCAGCTGGCCTTGCTTCCTGCTCATGCGGCCTCCTGGGGCCCAGCAGGCACCCTGTGCGTGGGTTCCGGGCCACGCCAAGCCGGCTGCCAAGTAAACACGGCATCCCCAAGGGGACTGAGTCAGGCCTGACCAGGGGACCAGCTCAGGCTGTTGTGGCAACAGAACAAACTCATCGCACCCACCGGGCCCCATGCTGCGTGCGAGGCAGAGAAGCGGCCCATGAAGGTCATGGCAGGCAGCGACCTTCAGCCCACGGTGGCCCAACGCTGCCGTGGCAGAGGTGCCAGCGCCGCGCTGGGCTCCATCCCAACTGGCCACTGCCACTCACGTGCGGCACCCTCTGCCCTGTGCAGCTCTCACACTCACACAGCAAGGAGCACCCAAGGGGGAAAGGCCATCTACAGAAAAGCCAGTGGCAGGACAGCCCTCCATAACGTCTCCGAATCTCCAGACATTGACCTCAAATTGCCCAAACCTACCCCCCTTCTCTGCCCTAAAAGTCTAAGGGCAGCATTTGGGGCATGTGTTCTCTACTGTAAGAGGGAAAATCCCCACAGGGACATTTCCTTTAAGTATTAAAAGATAACAAGACTGAATATTAAATACAGGTTGGTTTACATGTTCCACAAATCTCTCATGCTCCTAGATCCAGGGCAATGATGCCAGTGTTATAGACTATTCCAGTGCTTTAAATTTGGCCCTTCAGTATCTGAATTTCAATTGCCTCATTGCTGGGCTAAAAGATTCAGGAATGGAGGGAAAGACTTCTGGGGCCGTGGGAACTTATTCTTTGCTTCTTAGGAAGCAAAACTTTAAGAAAACCCAGATTGTTTCCAGCATATTCCTTCTGATGGGATAAGCAAAACCCACCTGGAAAGAGGATCAAGGAACTCTCAATGCTGTTAAGGGCAGTCTGAATCCTTCCAAAACTCACTGCTTGCTCTTGGGTCCAGGTCACAGGCACAACGTTCAGACAAAGCAGCCTGGGGATTGTCTCATGCAGCTGCCTAACGCTGAAGCACAGCACTGTAATGTGCGCTTGAGAGCGCCAGTCATGGGGCTTGAAGACAGACACACATTCGTGCCGTGGTGAAGGAATCCTTCCAGCGTCTGGATAATGCACTTTCATATTCCCCAGGACTAAACAGCTTGCCCTGAAGGACTGCTACATTTCATCCATCTAAAGCATTCTTCATCCCACAATAAAACTTATCCCACGCATCCCAAGAGCCCTGAACAATGGTTTGCAGACCCCAGAGCCTGCCGCCTGCACAAACCAAAGGAGATAGCATGGACAGTACTCATTTTTGTGTAGGGTCGCAGCCATCACAGCCAGCTGCAACAAGCTGCTTTAGCCACACAAGGAGACACAGACAACAATTGCAGCCAACATCCCACCCCCCTTCCAAAATCTGCCTGGCAGACTGCAGGCTACAGGGGTCCAATGACAGGGAGACAGTGCCCGGCAGACCGCGGAGCTCCTGCCTGCCCTTTTAGCTTGGGAAGGCTGATGTCAAGAGTGCTTTCCTGAAAGGAAAGAAAAAAGTCGGAATCATCTGAAAAAGATGACAACTGCTTTTAATTATTCAGTGGAATGGGCCCAGACACTCATGTATGGGAGAAAAAGCACTCTGGGGATTAGGCCCAGTCCCAGGAATTCTTTGGGGTGCACAGCTCAGGCTGCTAATGACCTAGCTCCATAGGAAAAAGGATGCCCGGTGTGGGAAGGCAGCACCACAAACCCCAGTAGAAAAAAGAAAAAAGTTACCCAGCAGGATGAGAGAGCTGGGTGACACTGAGGAGCTGGACACAGGCACGGGAGAGGTGAAGAGGCAAGGAAAAGCAGGGACTCCTGAGCCTAGTTGCAGTTCTTGGGCAGACGATAGACACCTCCGGAGTAGATGAGCTGCTGGTCCCGGACTTTTTTCTGGAGGAAGCCCTGCAGCTCTTGTACATCAATTTCTGTAACCACTGGGCCGGTCATCACAAACATCTTCAGCATGCTGTGAATCCTCTCCAAGGACAGGCTCTCAAGGTTGGTCAGCATTGCTTGGATGTACGTCCAAAACAACTGCAAAGGGGCAACAGTAAATCACAGTCATTCTCAACACAGAGAGAGGAGGGGTACTTTAATATCCTGTATCCCCCAGGTGTAACACAACTGTGGTGGGCAATAAGTTTTGCTTATGAACCCAAGTTAGTTATGGTTATTTTCAAATACAAATTCAAATCTCATACTTTCCCTTATTTCATTGAACAACAGTATTCACAGATGGCCAAATGGCTGCCTGGCTCAGCAGCTGGACATTTTTCTGGAAAGTCTTCTAGTACCTGCTCCTGTTCCTGCTCCTTCCCTCCATCAACTGAGGGAAATCTAACTTGAGAAACCTCTCAAGGTGGCCTTAGTCACTGCAGTGTGCAGCACACATCAAATCCACCACCCGAATCAGATAGACCAGAGCATCCAAAAGTGGTTTCTTCTGAATTTTAAGTTAGCCTCGTAACTAGCTGGCACCATCTTCACTTTCTCAACATATCAACATATCAAACTCCCTTGAGAGCTTAGCCTCTTTTCTAATGTTTTTTTTTTTTTTTTTTTTTAAATAAAATAAAAAAAATCACATTTATCATTCATCCTAAAACCATTTGTACAGAATTTTAAAGATGAAACAATCATAGGCTGGCCAGAAATACCCCCGCCACTTCCCCCAGACCAAAGCCACCAGACCTTTGCACTGTCCCGTTGCTTTCACAAGCACCCAGACAAGTACCTGCAGCTCTTCCTCCTTTTGGTCAGCCTGCGATGCCATGGCAGAGTCCCCCTCCTCATCACTGTCTATCAGAACCACCTTCTCCAGCTGGTCCTTCTGCTCCTCCTCAATCACAGTGAACGTGCCCTGGGGATCTTCACGCAGGACCCCCTGCTGCAGCCACAGTGTCATCTTGCGCTTCAGCGATGTCACTGGCACCTTGAGCACTTCACTCAGCTCGGTCAGTGTCCATGTACCTGCAGAGACCAGAGATAGTGTGGGGAGGACGGCACTCGGTAAAGGCTGCCACCCTTTACCCCAATTGACAAGTGTCCCAAGGGAAACACTCAGGACACCAGCTCTCTCTGCTGCTAAGTCAGGTTTTAATAAGAGGGTAGGGAAGGCAGGTGATCCACTGGCACAAGCAAGCAGCTACATGCAGTGACTGCCTGAAAGATTCCACTGAGTCACCCGTTTGGGTGCTCAGCTGTGCCCTTCTGCGTGCAGTCCCCTAGGAGGGCTGGACACCTGGCCAACTGCTATGATAAATCCAAATCTATGAACTAGGCCTTGCTGCCCTTGCCAGGACTCTCCAAGGCCTACTGCCACCTGAGCAACGTGGCTTTCCCACCTGTCCCTAGGAATCACATGAATACAAGTGACACGCTGGGTCTCTGCCATGTCACTCACTCTTCGTCTGGAAGTGCAGGATGATGGCAGCATGCACAGGAGACACAGACAGGGAGAGGGTGCGATCTGCCAGCTCCACGTCCAAGCTCACCAAGCCCAGGTGGTACTTCCAGTTCAGGGTCCTCATGGCCTGCAAAAGCAGCAAACAGCCACTCACAGCAGATCCCCTAACAGAAATTGTCAAGTTCCTCATTTCTGCGGATATCTCTCCGCTTTCATTTGTGGAAGACAGAAGCTGCTCTCCTCATGAGGACAGTATCACTCTCTCTTGTAGATTGAGGACGATGTCAAATACCAGGAAGTTCAACAACAACTCCCCAAGAGACCATGCTGCTCTTGGGCTGCTGTGCAACTCTTCTAACTAGTTTCCTGCAGGCAAAAAACCTCAGGTGGCATCCATATCTGGCACACGGCTACAGCAGAAGAGACAAGATCTAGACACATGCCATCATGCTGGGAAGCACATACCTGATGTATAGCAACAAATTCAAGAAAGCATATGCAAAAACCAATCAGAATGCAAGGGGGAGGAACAGCAGTATGGCACACAAAATTGTATTCAGATTAGTTGCAAAGAACTTACGTGTATACACTGTACACAACCTTCTCACCTGGTGGAGTGCAGAGCACATCACTGGATCATGGATAACGCGCATCTATCTCACTATCCATAATAAACACTGGTATATTTTCAAAAACTATCTATCAATGTTGCTATGCAGGTATCTCATAACGGGATAAATCCTCCTTTTAGCAATAGCAAAGCCAGTGCAGCTCCTAACCCTGTTTTAGAGCTGAAGAGCTTTGGCCTTTCATACAGCCATATTAACAGTTAAAACAGTAAAGGAGGTTAAAGGAAATTTTGTAAAGACCATGCAAAACATGCTATATGTTTGAGTCTGAACAGCAAGAACCTGTTTTAAGGAGGGTTAAGGATGTCTCACCTTTAATTTCTCATACTTCTTGGAATAGGCTTCCATAGCTTCCTTGATTTGCTCTGGAAGCTCTAGCTTCTCCTCCTTCAGTGGTGGCCAGAACTCACTTGATAGGATAACAGCAACGAGGCTGAACGGTGGCCTCTCTTCCTCTGGAAGCTTTTCTTCTTCATCACGAATGTTGGCATTAATGCGTCGTGAGTCAGCCATATCCTGGAAGAGGCAGAGGAAGCTGAAGAGGCTCCTTCTCTTCTAGGAGAATACTGAACCTTAGTAAAGAACGAGCTTAAACAGGGTGCCTAACATTTCTGCAAATGATGATGGAAACTTTGGAAAGCTTACAATCACCCGTGTCCTCTAGCCACCAAGAACACGAGGGAATGGGCTGGTACCTAGTTAGAAATACCTGTGGGAGATTGAGTACAGGTTTATGGCTTTAACACTAGCCTACCCTGGAGTCCCTCCCGACTGATGACTTCTTCTCACAGTGCCCCAAGGGAATCAAATCCCAGACTCCCATCCTGGGGGAGTCAGAAGTTCTTCTACTGCCAGAATAGAGTAGTGTCCTGGCAAGAGAGGCAACAGCACCAGAGCAGCCATCCTCAGAGTAACTGACCCGATGCACAGAGCTTCCAGAACAGACATGATTTTGAATCTTCTGCCTCTCACAAATCTAGCCCCATGCTGGGATCCTGGGTATCTCCCTTCCCTTTAAAGGCCCTTTCTAGGTCACTCTTTTAGAACGCTCTGCTTCCCCACTGCTTCAGGAGTCCAAACAACCAAGATCTGAATAATAGTTACTTTTAACATGACTTCACAATAGTGCATTTGCGCTTCACCAAATCGCAGCTTCAGCAGCTCCACATTGCGGATTTCTCTGAAAAGAGAAAGAAAGGATCAGGCAATGGTCTCTCAGACAGACTAGCTTGACTTCCACCCCTCTCAACTGAGCCAAAAAAAAGTGCCTGGCACAAGGGTCCTATCGGGACTAAAAAGCCCTACAGGGCATGTTATCTAAAGAGGGATCCTCCCAGCATCTACATGATGAACATGCATTTCCTATGTAGGCCAGGGTCTTTTTGAAGCCTTTGCATCTTTCATTTTTCACCTGACTCTCAGACCACCCCTCTTGACAACACTGTAAAATTCCAGCATTTGGGGAGCCATTGACTTGAGACTGCTCATCAATCTCAAGACACAGCTTCCACCAACTGCATTGACAGGAAAACTCTTACAGCTGTTGAATCAAGACGCATAACTGGGGTACAGCTGAAGTCCCTGATGCTTCATCTGTTCTATCTTGACACTTTCTGCTGATCTTAAGCAGTCCCTGTATGTCAGAAGCACCAGGAGAGATGAGATGGAGTTCAGAGGGAATTGGTGCCTTCGGTATCCAACCTGCTGCCCCTACTAGGGTCAAGAGCAGGACTGAGCAGGGAGATGTCAGCTGAGAGATGAGCCCAGGTACATAAATAAAACCAAAGAGAAGATGGCCAAAGACACTTCTGATGCTAGTAATGGCCTTTCGTAGGACTGTGTCTGTAGCATACTTTTATTAGGTGGCTCTACCTGGAAAGCCCTGGGGTTGTGTACACAACCCTCACCTCTCAGCACTGTAGTTGAACTGATGTAGCAGACGGTCAGCAAGAAGGGTGCGGTATTCATTGATAAACAGGTCCTTGCTTCCATAGATGCTCACCAGCAGGCTGATGATGTCTGAGGACCGACGCTTGGAACTTGATTTCCCTAGTGAAATAAAGAAGAAGAAAGTGTGAGATTAACAAAGCACTGCCCCACCCCAGCTCTGCTCTCAAGGACTAGCAGAAAAGCTGCTCAAGACTACAGAGAAAAAGGGGCAGTGAGCTGACAGGAGATTTAGTCTCAGCATCTAACCTGGATCTGCATCAACAGGGTCAGGAACCCAGTCCCCTGGTTCTGCGATGTCATCATCACTCTCCTGACCATTCTCTAGTGTCACTGGGTCAGCTTTTGAGAGCTCATTTGCAAGATCACCAGAACCCTCCGCATCCCCTGTGAGACCAGCCACAATTTGCCGCACGGTATCTTCCCGAGTCCTGTCAAAAGGCAAGGTAAGCACAGCAAGCGAAGTGAAGGGGAGAGGAAAGGGATGGAAAGACTGTCCTGCCAGCCTCTTACCTCAGATACTTCCTGATGGGCTCACAGGCGACCTCCAGGATAACCATGGAGGGATCAAGCTCCCGCAAGGCCTTGATGGCTGAGATATACAGGGTAATGATGTCAGACGTGTTGACTCCTACAACAGAGAGGCAGAGTTGTCAGAGTCCCTGAGCACACAGTAACGATGTGAATGCAGGAAAGCCTGTTCCATGCTCTGTTAGATCTAAGGAGCTGAAGACAAAGGCTTTACAGCCATATTCCCCTAGGCAAAGGCAGATATTACATCCACTTGATTGAGAAACAAACTGCAACCAAAAACACAGGCTCAAAGACTATCATAAACCAGCTCAGCCCAGACTGAGTGTCAGGAGCTTAGATCACTAACGGCAGAATAATCTTCAAAGCTAAACTCTGGCTCAGGTCCTCACTGTACTGCAGAAAGGAGGTAACATGAGGGTGGGATATAATTAGCTACTACTGCCCATGCACACTTCAACAGAACCTAACTGCCTTCATTGCACAAGAAATGAGACGACAGCGGCCAGAAGATCCCCGTTCAGGCCTATGCTCCTTAAAACCCAGTCATGTGTGACATACATAAAGATCTAAAAACCACCTGGATGCAGAAGTCGCATTTCCAGAGCACTTTTCAGGGAGCTGAGCAGCTGCTGCCTTTGATTAGTCCTCTCCAGGCAGAACTTGAGGTCCTCCACTGCAGGTTTTGATTCTGGAAAATCTATAGACCAAGCAGTGATTAGAAACAGTGCCAAGCTCCACGAGGAGGCAAGAGGAGACAGAGGGGCACAATGGTAGGTGAAGACAGATCTACAGTTCAAGCCAAGTTCAAAAATGAAAAACATGGAATAGGTCACTCCTACCTCGAATAATGCTGAAAAGCTCTTCAATGCGCATGCTGGCATAGATGCGGTAGAAGAATCTTTGGACGTGGCACCTCCAGCGTTTCAAGGTGTTGTTAGCTTCCGGAGTGGAGCGAGCCAAGGGACTATCTTGCAAGAAAACTCTGCTGAGCCAACCAAGCACCTTCTCAATCCACTACACGAGGAGAGGAACAAAATGGGGTTGGTGAACACCAAACCTGGAGGCACAACCATGTCTCACACTTACCCATCAGTAGGCAGTTGTTACAGCAAGCTGAAATGAGCAGCTAGCCAAGAAGAGCCCCACCTCCAGCTGTGATCCAAATGTACCCAGGTCTGCCTTATGGCCAGAAAAAGCCTCAGGGGAGAATTTAAGACACTAAGTTAGAACAGGTGAACACCTAGACCTTTAACTGATCATATAGACTAGGCCGAGGTGTATGCTAAAACAAGGAGTGACTGAGAACTACATTTCTCCATCTCTTAAAATGCACGCACAGCTTTGGTGTCACTTTATCTGTAACAACATTCTCATCTAGAGACAAGTGGAAAGCATTTGCTTCAGTTCCCTTAATAAGTCTTTAAACAATCTACAGGCCATCTGAAAGCACTTTATACTAAGTCCAATAAATGAAAGGCTTGCACAGTTTTAAAGGGAATTAAATACAAAAATCACTGATATTTGCAGACAACTCATAAAATGACAACACAGTAAACAACAAGGAAACTAGGACAACCCTACAGAGCCGTGTGGTTTGCTCGGTAACCAGACTGCATGCACTGTTGTTCAGAATAGACCAGTGCAAGATTATGCGCCAAGGAACAAGGAATGCAGAGCAAGCTGGCACAACGGAGACTGTATCCTGGAAAAGCAATAACCCTGATAAGTTTAAGGTCATGGTGGTTAAATAACTCAGCATGAACTCGGTTCTTTTGCTGCCAGCTAACACTAAGTGCTGGGTAGGTGCAAGGAAGGATTTTAATTCTGCATGCAGCCTGCTGGTGAGAGCAGTACCAGAATACCACCTCATATCCTCACTTGCTATTTTAAAGGCATGCTGAAAAATTGGAAATAGAACAGGCAATAGCAACACAAATTCAAATTACAGGTCCACCTACACGGAAGGAGGGCCCTCTATGGGCTAGAGGGGACTATTGCATTCATGTAGTTTAGAACACAATAGAAATTCCTTCATTAATATAGATATAACCAGGTGAAACATAATGGCCTATTACATATAGGTCAGGGAAGCCATTCTGATTTAATGCTAGAAGGGAAGACTAGTTTTAACCACCTCTTCTGCCAGTAATGGTGGAAGCCACAGTCCAGACATAGGCATTTTCAGTAGAACCTACTTTCAGCTTATGCAGCTGCTTCTGTTGCTGCACATCTCCAAAGAAAGAGCTCTTGCCCCCTGCACACCTTACCTCCTGGAACTCATTTAAGAAAGAGCGCTCATATTCGCCCCTGCATCTTTGCTCCATCCTCTCCTCTATCATCCTGTGCAAGATTGTCGTGACCGCGTCGGCGCTCACTCTCTCCAGCAAGTTCAGCCGGCGGCTACAGACACAGACAGAAGCAAAGGTATAAGCAAAAAAAAAAAAAAATGATACCATCCTATCTAACTACTATCATGCCCCTATATGGTAAACGGATACAAGCAAGGCTCTTACCTTGAATGCTCTAGCAGCCTGCATAGAAGCACTATGTTACTGCTATCCCACCTCCCTCAGAAATTGCATTTTCTAGCTTTGCAAAAGCTTTTTCACTTATTCTAAGGTTCCTTCTTCTTGCAGACAGAAGACAGAGGAAGTTATTCCTTAGTGCAACAGCAAGTTATTCTCACATCCAGCAAAAGGAACTTTCTGTTAAAGGATCAGTTCTTTTTGCTGGATGTGAGAATATCAACGACCATTTATTAACTGTCCGTAAAAACTCTGTGGGAAAGTCACCAGCCTGTAGTACGATACAGCCTGACCTCACGCACAGCTCCTCTAGTTTTGAGACACGTGGAAAACTTGCTGTTGCTACCCTATCTGGACCACGGGCTTGTTCTCCCCACCACCCATAGCTTACGTACAGGATGTTGTTGAGCTGCTGGAACTGCTCCATGGCTTTGGGACACCAGCACTCCTCTCTCTTGCTGCTGCAGCCTGCACACAGCGGGCTCTCTCCTCCACCCTCTTCTGTATCACTTTCCTGTTCATTTTCACTCATGCTGCTCTCACACTCGTTCATTCTGTCCTCTCCTTTCTTCCACTGCTGCATGTATATCCTGAAAGTGCGGCTATAGAACTGCTGGATCATCTCCTGGAAGGACTGAGTTGTGGAAAAAAAAAGAATGGCTTTGAACATGGTGTAGACCTTCTCTTGCAGCATTTGAGCACCTGTCCCCAGGAGCAAGCCTGCTTTGGTCCATTTCTCCAGAAGTTCCAGGCTGTTCAGGTAGGGGTCCAGGCGGCACTTGAGAAGACAAAACGCATCCAGAAGCAGCAAGGAGCACTGCTGCTCCTCAGCTGTATTTTCATATTGGTGAATGCAGTTCCAAAACTCGGGGCCTATGTTTGCCTGGAGGTCTGTCTGCAGCACCTCGATGAACCATTCTTCTACAGTCGTGTGGAGGCCATAGCACCGCAGCACATCAAGCGCTGCCCGCAGGTCACCATCCTTCAATGGCCCCACAGGATCAGATCTAGACACGGCCTAGAAATCCAAGGGGATAACAAGTTAAACACACACAAGGACTTGTCAAAGAGCAGTTGGGGCACAAGACGCTGCTCTTCTCAGACACCAAGGTGCAAGCACAGAATAGTAGATACCGTTTCTCTGTAGAGACCTGCTGGGCACTCAACCCACTGATAGAGACCATCTCACAAGCCTAAAATCAGCAATGTCATCCCTACTGGAATTTGTCACCGGAACCACAAGCTACTTGGGTTGGGACACACTGTTTGAAACAGGCACTGCTCTGTTGATGGCAGTGCCATGTGCCACCACAGGCCATGCACTCCTGAGGGACAGGAGACTCCAGGGCAAAACACTTCTCCATGAGAAGCAGTCAGGGAGCAGAGCCACAGCACGGAAGAAGGAAGCAGCACATCCATTTCACTCTTCTTCCTGTGTGTAAAGCACCATGCGCGCTGTCCTGGCCAGCACAGCAGGCACAAGAGAAGGGAATGTGACAAACACGAGTCACCACGTGGGCAAATCCCAGGCGTTTCCCTTGCCAGCAGTGGCAGCCCAAGCAGCTTCCCCTGCCGTGGCTGCACCACCACCATCCGCAGGTTGCCACAGCGGAGCAGATCCAGGAATGGAGGCCATGGGAGGGAGGGAGCTGGGGACCCGCCAGTGGGGTAGCCGTGCGTGGCCGTTCCTGCCACGGCTCTCATCATCCCAATGAATTTGAGCCTGCGGGGGGTCCTGGACTGCTGCTCTCCACAGTCCATCACAGAGGGAAACTCTCCAAGACCAATCCCTGTGGTTCCCTCAAGATCCTACATTGCCCAGCCCGATCCCATGGAGACCCTGGGCCTCGGCGCATCCTTGCTGGGGCAGTCAGACCCCAAGCCCCCATCCCCAGGGTCCCCCGGGGCCTCCCCTCCCCGCGGCGCGAGGGCTGCGGCCCCCAG
>VZSV01000208.1:247007-266308 GCA_013398735.1 Nothocercus julius | reverse complement strand
AATTGCATTAACCACATCATCCAGGTTGGAAAAGTAGAGGAGGAAGCCAGAGAAGAGACAGTGTCCACAAAGAACCTACGTTCAGTCAGGTAACAACAAATCCATGACACAGGGGGGCCTGATGGATGCTCCTCGGGCTTTCATTTGGTAACCATAAGCAGTTTTGGTCTAAGATGATCCTTTCCCCCCTTTAGCTACTGCCTAAATCCTTCTTTTCCCATTTGTCTTTTGAACCCTGTGCATGAGTTGCTGTCCGTACAAGTAACTACTATGGGCTCCAAACCTGCATTTTTTCCAAAGTGAGCACTGTCCAGGCAGCCTTTCCAGCGATGATTGTTGTTCAGATAAAGCTGAAGCTGCTTCCTTTGCCAACTTCAATAAATGATGGTTTGAGGTGGAAGGGGGCAAACTCTCATTAAAAAAAAAAAAAAAAAAAAAAAAAAAAAAAAAAAAAAAAACCTTACCCTTTCTGTCATACAGTTACATGAATAACAGCATGTATTTTTGAAGACTACTTCCCTGAGATACAAGTCACAACCCCCGTCCTACAAATGAATTTATGTTTATTGAAATTAAAAGACAAAGTTACAGTAGGTTTAAAAAAAAAAAAAAAAAAAAAACACAAGGTGAGGAAGTGAAGATGTCCTGTGAACAGAAACAAGTAACAAAGTTGCTTCCCTATGGACCTACCTCTCTTGTCTGTAACCACTTTCCTGGCCTTCCCCCAGCCCATGCAAGCCGCCGCAGGACTCAGTTCCCTTCACCACTGCCTTCTTCCATGGACAAGTCAACAAGTTGACACTGCCCTTGCAGTGTCACCAATGAGGCCTACCAGTGCCTGCACCTGGGGGTGCTTCATCTCTCCTCTCTGGCCACTTAATGGTTTCCACAAGTTCATAGGAATGTCAATTAATGATCTTTGGGACCACAACAACCACCAGGTTTGTTAGAGTTGTCCACCACATTAAAACCAGAAAATAGTCAGATGGACAGGCAGCAAGATCTTAGAGCTATTTTAGCTGTGTTTCTAGCAAAAGGGAGTGTTAGATTATATATAACACAAGCTACAAATAGAAGAAACAAAAGAAGAAACATTTAGTCTGACTTTAGGCCATTATGGAGTTGAGTTACTCTTGAAGCAAGAACCCTGAAGTGTGCAACTTTAACAGTGAAAGAAATTTAAAATCAGCTGAGTATAATACAAATATGATCTAAAAAGTATCAAAATCTCTTAAAAAACATCAATAACAACAAAAACAAAAACCCTAAAGTTCAATCCAGAGGTTGCTTCAGGAAGTTCTCTGCCTCGTGTTCCAAGAGACTTAAAATGTTCAGGGTATTTAGTATTCCAAATACAGGCATGAACCAGAGAAATTCCTCCACAGATATTCTTGCACTGAGATAGGATGACGTGCCATCAAGAATTAAATATTCTAAGGGCTGGAGAATCCCTGATGCTCCAAGGTAGATCAACTGCTTTCAAAGAGAACTCAGAAGAAAAATGCCTAGTTTATGTAAAAATTAGCTATTTTTATTTTCTTCTTTCCCAGATTCTGGAGAGTTCTCAGACATTGCTAAGTGTCCTGAAGGGAGAAACAGGGAATACTAGTAAAGCCACTGAGCCGAAAAGCACTTCAAAAGAGAAACAAGCAGATGGACAAAAGCATTCCTAAACTTGCTCTTCAACCTGGAAGGACCTGTTGGTCTGGGACAGCTGCTGTTCTGGTGCAAAGATGCCACACTTTAATAAAAGTTTTTGTCTCACAGAAATACATTTTCCTTTCAGCTGCTCCTTGTCACTAGAGATCTGCTAAATTGAATCCTTTAGACTAAGGTGCTAGATACCAGGATAGGCATCCTACAGAATTTGGAGTGCAGTGATGCTGAAGCAGATCCAGTGAGGTGATTTACCAGCTAATGCCTTTCCCCCAAGGCAGCATTCAGCTCGCCTTGCCAAGAACAGGTTCAGAGTTCAGCTGGTGCCAACAGGGACTAGAGTACAGAGCTGGGAAGGGTGAAGGCAGCACTCAGCGAGGTGCAGATCATGGCTGCGACGGAGAGCAGGCATCCTGGAAGGAGGAGCAGAGAAACCAGGAGTACCCCAAGGACCACGTGCTCCACTTGGGAAGCGCACTCTGCACTTTCAGGTATCTACTGAGCTGGTCCTAACCAGAGATGCTGCAGGCACAGAGCAATCTGAGCAACGGCACCCTGACAGTTGGCTGAGGTCAGGGGAACAAGCCGTATGGCGGGGGTTTGCTTCCGCATTCAGCATTGAGCTCTAGCAGAACAAAGTCAGGAACATTTTGGACAGCTCATCCCTAACTTGCTGTACTTGCAGCTTTTGCTTCATCACCTGCAATTTTGTTAAGCTGCAACTGTAGAGATGGAGCTGTCTTAAACAGGCTTGAACTTTTCTATTATACAAGGAGTTTGTGTTCTACTAGAAAGGCTGTGCACAACCTGTACACTGATCTGCTCTGGCTCTGTGCACAGCTCCTGGCTGTGGACAATGCTCAGTGTTGAACGCCACATATTTGATACCTTGCTCTCTTCCCTTAAATCTGAAAAGTCACTTGTGGTCCTGCATTTTTTCCATATTCTCCAGTCTCAGCATCTTGCTTCTGAAGTATTTCATTACGGGAGAGGATTTAGCACAGGGGACTTGCTGCTATGCTCTTCATACTGCAGTTCTGTAACTTCACAGATAGGCCGCCGGCCTCATACTCCTCCTGGGAAGTCACATCATCTCCGCTTAGCTTGAAAAAGACAAGTCTTACCAAGTGCGGGGAGGTGAAAAAACACGTGTCTGTGTCTATTCATCTGTCTATCCCCCAGCAAAATCAAAAAAAAATGTTCAGTAACTCTTTTTTTTTTGGATAACCTTTTCAGACATATTTGGGCACCTAGGGCAGGTGAAGGGGAGAAGAGCTAAAGCTAGACACATCCCAACATTTAGCCATATCTGTGTGTTTCAGCGGGAAAAAAAAGAGAGTTCCTTCTGCTTCTACAACACGCACCAAAACAAGTGTAAGCAGAGCATTTTCAGGTCATAGACCAGCATCAGCTTGTCTACACATTCCTTGTGTCTATATAATAGAAAAATTAATAAAAGTATCAAATTTAATCAAAGATAGTAGCCTGGTTCTTTGGATAGAGCTACACAGTGGGATACCACTAATGTCATAAAGCCCAAAGAGGATGTTATCTATTCCAACCGCATCTCTTTTAATCCCAGAAATACAAATCACATTAGCAGCAGTGTTCAGTCTTTTCCAGAGTGCAATTTTGACCCTGAGTTTACAGTAGTAGAACACTTAAGTGGAAGAGTCTAGCAGATTCCTTCGCATATTGGCTGCATTAAACAATTACAATAGAACTATATATATATAAAAAAAAAAATCTAGAAAACAGCATATTCCTTGTTCAAGTTCTGCAAAAGAAAGGAGTCAAATGGCCCTCCTGTGCTTTCCATTAGAGGACCAAAAAGAGCTTGGCATGAAGCAAGTCTCCCCAGCAACCAGGACAGATCTACCTTGGACCCCGTCCCATTAGGTACTAGAACAAAGCAACAAGAGGAACTAGGAAACTGAGCACAAAGGAGACTGGATACCAGAGTTGGGCAGGGACAAATCAAAGCTATGGCCAAGGTTAGGGAATGTTCAAGAGGCTCAGGCCAGACTGGACACTTCTTGACAGATTAGTGCAAAAATGATACCTAAAGCTAAAGGCATTTATTCCCCTTCCCACAGGGTGCATTCAATACTTTCACGCAAACTTAACTGGCACATAAATTGCATGTTTGTTCAGTGAAACTTGATGCAGAACCACTCTGAGAATGAACTAATCTTCAGTAGTTTTATAAATTGACAACTGCTGTAATCTAGCTGTCAAATCACAACCGCTTATGTGAATCCAGCTAACTGCCCAGAACTCCCCATGCTCAAGCTCCAGGACTGTGCTTCCCTGGGGCCTCTGCTGAAAGAAGCATTTCAAAACCCTCACAGACCCCGTACAGTGCCTGCACAAGTGGACTCAGGCCCTGAGACAATCTACATCCATCCTGGGATTACAGATTGTTCTTCAGATGCTCATCTGAGCAGCAGCTGATCTTAAACAAGGAATATGCAAGGCCACAGGCAGAATAAATCATATGCCTTAAAAACAGTAGTTAGGTCCCAGAATCCAGTGCAAATATTCTCCCGATATGCTCCATGGCATCTATTCCACCCTTGGCATCAGGATCCTACGCAATCTGTGTCAAAGAAAGGACCCAGAGGCTCATTTCGGTGCTGCTTACGCAGGCGTTTGGAAGGTGCACTGCCTGGTTTTGTCCAGCAGCAGCTGCTGCAGGCCAGAAGATGGAGCAATCAAAAGTACAGCGCAGGCTCGCTGCTGAAGTCGGAGAGTCCTCCCTTCTCTGCCGGGGTGAGCTGCGGAGAAAGCAGAGTTGAAACAGAGGTATCACCAAATCTAAGGCAAGCGGAAGTGCATGCGCTTTGGATAGTAAAGACTGAACTGGCACCTTGCCCAGGGCTAATGACTGCATTTAGCTCCCGCTCCAAATGTGCCCTGGAGTACCAAGCACACTGGTTTCCTTAAGTTTCCCCTACACACACACACATGGAGATGAAGGGCTGTTAGGGGCAGTGGAAACTTTTTGTTGATCCTTTGGTGGTTTTAGTGCCACTGCTCACAAAGACACAGGAGTTTAGTGGAAACCACATCCCATTTCATCCACTGGCCAGACTAACCCAAAAACCACATGAGAGCACAACAAGACACAGCCAAGAACTGCTTTAAAGTCTCACCATGACTTGTTTTCCAACGGAATCAGCTTCTTTTTGGAGGTGTCCCTCTGAGTTGGGCACCTCCTCGTACTTCTGCTCCTGCCAGTCGCTGAACTTCACGGAGTGCTTTGGGGTGTAGCTGGATAAATCTGCTGGAAGGACACAGCTGATATGAGTATTCCCTAGTGCTCCAAAAGGGCGAAAGGCCATGGTCCTGGTAGGGATGGGACGGGAGCGCAGGGATGGGGCAACCTGTGACGAAGGTTGCCAGCAGACGTCACGACAGCACCTACCCTCTAGGTTAGTCAGCCAAGTGTGTAGTGCAAAGTGTATTTTTAAGTTTTGAACCTGTAACATTTCAGGCCTAAGAGGCCCGTGATTGCCCTGTTCCAGTTTGAGTCCCGTTCCAGTTCAAGCAGCTGTCAGGTGATAGGAGATCACCTCCATTAGTATTTCCAACTGCGTGGAGGCCCACAAAGGGTTGTAGAGCATTTGGACAGTGCCATTCCTCACCAGGAAACCCACAGTGCCAACACCAGTGTCTGGCTCACCTGAGTTAGGTGTACTGGGATTCAAAGTGCTATTTGGGCATGGAATGAAAAAGGTGCAGTTCTTGTCTTCCTCTGTTTCAGAAGCATGTCCTTCCTCCTCCTCCTCCTCCTCTTCTGCTAGTGAGCTCTCTGAAGGGTACTCAAACATGGTCTGCAAACTTGTCTCATTGAAAGAGATCTTCATCTAGACAAAACCAAAGGAGAATTTTTAGAAGGCAGCACTAGGAACCACAGATCCCCACGCAGGCACCGATACAAATGCTGCTGGCAAAGGGCACCTCCCACCCCAGGGCTTCAGCCTGCCGTGAGGATGCAGCTGAGCGTTCCCCACGCATCCCACTGCATGCCCTGCAGCTTCCCCTCCAGCACAGAGGTAGCCAAACAGATGGGATGGAGTTAGGGGGCTCAGAGGTCTCGAGTCCCTCTAGGCTTTTGTGCTCTTGCACACGCTTTGTCACCATCCCTGGTATTGGGATCCCCAACAGTGAGGAGGAGGTGCCCGCGCGTCCCCCAGCTGCAGCCTGTGTTGCCAAGGAGGAAAGGGCATCATCCCCAAGCTGGATAACTGGCATCTCCAATGCCTGCTAACTCATCTGAGTCCCCGTACATTAGGCAATAAAAACAGGGTCAACCTCAGCCACTGGACTACATTTGTAGGACGGAAAATGGAAAATAAAATGGGGAGATCCATAAGGTTCTGCTTTGAGGTCAGTTTTATTTCACATTCTCACTAATGACCTTTTCAAAGTAAGTGGGAGCCTGAAAAAACAAAAGATGACTGCAACATGGGACTCAGTCAAGGAAAAAAAAACAGAATATTTTATGGCTTATTCAGAAAACTGGAGAGCAGAACACTTGAAATGGAATAATGTTCAAGACCAAGAACTTGCCGGCACCTCGAGGAAAAGCCTGTCTCCATCTTCTCTAACATTGAGTGGGTAGCTAAGACAGCAAAGAGGTAAACACACACACACACACACACACACACACACACACACACACACACACACACACACACTTCTCCAGGCTGAACCACCAGCTCCTGCAGCATCTCCTCATAAGCTATTTGCTCCAGCCCCAGACCACTTTGGTGGCCTCACCTGAACTTGCTCCAGTTTGTTGATGTCTTTGCTGTACCAGGAAGCTCAAACCCAGCACAGACGGGGATGAGGTTTGGCTTTTTACACTAGCAAAATAAAGGTTGAAATAGAGTATAATGGTGCTTTATAAGTACGTCAAGAAAACAATCCCAAGGATCAGAGAAGAGCTGCTGATGCCAGCATGCAACACAGGCAAACGAGGAGGATAAGCTTGCCAAGAATAAATGTAAGCCAAAATTAGGGAAGCATCTAGCAGACAGCAGATGAAGATTCAGGAGCAGCAGCCTAAAGGGACTTTGTGATCTCTTTACTTCTATATCTCTGGCTACAACTGAGCTAATGGAGTTATGCTCAGGATTAAAAGGACCTGGCTGCTGGTGACAGGTGGCACAAGGCTGCTGAGCTCTTCTAAACTCATCTAGTAACTGCCAAGAAGAACGTGCAGCCAGATGCGCCGGATGTGCAGTTCCCCTCACACACAGGACACGCAGCAGGCTCCAGACTGGCATGTGGCCCTAACCAGGCTGTCAAGCAAGCGCGTGCCACGCGTCTCACTCCTCCTCGCCCAAAAAAGCAACACAGGGGCCTAGGTTCAAGGCTGGGTGGGTGACAAAGCGAGGACCTAATGGCTCTTCCACATTGCAAATACCTCTTCAGGAGCTATGTGCTATTCTGCGCAAGGCCAGGATGAGCTTCTGACATAGGATGGCTCCTCTGCCCACGTTACCAGGAGAAGGAGGGATGGAAACAGCAACAAGGGCAACCAGCTGCACTTCTCCATTCATTGGTCTGGTCCCGGCCGGGGCAGCTCTACCTTCATTTCGATTACATGCTGAAGGCAGTGATTTTGCTTTAGAGAATAGGCCCAGAACATCCCGTGTGCCGTTTCCTGGGAATTTCTTACTGCTGTTGCTGACCTAGATGCTCCCTGATCCGAGCCAGGCAGCAGAGAAGGCGGCCAGTTTTCACAGTGACCATCTGTGCTTCGGGGCTGACCATCGCTACCAGGCGCAAGGGCCTCCAGTCTGGAAGTGCCAGGACTCGGGAAGCTCCAGAGCTCTCCCAGAGCCCAGGCACAGCATGGACACTGCCTGCAGACACTGACAACACGCTCTGAAACATGAGAAATACTTGGCTAAAGCTGCTTCTGAATGTGGACAATAAGGGCGACAGGACAGATGTGCCCAGTTTTCAAGAATTTAACCTTGGGAGATAAAACCGAGTTTTCTCAATTTTCTACTAGCAGGAAGACACTCATATGACTTTGAGTCTAAAGGACAAGCAAGAAGTGCCAGCAGCAGCGGTCACAGGTTAGGCAGCACACACCAGGAGGCTGCAACTGCACACATCGGAATAGGATACGATCCTACAGGGAAGCAGGATGGCATCGTGCTCCCTCCTGCTCTCCCTGCAGCATTTTCACCCCAAATAAATAAATAAATAAATAAAAACTGCCAGCCCAGGCCAGACCCCTAAGCTGCAAGCAGCACAAGGAGTGCAAACAGCCCCATCCAGGGAGTAAAGCTGAAAAGGGAGTAGAAAGTAACAGCAGCTAGCAGGTTGAGACCCTCCTACCCAGTCCCCAGAGGAGAGTCCAGTCCAAGCCCAGGATTAAAGCAGCTCCCGGGTGCCCGCAATTCAGGTCAGACAACACTTGCTCCCAGCTTGCAGGAGCCAAGCTCGGTGTCCTCCAGAGCTGCTCTTCCAACAAGGCTGGACAAATACATGCGGTGGAGAGGCCGCAGCCTCACACAAGGCAGTACTGAAGCTACAAAAAGAAAGAATGAAAGACAGAGAGACAAATAATCCTTAGCCAGAGAGGGGCCAGCCGCAGGGCTGCCACCCTGCTTGGCACAGGGCTGCAACGGCACAAGATTCCCACATGGAAACCCCTGGCAGAGCCAGGCAGGGCTCTGGAGCTGCCGGGCGGGAGAGGCGGGTGCAATAAACCCCTCGCAGCCGCACCCCGGCAAAGCAAACGCAGAGCGGCCACCGCTCCCTCCCTCCGCAAGGAGGGCTCAGCGCCCTGGGGCGCTAGCCAAGCTGCCCTTGCAGGATCGCAGCCAAGCGGAAAGCAAAGCCCAAGACGGGGAGCTCGCCACGCCAGCCTTCCTGCTCCAGCGCGAGGCCGTTTCAGGGGGAAGGGAAAGCACAAAGCAGCTCGACTTGATCCAGGAGAAGATGGAGAGCAAGGCTCGGACAAGGCTAGAAGCAACATGGGTCGGTGCAACTCTCTCGAGACACCCTCTGGGCGGCACTGAGCGCTCTCGGAGTGGTGCCTAGGGAACATAGGCAGATTTGGGCCCAATCTATCTAAAAAAATCAAAAGCCCAGTGATGGCACAGAAACCAGGTCAGAAGACAGGCAGCCTCTTGCCCAGCCACACAGACCTTCGCAGGAGCACAAAAGACAACAGGGACCCTTTGCTTTAGGGCAAAAGTGTGTTCCAAGGAGCCAAGTGCTCCAACGCAGCCAGCAGCAGCTGCTCCTTTGTGTCTCCACTGCGACTGCTCCGTTCCTGCTCCGACAGCAGCTGCCAGCAGCAGAAAGGAGAAGTTCTGCACCCTTCAGCCATGCCTGTTTGTAGGGATTGGTCGATATTTGCTCAACTGAAAACTTTACCAAGAACTGTGCCACGTAACCAGAACCCAGCCCTAAAATGGGCACCCGCACATTAATCCTCTGCCCAGCAATCACAGCCACGCTGGGAAGAAAAGGCAGGGCTTTGGGGGAATTTGGTTGAGGCACTTGATTCTTGTTGCCATAGCAAAAATCCTTTATTTATTTGCTAGGATTTTAATAAGAGACCACTCAGAAAAGAGAAACGAGGATAAAGTTGCCAGACAAGCCTCTCTCTGAATAGTTACCTACACGTGGCCAGAATAGCTTCAGTTAATACAGCTGAGACATGACAGGAAATTCTTTTGAGTTCGCACCCAGACCAACACATGGAGATCCCCCATTTACAAAAACAGATTGGAAATAAAAACAACGTATAAACCTTGCTACCCGGAGGAGGAAAGTTAGCAGACACCTGGCTTCAGAGAGTCAGGCTAGGAACGCCTACACGAGCCCAAACCTAAAGAAAGGCGGCACGTGCCCGACTGCCTCTCTCAGGCCCCGAATATAGCAACACGTCTTACGAGCAAATCACAGCTCCAACTTGCGCCTGCAGCTCCATGAGCTTTACTGGGGCTTTTCTCTTCCCCACCCTGCTTGCTAGATCCGGCAAAACCAACGCAACGATGCCAGCACAGGGTGTTTTACACCTCGGCACAGGGATGTCTTTGGCAGCTCACATCAGCCAAAGGAGAAAAGGCCCTTTCCTTTAACTGACAGTCCCGTAAGTCCCGCAGCCTGCGGTGGTGGTGGCAGAGGCCCGGGATCCAAGCGACCCGTCTCCCTTGCACAAGCAGCAGGGGAATGAGGGCTCTCCAGGCTGCATCTCCCTTGCAGGGTCGCTGCCGCCCTCACCCAGCACGCGGAGGAGCCACAGGGGCAGCTGGGGCACCCCGCAACACGTGTTCACGGGACCATCCAACCCGCCACGTGCTGCTTCTGCACAGAGCAGGCAGGAGGGCAGTAGCTGCCACAAGAGGGACATGGTCATTTTTCTGTGTCGGGGTTGAGCTACTCGGGTGTTTTGCAAGCTCCCAGGCTGGCTGAGGGCTGAGCGGCGCCAGTGATTGTTTTTTTCAGACACTCATTTCCTATAAGTCTCTCCTCTCCCCACGCAACATAATCCTGACGTGACAAAACTAAGGGACTGCAGTCCTTGAATCCACATGAGCTGCCAGTTTGCTGCTCAATGTGATTTAAAGCAGCTGGTTTAGCAGCTTCTCAAACCTGGTCAGCTAAATGCCTGCTGCTTTCACAGCAGGATCAACAGGAGGGTTTCAGCTGACATCTGCAGGAAGCGTGTACAAAAACATAAGAAATCATATCAGACATCGGAAAACTGTAACAGCTGGGGGTGCCCCAGGAAGCCTGTTGATTTACAGCATCCCATATCAGCTGGCAAATGGCACCACAAGCCGGGCAGCAAAGCTCCCCAAGCACCGAGCCCATAGGCTGGTTTAGGCTCTGCCCAGCAGAGCTCAGGCTCCCTTTGAGGACAAGGGGTTGGGAGGTCCTGGCGCAGTCAAATAACTGATTAAGAGACCAAAAACAGAGAGTAGAAGCAGGTGTTTTACAGAGGACAAAGATCCCGAAAGGAACTACCCAGGACCTTCCCCGTGACCCAGACTGGCAGTTCTCACGGATCAGGAAATTCAGCCGGAGGAGGAGTCGGAGCTCGGAAGCTGCCTACCTCTGAGGGCACTTGCATTCTTTCACTGCAACCTGCAATCAATGATCTACAAGAACTCTCACGTGACACAGTTTTCTCTATAAGACTTTTAGATACAGGATCTTTGGGAAGATCAGCCATTTAATGCAAGCTCGCAAGGAGCTTATCTATGTGCCTCTGCTTGCCCTGAAAATATGGTCATGTGTCAGTGCAAACTGCTGAATAACTCGGGGCACGCACGAGCTCTCTGCGCTGCAGCCTGGAACGGCACCCTCAGGGCTGCACATGGACAGACCAGCCTGCAATAGCATCAGCACATTAGCGAGGCACATGTTGTCACCCAGGAGAAGATAAGGAGCTTTTGTACATCTAAAGAATTCCCTTGAGACAAGAATAAGCAGGGGGGAAGAAGGGGGTATCTCTCTCTCTCTTTTTTTTTTTTTTTTTTCTAAATTTGATCTGTTTTCGCTGACAGACGCCCCCAGGTGTGGAGAGGAGGTGAGCCTGGGTTGCTGCATCACAGATTGACCCTATACTGCCAGGGCTGAAGCAGCCTAGGGGACCCCAAGATGCCTGACTAACTGCAGCTGGCATGTCGGAAAAGTACTTCCCTCTCTTTCCATACGTAAGGAGAGTTGCGGGGCACAGAAGTCAATTGCTCCATCATCACTTCCCTTAATGGTGATGCTTTTCCAAGAAGTAATGCTGAGTTTTGCTCAATGATTAACTCCATGACCGAGTTCCTGAGCAGAGCTAGGAACGCTCAAGCTTTACAGCAGTGGTGTGACAAGGGAGCACTGTGTCGGTGGCAGAGGAGCGAGGGCCTCTGGGATCGCATCCCACCTCCCAAGCCACAAGGCAGCACAAGAAAGTCTCCATTTACAAGGCAACTCACAAAGCTGGCCCTGTGTAATCAATATGCTGAAGCACATGGCAGATAGCAGTAATGCATGGAGATTCGAAATATTAAACTCCTTGTACGAGACACGGGGAAGTTTCAAATTCCTGATGAGAAGGAACAGTGCAGGGACAGGCCCAGCATCACAGGCCCAGCTCCCTGTTAACTCTTCCCATGACTGCATCAGCAGGAAGGGATTCGAGTGCCCAAACAACCCGTAAGGCATTTGAAGGCCAAGCTTGATGTGGTACAAAGCAGCTATTCACCAAAAGAGATGCTTCATTCCTTTGTACATTTGCAGATAGGGCAGCTGGAACCTCTAGCAATCTAACAAGCAATTCTAATATTAATTTACTTAATACATACAAACTGGACAAATCTACTTATGTACGTGGAACAGATCTCATTTGAATATGCAAAGAGAACAGGCACCAACAAGATACAACTAGTGCCAAGACTTGGTGCCTTCACAAACTAGATGCAAAGCCCTCAGCTAGCAGAGGATCTTGCTTATCGGCCACTCCAAGGGGCTACCTGTCATCTTGGGGCCACAAAGAGGGGCAGTGACGGGAAATACCACCCACAAACGCTTCTGGGCAACTCGGTTTGCTGAGAGCTCAGTCAGAACATGAGCTCTCTCCTGATGAGGCTGAACCTCTGCCAACTTGGGACAGGACAGAGTGTGATTTTCCAGGGATTAAGTAAGGAAAAGTTGGGAAGAGAATTACTTCCCACTCTGGCATGGGAGCTATGCTGGACTTCAGGATGAGAGGCTGAAATGCTGTTCAGAACAACATGGACAGAATTAGCTGCATTCCAGAGTTCATGTCTACCTTGCTCTTTATACTACTGATATGCAAAAGATGCTTCCTCAAAGAGACGGGACTAAGTCTGGCTCACCTGGGAGCTTACAGATATGCCCTTGGTGCTGCGTTCTGCTATACAATTTGCAAATAGCAATAGCAACTGGAAGCTATGCAATTTGCTTGAAGCATGCTTTTGCTCTCATAGTGTCCTTGAAATACTTTCTCCAGCTTGCTTATAGTCAATCAAGTGCCTATGAAACAGAAAACAGATCTGTCCTGACAAATTCCCAAGATAATTCCAAGGGCACTTCTCAGAAAACTTTATCCTCGAGTTCTTTCAGTCCAGATTTTCCCAAGACATTTGCAAAGTTTTTCAGCACGATAATTTCACGCAATTCTTCCTGCACAAACCATTCAGAAGTTTCAGTTTGACATACCCACGTCCCACCACACGGGCACTAGAAAGAGCCTAGGTTTATGACTAGTTTTACAATGAATTTTGTGAATAGTTTCAAGGAGCAGAATGGTGTTAAAGGACTGGAGGTGGCCAGAGGCTAAGAAGATATTGCTGCTGTGGCAGACTGTTGAGATTCCCATTGTTAACTTACAGCCTAGAAACTACATGTTTTAATTTCTGCTACTGCTTTCCACACATAATGCTGACAAGTAGGACCCTGCCCCTCATCAGTGTGAGTGTGTGCACTTCCTAAACCATTCTAAGGAACACTGCGACCGCAGACTGGAAAAAGCAGGAGGGAAAGAACAAAACAAAACAAAAAAAAACAGCAAAGCAAGACAAGCTGAATATTTGAGATGGAGGAAGACTATAAACCACCACCAATCTGGTCCGCAGATTAAGGAAACCAATCAAGATAATGTTCTACGTAATCCGCGTGATCGCAATTCAGGGCACAAAGCACTTTAAATCTCCTCTGGAGCTCTGGGGATGGGCTGAGCCCTGGGCACATCCTAACCAGCTTCAAAGGCAGCCTCGTCTCTTCTTTGCGTAAGAGTTTCTATTTTAGCCCTTCTGCCCTGGTCATGGCGCCACAGAGAGCAGCGGATGAGGACACCAGGATGAGGAGAACCATGGGGAATTCAGGAATTGCTCAAAGCATTGCTTTAACTAGGCAAAACATGGGAGCAATGAGACCAAGGGGAATCAGAGGCACAAAAACTTGCCCATTACAAAACAGCAGCATTTCCACAAGCCAACAAACCGAGAAACAAAAGAAAGAAATATAACCCCCCACCAATATTCTCTGGTGGTTTAAAGACCACAACTGCAAAAGATCTTGGTCCTTCCCAGGCTTCGGCCACCAACACCATAATCTAAAACCAGCAGAGTTAGAAAAGAGCAGAGAAGTTGGGCTCTCCAAAATGAGCCAATCCAGCTCAAGACAAACAGCGAGTGGAAATCACCTCCACTGCAGAAGGACCAAGTCTGATGGTTTAAGACCATGTATTTTCTGAACAGACCTAGTTACTGCTGCCCTCATTTACTAAAAATTCAATACATTCATGTAAAATATTTAGCCCTCCCTAACAGTAGCTGATATATTCCTCCCAGCAGGAGCACAGACATGAGACAGGAAACTGAACAGTGAAATGCAGATGCTCTAGGAAGGTAAATCACACACTTGTCAGCCTGATCCCTCCAAAACCCAGAGAAGAGGGAACCTACATAAGGTTTTACAAAGACATTTCTACCATCAGGTTGAGTTACTTGTGTTATATCTTGGCGGGGTGGGCAGAACTTCAGGCAGATATCATATTTAGCTTCCACAATGTGCAGACTTGCTTCAAACAGATTTGGGCAACAGTTGAAGATGTTCAGCCCTGACAGCTTCTCGAGTACACATCTGGTTCTCACAAGAGACCACCTCCAGCAGAAATGAACTGATGGAAAGCGACAGAGCAAGAAGCTCAGTAGGTTAGACCAACAAAACCACTGCTCAATCCTATTCACGATGGTAAGTGGAAAGTTGCTCGAAGTAATTTTTCAACTGATGTTTAAGCAGCAACTTAAACATTTGCAAGCCGTATTCAGACAGTGAACTGCTCAAAATGTTAGAGAATTGACTATGCTAATTAGAAAATATGACCTTTGAAGACAACTTTGCACAAAAGCAGGGAAGTGTTCCACCCACCTTGTTTTTGTAGGCACTGTTCACAGGAGGCTGCAGCTCACCTTCCTGCTCTCAGCAAACTGCCAATTGCCACAGGCGCAAGATGTTGAAGACCAATGTCTGAGGTCTGTTGGCTCTCAGCTCTCGAGTCCCAGGTCCTATTCCTCCCAGGACTTTGGGTGGCCTGCCTGGAAGTCACCTTTCCTGCAAGGTCCCCAAGAAGTGCCTAGTTGCCAGAGGGGGCAAACGTGTTGTGGCTTGGCATGAGTTTCAGGAGTGACCAGACATATGGAAGGAGCACAGTCTTGGCAAACTCCGTGCATGCAGGACCCTCACAACAGAGTCCGACCTACTGTCTGCCTCTCTGCAAGTTGAAAACATGAAGGCTAAAGACAGACAATGACTTCTCGGGACCCACCTTGGTTCAGCAGTCTGCAGTCTTTTCCAGACACCTTTTCCAACATGGCAGTCACACGTTTTACAGAAATCCACATTTCCATCATGCTGACAACCTTATATAAGTTATTTTAGCAGGTAACCAAACTTTTGGCTTGTGTCAGTTCATGCATTTTATCCTATGAGATCCTAAGGATCCACATCCTGTAGCAAGGAAGCCTCCTCTTCCTCCTGAGGCTGCTACCAGATCCTTTACTTTTTTGGTAATAACAGAGTACCCTGACATGCACTGAACAGCGCTTGCCAGCAGCATTCTGCATCCTCCCTGCGTCCCCAGTTTAGAATAAGGGTCAGTAGGTCCCCTTCCGCCCCTGCACACATATCCTGTGCTCATCATAAGAGCTGGGGCAGCTCAGCCAGCCTTTTACAGCAGCTGCCCAGTGCTCAGCTTCAAACATATCCGAACGAAGCTGCAAACAAAATTTCAGCTAGTGTCCGAGCGTCCCTGCTGGCATCCATGCTCCCAAGGCTGACTCCAGGAGGCTGGAGCTCCTCTCACAAAAGCCAGGATAAAACTGGAACTCACTCCTCGTCAGTCCCAGCTGCCTCTCTCCACCAAAAAGCCAGGCTGGATGTGGCCTCGCAGGCATCTCCACCACAGCCAGCAAGGAGCAGCCAGACAAGGGGACGGCAAAGCAGGAAGCCGACTATCTCAAGCCTGAAGCATCATTAAAGGCCTTTCATCAAAACAAAGGCAAGGTCCAGAAATAAAGATGCTGTGGCCAGACGCAGGCTCATCTGGCAGGACTGCCTGCAGAACAGTGAACCCCAAACCCGGGTAGCTCTTCACCAAAACCAGTATCAGTTTTGATATCAGTACTCCCAAAGCAAAGCGGACACTGGGTTTATCAAACAGCTAGAGCTTTCAGTTCACAGGAAGCGTTGCCTTCTGTCCGATTCAGGCCAAAACCAAGTTTCTGAATGCCCCGGCATATCTACAAAACCCTTGTTTTTGGCTGGTTTCCTTGACGACACACAGAGATCTCTTGGGTAGGAACCAAGGAATGTAGTCTCATACGAGCTCCTTCCTTTTCAGGCATCAACACTCAGCCCTGTTATTCAGAGTAAAAGCCACAAACATCCTCTAGGTTCACAGCAAACAGAAATCTTTCCATTTGCTACTGCATCTGCTAACTCTCCTTACAAAGTCGACTGGCACTCCATGCTTGGCACTTCTAGCTCAAGGCAGAGAATTGGAACAAAATCTATTATTTCGCACTACAACCCCAGGGCAACATACATTGCTTCAATACTACATGTTAGGCTGGATCTTATTTTCTGAAGGACCCCCATACAATTCAACCTGTTGAACTTTGCAGTGTAACAGTAGTTCCTCCTTGCCCTTTCATTTCTCTGTCTTTAGAAACTGGTTCTTTATGGAAGTTCTCACATAGGACATTTCCTTCCCCCATATAGTTCTTAGCAAACCCCATTGTTGTTCTAGAAGAGTCTAACAACCCTTAGAGCACTTCATCTTCATAAACAAAGCCTCTAGTAAGCAAAAATAATTAAATGTAGTGCAGTGGAAGCTATCCTTACATGGTACAAAAAGGAAGGAGAGAGATGAGGACGAAGTTCTGCTGCCTTGTCGGCAACTCTCTCCCTGTGTTTTCTGTTTAAGGACAGTTTCCACTCCACTACATTTAGGTTTTTTTTTGCTTACTCGAGGCTATCTATGCTCCCTTACCTGCACAGAAAAAATAGCTCTTTTGACTGCATCAGAAATTGGGCTTACCTAGAGAGGTTTGTCCCTCATTTCCTTTTTGTTTTCTGCTCCGTCCTAAGATCACCTCTAACTGTAATATGCCTTCTTGTTATTTCCACCATTTACACTATGCACGTGATACCTGATTCAGTACCCATCTGGTTTCTACCACAAACTGAACAGAGCAGAACCAAGAAAACTGTCAGAATCCATGCAAGTCAGAAGGTATTTAAAAAACAGAATGATCCCAATCTGACCGACCACTTCCCTGCAACGGGACAAGGTATAATTGCAGTAACGCTTGTCGAGAAACGACCGTCTTGCTTATTCTGATGCAGGGCTCTCATGCTTAACTGCTACCTGCATCAGTCATGATCAAATTAATATGGGCTGTGTGCTCTTATAAGGAACATAATAACGTCAAGCCACGAGAAGCAGCACTTTGCTACCTCCCTTCTAAATGAGATGCGCCCTATTCAAAGGATTTCCTCACACCATAATGCTGAGTGCCTCAGGCACCCTGTGGATTCAGTCCATCAAATATTTAGTCAAATTTAGGTAACGGAACATCAAACATCTCTTCCTGCTTTGGAAAAACATGTCACGTCTCAAAGCTAGAGATGAGGATTTGCAACGACATAATCCCATCCCTCTGCTGCTTGTCACCACAGCGTGCTGCCTGGGGCACAGAGCAACTCACAGCCACTTCTTCAGCACCACAAAATAATCCACTATTTCAATATGACTGTGTCTTTATCACATACAGCTACATTTCCTGACGCCACACAATGCTTCATCCTCAATTTGAGGTTCACAAGGATCAAAGTTAGATCCCAAGCGGGGACAAAAATCCAGCATTCCCTTCAAAGATGCCTGGAGCGATAGATGCCTCACGCTGCTTGGGGGACAAGCACCATAAAGAGCAGACGGGTGGTGTAATCATATCAAGAGGAGTTAAGTTGCTGCTGATCTTTCTTCTGCCTAATAGAGACCTAGTTCTTGAGCCTCTATCAATAGATCACTAATCCAGTCAACGTCCCATCGTGCAGCAGACCCTGCGACAAGCGGGGCGGCGGGCACAGGGACCCGCTCATCACACACAGCCGGCAGAGCCACAGAGCAGGGGAGTCTGCAGCCAAACCACGCGACCGTCCGCGCTTGCTAAACACACAACCGTTTTTACTTTCTGTTAGCACATTGCTTGCTTAAAGAAAACCAAGAGGGGTGTTAAGTGAGGCACAGCAGTTATCCCAGGTCATGTCCCAGTTTGATACATTTCATGAAAGGGCCCCCAATCCTTTCCCCCTTGAAGCGGCCCCTGGCTCTTAAACAGACTGCAAGTTTTGGCCAGTGCTGCCCATCTTACCACCCGGATGCCCACAGAGGTGCTCGAGTTACAATTCCAAAGCTCACAGAAAAGACAGCACAGGCGGAAGGAGAAAGAGAAAGGCCTTTTAGCATCACGGCTCATAGCGAGAGGCAACCCCGGCAGTTACCTTCTTACGGCGGCCCGTTTTGCTCATGCAGGACCTCTCCAGGGACAAGTAGCCACCAATCACTTCAATCTCATTCACAGTGGGGTAGCGCTTTTTAAGAGCGGTCCCTGCGTGGGACACATCAGCATTCTCCACAGCTTTGCCTTTTCCTTTGCCTTCCTCCTCCTCCTCATCTTCCTCCTGCTGTGGCCGGCTGCCAGTCTCAGTCAAAGTCTGCAAGCCCGAGGAAACGGGCTTCCTTTTGGGCACTACAGTGAACGTGTTGCCTCCTCGCTGGTGGCCGGCGGGGGAGACAGCGTGCGGTTTGTAGAGGGGCACGGAGGAACACTCCATCTCAAGGTCAGAGGCAGCTTCTCGAGGCTGCTCTGCCAAGGTCCCTGTCCTCAAGGCCACGCCACCCCTGGGGGAAAGCTCCCCGCTGTCCGGCTCCACAATGTCATCAATGTAAGTCACAGGTACCACAGGATCCCCAGGCGCCGGCTGGGAAGCAACACGCTCTTCCGGCTCCTTAGCGGAAGCCCTTGGAGGCTCCTGCTGGACCTTACGCTCCAAGGGCGGTGGGGGCGGACCCGATCTGGTGCTCTGGGCTGGAGGCTGCGTAGCCGGGCCACCCTCCCGGCGCGGCACGAAGAGGAAGGAATTGCGCGAATTGAGGCGCAGCTTGGCCAGGGCCTGCGCCTGTAGGTCGTGGGCAGGGATGGCAGCCAAGTCTGGCTTGGGGGCCGGGAGGATCTCGAAGGAGCCCCTGGCCTTGGGGGCAGCGGTGGAAAGCGGCTGGCTCGAGATGGTGGCACTGGGGGCCAGAGTGGCACTGGGCGGAGGCGACACAGCCGCTTCGGCCTCCTCTGGCTTTGGCCTCCTGGCGTTGGCTCTGGTATGGGAAGCGCTGGCGGATGGCACTGGTGGCCCCTTGGGCGTCGGAGTCCGTCCAGCCTGGCCGGCGGCAGCCTCGGGGGCTCGGCTGCCGGGGGGCAGCCCCCGAGGCGTCACAGTGAACGAGTTGGAGCCGATCTTGTGCAGGAAGCAGCTGCCCTGGGGGGCGGCCGCGGCCGCTGCGCGAGGAGCCACGGCCCGCGCCGGGG
>VZSV01000208.1:196768-245767 GCA_013398735.1 Nothocercus julius | reverse complement strand
CGCGGGCGGAGCGCGCCTGGGGCTGACCTCGCGCAGCGCTGCCGGACACCAGCTGGCCGCAAACAGGAACGCAGGAAAACGTTTTTCATGCGGCCTTCGCTGCACCATGCACGCCAAAGCGCAGAGGAGCATCACTTGCGCTTTGTTTCCAGGCCTGGCCTGTTATCAGTTGCCACCAGCTTTCGTTGGGCTGCCAGCACAGCCAGGAAGCAATTGAGAGCTCAGGACTTTCCCATTCATCAACAGATAAGGCTGTTTGTGCTCCCGAGTCCCCAGCTCTGCCAGGCGCTTGGCGCGGCGCTGCTGGCTCACGGTTACGCAGGCAACCTTTGGCCAGGACGTGCTGCAGGAGCAGCCGCATGCAGCTGCGCACCGGCCAGCCGACCTGCTCCGGGACCAGCACCTTCGCTCCGGGGTCTGCCCGCACTCATGAAAACTCAGCTCATGTCACATATGGTCCCCTTCCCCATCCTGGGTGTGAGCTCAGTCTGCAGTCCAGTGTCACATCCCTCACCAGGGTTGCAGGTGGGGAATGAGGCCTGGGCAA
Source organism: Nothocercus julius (assembly GCA_013398735.1). Lineage (NCBI taxonomy): Eukaryota > Metazoa > Chordata > Aves > Tinamiformes > Tinamidae > Nothocercus > Nothocercus julius. The sequence goes on along the minus strand of VZSV01000208.1, from coordinate 245,220 downwards.
GTGGCTGCTGCCATTTCCGCAGCCCTGGTGACTCATGGTGCAGGCACTCGCGGGGCCCACAATGTGCTTTTGTACTGGGGAGATCTGCACGGATTTGCTCCTGCAGGATCACTAGCTGGCTTTTGAGCCTGGGGATGAACAATAAATCCTACCGTTTACCCACACCTGGTGCAAAAAAACCACCTCCCTTTGCGGGCATCGGACTTGTCATCCACCAGCTTCCCCGAATCCCGTTGTTATTCACCTCCCCTGCTGCAAGCCGATTCTCTCCTAGGCCATCACAAAAGCAGCAGCAAGGACTGGAAGGTGAAACTTGGCCAGCAAGCCAAGGTGTAGCACCCAACCCTCTGCCTCACTGCAGCTACGCCCACAGCCAGCCCCGAAACCGCATCGCTGCGCCGTTACTGGGAGCCTCCTGGTAGCCCCACTCAACGCTCCCCTTTTGGCAGCACAATAAGCGGCTGTGAGCAAAGCCCGGGCCCCGGCTGCATGGCTCAGCCCAGCTGACGCAGACATGGGGCCAGTGTGGCCTGTGACCACGTCAGCGCCACACGGCTCCACGAGAGCTTGGCAGCAGGCGGGGAGTGACGGGTCAGCGCAGCCCCAGGGCCCCGGCGACGAGGGGAAGGGGAGAACAGTGCCCAGCAGGACTCGGAACCGCCTGCATCCCGGTGGGAGCTCAGGGCCTCTGTGGGGAGGATGCCAAAGTGAGGGCTAAAAGGCTCTAAAAATGCCTTGAGTGACAGCACTGAAAGACCTGAGTTGTCCAGCCTGTTTAGCTCTGTCTCTCTCTTTGTCCAGAGAGGACTCAGTCACAGCATTTAATGGAGAGTGAACATGCAGGTGACTTGCAGAGTGTTGGATAAAGGGCAAAACTGCAGCTAGAAGATCAAGCCAGACCTGTTGGACTTCAGAAATGAAGTCAGCCAGACCCAGGAGAAGGAAAGTCGCATATAGGGAATTTGATGCCATAGGCCTTCCTGAGACATGTGCTTTACTCAAAGGCAGGGTACAGAGTCCAGCACAGGCAGAGGGTTTCCCTGAGCTGCACTGGTGCCTGCGGGCAAGTGGGCCCTTTCCACCTTTAACCTGGAGTCAGGAGAGCTGCTGGCAGCATGGAGACATCACCACTACACAGTTGGGTTTGCTCCCTGCTCACGTGGGCAAACACGACAAGTCCAGCAGGCTGGTGTGGGTGAGCCTGGGGTCTGGACCCTCTCATACAGCTGCATCTGCTCTCAGTGGCTTTGCCTTTCATGGAGGGTAGCATGGAGACCACCACTGTGGTGCAGATGGAAGAGGTCCAGCACAAGCCAGCTGCATCTGTCATCCACCTTTCCCCAGGAGTACGACTACAGCTCTTGGACTCCACCATACCCCATCCATACCTCACTCGTCAGCTCCCATGGGATTGTTGGCAGGGCTGGCTGGCTTCCCTCGAGCCACCACGGCTGCTCCATTCCTACCAGAGCACCACCTTGGAAAGGGCCTGTCCTGTAAAGCAACAGTCACCTTCCAAACAGCTGCAATAACCTTCCTGTCACCTTCCCCTGAAGGGAGGGGGCAAAAGCAGCATTGCAGGTCCCAGTGCAGCTGGCCGAAGCCCTTCGCGCTCCTGGGCGCCTTGCTGCACACCCACTCTCCAGGCTAGTGCAGCTTCTTCTGGAGCTGCCCTCCGTTTTGCTGAGGAGAATGATCAGGCCTTTGGCCTCTCTTGAGTTTTTCCAGGCCTTTCTTTCTCTGCGTGTAAATCGGTGCTCAAGGATTTGCCTTCCTGCCCAGAAGAGGCACAAGGCCGACCGCTCTGTAGGTCTCTCCTGGGCCTTGCCAAGGCCTAGGCTCCATTGGGACTGTGAATTGCCCCATACGATCCCCAGCACTGGATCTGCCTCCCTTGGAGGTTCCCTTGCTTAAAGGATCAGGAATTTTGCCTTCCTTCCCTTTCACCTGTCCTGCCTGGCACGTCTCCTGGGCGCACGGTGCTCGTCCTGCCCTCTCGCACCTACCTCGGTGCAGCTGCTGGTACATCTGCTTCCACCTTTCTGCATTCACCTCCCTGCTGCCACTGCAGAAACGCCCAGCCCATCTCTCCCTGCTTCACCTGCTAGCACAGTAAACATCCACTAAGTGGCAGTTCCCAGGGTTATGAACTTGGCAAAAGAACAACAACAAAAAAGAGAAAACCTGTTTTCCCAGAAATGTCTGTTTTTATTAAATCACATCTTAAAACCTAGAAACATTCATGGATTTAAAACCTGGTTATCATACACAAAGCAGCACATGGTCTCAGAAACGTGGTGATGGAGGCAGTAGAGGTGGCAGAGCTGTCCTGCATCACAGCCAGGCACATCCCGAGCCAGGGCGGCCGGGAGCTAGCCCGAAGCGGCATCTACACTTTGGGAGAGGGCTTGGAAATGTCTTTCTTCTGACCTTGCAGAAGAGTCAGCCTGCTGGTTCCCAACCCACCAAGGAAAAGGTTAAAGCCTCCATTTGTAACACTCTCCATGACCTTTGAGAGAGTTTTTTTTTGTCTCAAACTAGCATTTCTCAAGCGCTCACACTGACAGGCTCCCTCAGGGATGACATTTCAAGCTCCTCCTGTATCTGCGCTGCCTTTAGCTTCCAGCTGAGATGGGCTCAGCTAGAGGGGCCCATCCGCTCACGCCCCGCACTGGTGCTGGTTGTGGAAATGAGCAGGGATGATGGGGACTGTGCACACATTATGCTGTCTTTAAAGACTTGATTTTGAAAGGGGGGGAATGTTGTCACCTCTGCCTGAATTCAGCAGAATTAGACCACAGAAGATTTTCTCTGCACACAATTTGTCACATGGTCGAATACCATTCACATTTGGATATTTTTGAATTATTTTATTCTATGATTTTGATAAGTGCTCTTTTTTTTTTTTTTTTTTTCCCTCTTCTGATTTGGATAAAAGTAGTTTGTTCAAATATCTTGGGAGTTTAAAAGCATGAAGGGAGATAAACTGTCCTTCTCTCTGCTACCAGATCCATTTTCAAAGTTTGCACAATGACTTTTTCCCTGGTTGCTTGCCGTATTGGTTTGGCTTTCTTTTCCAAAAGCAGATGAGCAGCCTTCGCTAGTGGCTCTGGAATAGCAAGCTGAGAGCTCGCAGCTAAGCAAAGGAGCTGGAAATGAAAACTGGAGTCCAAACTCAGAGTGGAAACAGTAAAGCTATTAAAAGCACATTGACCCTCTCCCATCCTTCTGGGAGTTCAGCTTTTGCTGCGGCTGCTGTTCAACATCATGCTGAGCAGGACCTTGCAGCGGGCTCTATATGATACCACTGAATCTTGGCATTAAAACCCACCAGCTTCCCACCTTCTCCTGAAGCTCCTGTGACTTGGACCCTGGTGCCGAACCAGAGGCCAGAGCAACAGTGGGGACAGGCTGTCCCGACCAGCCCCCTTTTCCATTTTACCAGGTAACATCTATTCCCCAAGTAAAACACCACATCCTTCTCTTTTTTTGGCACAGCCATAGAGGGAAGATCACATCCAAACACCCAAGAAAACCGCAGGGGCCCGAGGGCGCAGGGGAGCGGCAGCGCGAGCAGGTTATTGCTGTGCATACGTCAGGAGCCCCAGCGACGCTGGGCAGCCCCATCGCCCGCACTAAAACTTGGGCTCCACCAGCTGCTCAAGGCTCCCTGGGAATCCGTTCCCTAAACTCTGAGCAACGCAGACAGACGGGATGCACTTACTAAAAGGTTGACAGGGCCATTAATACTGTGATTAACTGTCAGTTCAAGACAAAAATCTCTTTGGACAACGAGGTTAGGAAGAAAGCCCAGAGAGCCAATTAACTGTCTCAATGCATCTCGCCTTGCCGCTGCACTAATGCGACCCGGAACGCTTCTCATCTGCCCTTAGGTATATCAATTTTAAAGACACACTAAGAGCAGTGTAATTTTATTCCTGGCAGTCTTCTGAGTTTTTTGCACTGATTTGTAATATGTTGGGCAGATTTATTTTCCTCAAAAGGACACCTGGGTGCCATTGCTCTTTGATATCTAACACACAATCACCACAGGAGATAGGGTGTTTTGGGGCAGGCAGCAAATTCAGGTATTTTAGCATGACCCTCCTGCCTGCCCAGCAGGGTTACCCAGGAGGTGCCGCGCTTGCTATCAGGCTCCTGGCCCTTAAACCACCCATTTCCTCACCCCAGCTCCAGCACACAGAGTTATCAGCGGGCTGATTTGTCATCAAGACTGTAACAGTTTCCAGTTGACTTTGGCTTGCGTTTCCGTAAAGTTAGGGGAAAAAAATATATATATATATTGCTGCGTAATATCCATCAGAAGGATCCCGGGATGAAGTCCAGGGAAGGCCAGACTGCATCACCAATTCCAGGGAACGTCGCTGCAAAACCCAGGGCACAAAATGGTCCAGCTTAGCAGGCACCTGTAAATCTGCGTCCGCTCCAGGCAGCGTGACCGGACCGCTCGAGGAAGGACAACGCTATCGAGCACATCCTGCAATGAGCAATCCTGGTGACATGCACCATGGCCCTGGTTTCGATGGGCTGAACGGTGACTGCTGACCTAAGAGTGCAGAGCGAGCCTGTTGCTGCACCTCTGGCATCTGGCCAGATACTCTGGATCTGGACACACCAGCTATTCCAATGGGCTGCTTCCAGCCTTCCGGTTAACCGCGACATTGCCTGGAGATGCCAGTGCAGTGTCCTGGGAACAGGAACTCTCGGGCACAGGTCAGAAACGCAGCGACATCCCAAAACAAGGGGCTGCTGTTGGCCGAGTGAGTGTGGGCTGAGAGCCAGGGAGACGCCAACACGGCTGGGATGGCGCCCTATGAGCCAGGGCAAACGAGGAGCAGCTGGCAGCGAGACGGCGCGGACGCACGCAGGACGTGCTGTCCCTGCACCTCCGAGGCGCCCAGCTCCAGGCCAAGGGATGAAGACAAGTCCCTGTGCAGTGGCTCCTGCACAGAGCAGCAGTCCCTGGACCCAGGGACACCGCCTGAACCGCTCACGAGGCGCTCGGAGCCCCGGGACCCATTTGCCTCCTGTGGTCAGCAGCTTTGCTAGAGCTACTCGGAATTTTCTCTTTTTGCACTTTTTTTTTTTTTTTTTTTTTAAATGCAGCGAGGGCTGCTGATGTGCTAACTGCTCATCTCAGGTGTGGACAGATAGGATGCAACGGGAAGCTGGGGCTGCAGCGGGAGGAGAGGCCCAGAAAGCCGTATCTCAATTCCTCACTTATTTCTACATCTCTCAAGTGGTCAAATTTTCTCCTCCCTTTCCCAAACAAACCAGAGGAAAAGAGGAAAACCTCTCTGGGAACTCCCATGCAAGGCAAGGGCCACGTGTCGCAAGAGGAACGTCCCAGTGGCGGCTGGGGCGCAGACACCCGCGCGCACCCGTGGGTGCTCGGGCACAGGGACTCGGCCATCCCCAGGGACGGGGACGTGCTGGCTCCGACTGCACTGGGAAGCACCTACCCAAGAGGCCATCCTTGACACAGGGGACCCACGGAGGAAGCCTCAGCATCTGTTTTTTCTCTACAGTTTAAATAAATGCAATTTTTGTTTGCATCTTATCTTCTGCTGATCCCTTCCTTTCTCAGCAGCCACTTCAAAAAATTCAACAGGTTAAAAGGGGAAGACTTTTTGTTCTTGTTCCTTTTCAAAAGTGGTCAATTCCAATGATGCTATTTGCACAAAGGACTTCAAAATGCTATTGTCTTTCCAATGAGCAGTTTGCGAGGACTTCATCACTTCAGTCAAATGAACACTAAAAAGGAAATAATATGCTCAAGTCCTAACATCACAAGCTACGTGGAGTATAGATCTTTGGAAAAGAGAGAAATGCATTTTCATCATTCGTCATTAATATTCTACTATAATCAACTGCACCAGCAAAACAGCCTGTTAGGTTCATTCCAGCATCTTCCTACAGAAGTTCTGCAACTGTGCAAGCTACCTTGCTACTTTGCAACCCTAGCTCTACAAGTGCTCAAGGATAACATATACAGTAGTCTACAGAAAAATCACCCAAGAGGATACACAAATGGGCCCTTTCAGAGTTATATAAGGTTTGCAAGAGTTCCACAATGCTACATTCATGCTACCAAGTTCACTGAATTGGGATTTGACTTTAGGAAGGAGAAAGGAAGAGCAATTTGTCTTTCTCTGGTTAGGAGCATAAACACGGGAGGTGAAAGGGTGAGCAAGGGAGAGAGGTTTGCGTCAGCATTTTAATCCTGCCACCATCATTTTCTTCTCTCAAAAATGTGTCTTTTTTGCTTTTGCAGCACCTACGACTCCCACCTCTCGCAAGTACGGCTGGCAGAAGCCTCCCCCTGCTAAGTAATAGCTAATCAGCATTGTTTTTCTGGTAGTGGTGGCTTTTTTAGGTCTTCTCCAGAAGTCAGACTGGTGTCCCCTATCCTCTTCACTACAAGCCTGGAAAACATGACCATGAGTCGAGAGCAGCAGAGTCCAGCCAGGGATGAGAGGCCACCACTGTGGGTACTGCTATGGGAGGAGGAGACCAGCGCCTAAGCAGCGTCGGGGGAAGCAGCTCAGACCCGGTCGGTTCTACGGGCCAACTTCAACCACTCCAAACTAGCTCACTCCATCCATTCCTCTCCTTCCTTACTCTATGTACATTATTTCTTCAAAATCTAATAAAACTACTATAAATGTACAGGGTTCAGCAGTTCTAGCCAGAGGTCTGCTCCTCACAATTACAACCACAGATATATCACAGAGGGAAGGAGTCCTCTGCAGATCAGAACAAGTAGTTCGTGTTTTGTAAGTATTTAAAAGATTTGTACACATATTTTCTTTCACTTCACAATCAACTGACTTTAGATATCAGGAAGTCAGGAAAACAAGGTAATCTTTCCCCCATTTTCTCCAGAGAATCGGTAACCCCCAGAATAGCCAGGGGACTTAGGCAGACCTTAAGTAATGCTGATCCTCTGAACAGGCGCGTTGAAGACTACAAACCTCCCAGAATAACAACAAAAAAAACCACCCCCTCAAGCAAACGAAACGTTAATCGACTCCAAAATACACCCTCAAATATTAACAATAAATCTGGGTTCTCAAGCCCCAGCTGCTCTCACAAAGCCCCAGGTTACTCTGCCCTGCGCAGGGAGGGACGTGGAGGGTGGCAGCTGAGCTCGACAAACAGGTCCCCCGTTAGCATCGGAAAAGAGGTGGTGTATGCAGAGACCCCTGGCATTCCAGTGACTGGCAGGGAAAACACAAACCTGTGCTGCAAACCCGTGCTGCATCCTTCAAGGAGTGCTTCCTCCCGATGCATCAGAAACACAGAGGATTCCGGATGGTCCCACAACCTCCCTGCTCCATACGGCAGACGAGAGATGCCCCGTCTCCTGACACACAGCAAAACACTGGCGCGAGCACGCTGTTACCCTGGGTATTCGTTTCTACTTCATTTTTACACCATAACAGACCTTACTGAATTCTCAGCCATGTAACTGTATTTCTAACCTAAAAATACTTCAGCAAAACTAAAAGCATATAGTTTTGCAAGCAGCAAAATAGTAACAAAGTTGTGTCTAATTGGAGGAGAAATACACATTCGTGAGAGCACATACAGTCAGTGCAACAGAGCTACTCTGAAAGTACCAAACCAAACTGGCTTAATCAATACAGCAGACATGCAGCGTCTGCTAAGTTACGTTAAAACCATGTTTGCTGGTGATTAAATATGTCTACAGAAGATATATTACCATTTTGAATATATTTTCAAGCAGACCAAAAGTATCTATTGGTTACTGGTGTGTTATTTTTAACTAATTAAATATCGGGAGGGTTTTTATCCCTCTCTCTATAAAAATTGCACTTATTTTCTATTAAACAAAACAAAGAGTCAATTCTATATTCCAGTATATATTCACATTGGAACTGGATCATTTTGCTCTAAGGTTGCAGGAGTAGGTGTAGCAGTCCTTGCTCTCCAAGATCCCCAGCACAGAAGGTCCCATCAGTACAAACCTCTCCTTTCTCTGTGCTCTGATCACTTCTTTACCGTAGTGCATGGGTAATTTATTTTATTTTTTGTAAGAAAACCTGAGCTTCAAAAGTCTTTAAAAGGACCTGGAATCAAATCTGGCCCATTCTGACCCAAAACAGCTCAGTTCTGCAAGGAACTCCATCCTGTCCTCGTTTCACTCAGCTCCTCCTGAGACACCACAGCTCTGCCCTGAGACAAGCGAGGTGCCAAACCCTTTCCCGACAGTCTCTCTTAACTCAAGAGACTTTCCTCCAGATACTCTTCCGAGGGCTCCTTCTTCTCTTCCTTTAGCACTGCTGCCTCCTCAAGGGCTTTGAAGGGCTCCCTGTGCCAATAAAAAAGTCTCTCTGCAGTAAGCATGACTTCTTGGACACTGGTGATCAACTTCTTCTTCGCAAGGTCTTCTCCAGCTCATAAAATGTCATCATAATCCAATAGCTTAGAGTGCTGGCGGGTCTTCCAGAGGCGGTAAAGGCGGAAGTCAAAGTAAGTCTCAATCATTTGCTTACCTAGGAGAAGGGAGATGAAGCAGAGGGGTTACACGCTGGGCATGAGGGAGAGAGCAGAGAGGCTACAGCAGCAAGTCTGCCTGCAGGTATGGGCAGAGGAGAACCCACCCGGATGCCTCATTTGAGGAATACCCGGGGCATGTAAAAGTACCCGTGAGACCCAAGCATCTCTTTAGGTATCCTCAAACACAGAAAGGTTCCTCAATATCCCTTGGCAGGGTCTGTCCATGGAGGTGGGAACTGAACACAGTCTGTCCTCAGGCTTCGACTTCTCTACACTGCCTGCTAAGAAGAGGGGCAGGGGGTGTCAGCAGCAGCCCCAACACCCCACACGAGGCAACCCATGAGCCCTGAAAAGGGCTGAAAACCCACAAGGGGAGTATCTGGGCATAGGATGCAACAACAAAGGTCCTTCCCTTCAGTCGGAGAGTGCTTTTAAACTGGCCTTCTGTCAGGTGTAGGACAGCTCCAGGCTCTGAAGGCACAGGGATCTGGGAAAATGTCAAATCCAAAAAGTGTAATGATTTGTGGGAAGAGATAAAAATAAAACATTTTAAAATTCAAATCTAAAATTATTGTGGGAAAATTAACAGGGAAAATTAACAGGGTCTTTCTGCCTTGCAGAGCTCTTTTCCTGCAGCAAAAAAGTCCAACAGAACACTTGTTCGGACACGTGCACTGCGCTGCTGGCACCTCCACTTGAAAGCATGAAAGCAGGGGGGATGCCCTGCAGGCAGCCACAGACTCAAGGCCATGCAGGGCTGGTGCTGGAGGCAACAAATGTACCTGAAAGCCAGGGACAGGGACAAACAACCCTGGACTCTAGCACAGGGCTCAAGGAAGGGATTTTCACTTTTGAGGGCTGATTAAGATTAGTTTCAGATGACTTTGCAAAGGATTAGAGAGGTTATATTATTAGTGCGACCCAGATTGATCAAAAAGGATAAATTCTTCAGTCCAACTTCCTGGAAGATCAACTGCTTAAAAACACATGTATGCAGAACGCACCACCTCATCTGCCAGGTTGTTTACAAAAACACAAATTCCCCTGCAAGATCCTTCTCAGCACACACATGTAAACAGGTTTGCTGAGAGATCAACACAGGCACTGGATAAAGCTGGGTCCCAATCTCAGCAGCATCTGCACAGAGCGCCCTGTGCAGAGCTAATGCGCTCAACCCCTCTGCCTTCCTAGGGCAGTGAGTGGGAGTTAAGAATAACTCACCAGTGCTGAGGGCAGCAGTGAACAGGGAGGGAAGTATCCCCAGTGATTAGAGCCTAATGCTCTAGCTCTTTATCTTCCTAAAGAACAAAGCATCAAGGACCATGGCAACTTCAGAACAAGCTGACTATATGTTCCTCATTAAACTTCACCTTTAATTATCTAGATTGATCAAAGAGGAAGAACCCCTTGAATTTTTGAGCTTCACCCCACTTGGTACCACTGGCTTGAATCCTTCGGAGAAACTTGGTTGCAGACAAGGTTCTCCTATCACATACATCTCTCCCATGGATATCTCGTGCCCTGGTGAGTCTCCTACACTTGGCCCAGAAGGCATGGTGCTATTTAGACTACTTTGCCAATGCCAGTAGCCTGGGAAGGGGCTCTGTAGCTTCAAACATAATAAAGGGGACAGCTGAAAATAGAAACAAAGGAAAACTGCAAGGGAGAAACTAGGTTCTACATATGAACACCACAAGGTGATAACAAGCAAGAGGAAGGTTCTGGCTCTTTTCTCCTGGCAGGAAGGGCACAAAGGAACTAAAAATTGCTTTTTTTTTTTTTTTTTTTTTTTTTAAATGAAGATGCTCACTGAAGGAGGCAGGCTGATTAGGAAGACATGCTTATTTGTACAGAGAAGAAGTTACCTTGAGCTGATAGTTCAAGTGGAGACTCAAAGGCAACCCTGTAAGGATTCATTAAGTTTTTCAGATTCTGAAATAGCTGAAACAAAAACATTTTGTGAGTTAGCAGCTGAAAACAGTGAAGAACTCCAGGACACCCAGGATTGACCATCCTTATTCCGTACCTTTAGGAAATCTCACACTAAATGCCCTTGAAAACATCTAGATCATCACTAAACAAAAAGTGTTTGGACTGACTATTCTCCCTTAAGGACCTGTTCCTTCCCGCACACCTGTTGCTCCAATCATTCCTGCTCTGCCCTCTGGGAAAGGGGTTGTTCATCCATTTATGACGGCAGCATGATTCTGTTCGGCAGGAAAGCAAGGTTAGGCTTCTCGCCCTAGACTCGGTGCTACTGAGCAGTCATTAGCAGGTCGAGGAAGGGGATCCTGCCCCTCTCCTCAGCTCTGATGAGGCTGCACCTGGAGTACTGGGTGCAGTTCTGGGCTCCCCAGCACAAGAGGCATGTGGAGCTTCTAGAGAGGGTCCAGCATGGAGCTATGAAGATGATTAAGGGACTGAAGCATCTATCTTATGAGGAAAGACTAAGCGAGCTGGGCCTGTTTAGCCTGGAGAAGAGAAGTTTGAGAGGGAATTTGATCAATATGTACAAATACCTGAGGAGAGAATGTAAAGAAGATGGGGCGAAACTCTTCTTGGTCGTAGCCAGTGACAGGACAAGGGGTAATGGATATAAATTAAAACACAGGAAGTTCCACCTCTATATGAGGAAGAACTTCTTTCCTGTGAGGGTGACAGAGCCCTGGAATAGGCTGCCCAGAGAGGTTGTGGAGTCTCCTTCTCTGGAGATCTTCAAAATGCGCCTGGATGTGACCCTGTGCCACATGCTCTGGGTGTCCCTGCTTGAGCAGGGGGGTTGGATTAGATGATCTCTAAAGGTCCTTTCCAACATCAACCATTCTGTGATTCTGTGATTCCCAGAGAGGCAACTTGGGAAACTCTTACCTTCTCCCCATTGGGGTTTCCAAGAACATAGCAGCCCATGATGTGAATGATATTTGGTTCAGGATTGACTTTACTCATCAGCCGGCTCAACCTCTTCCAGAAGCTGGAAGACACAGGAAGAAACAGAATGGATCATTTAAAAAAAATCTATCTGGTCATATGCAAGAATAATTATATGTGCACACACTGGTCAGGAGAGACCTTTGGCTGGCAGCCCCAAGAACAAGTTGCCCCCCAAAATAGCTCCTGTTTTTTAGACAAGGAAGAGCAAGGGCAGAGCAAGAGCCTGAGGAGCACGTCCGAGTCACACAGTGGTGAGGCAGGAACAGTCACCCAAAAAAGGGGCCTGGAAGTTCCAAAGGGAAGAGAATGGAGCAAAGTGCACCAGAAGGGTTTCTTGACTAGCAGTTTTACAAAACTTTTTTTTTTTTTTTTTTTTTTTGGTGTCGGTTCCCTTCAATTTCCTCTCTCCCATTTTTCCCAGCACCACCCTTTCTAAACAGGAATGCTATCAGTTCACAGGTTCATTCCCAGGGCATGAAATCAGCAGAGAATTGCTGGTGAGATTATTCTTCTTCTATGCATCTATAGAGACAACACCAAAACAGACAGTTCTATGTTAGCCAGTGCTGCTCACCAGAGTTAGACCTGGTTTACATTTAGTCACTGCTGAGCAGGTGCTCTGTGAGATATAACCACTTCTCTGCAGATCATCTGCAGAGGGTACCAGCAGATCATCTAGGGGGTTCTGAAGCCCATCGGTTCTTCTGCAGAGTTTGTTATTCGATGTTTGCTTGCAACTTTGGCTTACGCCAGGCATGCATGCACTGCATGGAAACATCTCCTTTCAACATGCAAAATTGCAGCTCTGTGTTCACAGTTTGCTGAAGGTCCATGAATTATGGATCTCAGATCATTTGTGCTTGGAGCATGTTCAGAAGCCACGTGTGTGTGCGCATGTGCCTAGGAATTTCAGTGAGTCTTTGTACCACAGCATGAGAGGGTTGAACAGATGCTGATTTTAATACTCAGCTCTCATGCCAATGTTAAGCTGTGTATGAACAGGTTGGTGCACATGTTCTCCCCCACAACCAGGTGGGTTTAGCCAAGTAAGCTTGCGCCAGCACAAGCAAGCAAAGAGCAAAGCAGGCAAAGTTTAACTCTCTGCAAGGAGAAAGAATTGCCTCAGCCACCCCAGCTCACAGGCTGCTGCGCCACTTAAAAGCTCCCTCCCCCAGCAGCAGTTTACAGGAACAGGCTGGACTTTGAGCAGGCTCTGCAGAGATCTGAGACAGATTCCCCTTCCCTCTGGCTTTAGAAGGGCAGTTACCAGACAGCTACAGGAGAACAGCTTGGATTTCTGCCACTAGTCACCTGCTTAGAAATGCTCCTTTTGCCACTCAGAGCGACAGAGGCACTAGTGCACGCTCTGGTTTCTGCTGCCGGAAGGAAACCTCCGGCAGAACAACAGAACAAGGATCTTGGTGACCAGCAAAGCCTTTCTTAGGAGATAAATATTTTGTTTCATCTTTACTTTTTTGAGAGTCTATAGCTGAAAGCCCAGAGAGACACTGAACAGCAAATAAAAACATTAGTCTACCAGTTCCCACCATCCATGGGTTAGCATAAAAAAAAAAAAAAAAAATAAAAATAAAAATCATGAAAGTATCCGATGGAGGGATCTCTGGGGGTCTCCAGGCTGACCTCCAGTTGAGGGCAGGATAGTCAGCCACACTACATCATGTTTGCCCTGGCTTAGTCTAGCTAAGTCTCAACAGCCTCCAAGGCTGGAGAGCGCCCAGGTTTCTGGTGATCTGTCCCAGGGCTGCACCACACCCTGGATGAGCTTCATTCTGTTATCTTTGCAACGCCTCTTCAAGGAGTTGCGAGCAGCTATTAGATCCCCTCCACATTGGTTTCCTTTTCCCCAGAAGAAGCCAGCCCAGCTCCCTGCACCTCTCCTGGTGGGTCATCTGCTACAGACATTAGGCAAACTGAGGAGCAAAATGCTGTGGAAGTCTGCAGAGTAACAAAGCCACTCACAGGATCATATCTTCCTCCTTCTCCACTTTGGCGAAGGTGGCAACTTTGTTCTTTAACAAGTATAAGTGACCAGGACCACCCTGCAAGAAAGACAGAGAGATGCAAAACAGCTTGCACAGGCCCTGAAGAGACAGACTGGATGCGTTTCTGGTTCTACAGAGCCATACCCAGGAGCACCACAAGGCAGCAGAAGGGACACGCCTAGCTGGCACGGCTCCATAGCACTGGCCCTCCAGCCCTTATCCAGGAAATATCCACATACAGCTGTGCTGCAGGTTGGATTCTCCGTTCTTTACTATTTTAAAACTCCCCTCACTCCAGTAAGACAGTAACAGACAAAAAACAAACACACACAACAACAACAAAAACAAACTTCACTGTGGTGGCTCGAGAGTAATGGGGAAGACCAAAGAAAGCCCCTTTCATTTGCGGATGTTAGGGACTTGCCATGGTGGGCAGACCCAGAGCTGAGCAAAGCAGGGATAAGCAGGGAAGTTGTTGCTGCAGAAGAACCAAAATTTGGTGGTTAGAAGAACAGCAGGCAGATCCAGCACAACATTCAGGAAGATTAAGAGTTGCGATCTCCAGGTCAGTGAACTGCAAACTAATCTGCAGCATTAGGCATCTAGGAGGAAGCTCAACTTAGGAGAGCTCACTAACTTCTCATTTCAAGGCCCCTTGCACTGTTGCTGGGGCAGTCCAGAGCTGGCCACCCTCAAGAACCCGATACTTGCAGAGGAAGTCCCCTGTCAGTGTCATAGTGAAGCCATATGAAAACTATGAACATCACATCACAAATCCTTGTTCCTTTCTCATAAAGCTTCCTTTGAGATCCACTTTAATGTTCGTCTCAGTTTCCCTGAAAGCAGCTGTGAAACAACCAACCCCTGTAGTTGGCTACACTAAATCAAATTTTATTTGCTGCCTTCAAGCAGCTTTGGGACCACTAACTCTCTGGGGAAATGAGAAGTGGAATTTGTATACATATAGTTACTTTAACAGAATCTGGCTTTGAAAGGTCAGTTCCTCCATTTATTTTTCCCCATCAGAGACAAATTTGTAACAAACATCAAGGGTTTAACAACTATTGTGTACCTGGCAAAATATTAGCATCTTCCAGATCCTGCAGCCTTTCCGGTAAATGTTAAGTTTCTTCTCTATTTCCTCTGCAAAACACATGTTGGAAAAGATGAGCCATGGGGGAGGCTAAAAACAAGTCTTGCAGAATAGGTCTAGGCAGCGGAATGACAGGAACATACCGCTCCGTTACGTTTGGAATGGGCAAAAGTTAAGAAAAAGGAAGCAATGCTCACATACCTAGGATGTCATCAAAGGTGGCATGTTCGTGATCCTGCGAATAAACAGAGAATATTTATCAAGAACAGCTGTTGCTGCACCAGCTTCCGTATTACCCAGAGATGTCTCTAGCACAGCACACGGTCGCAGTCCCAGGGAAACACAGGCCAACCGATGGCCTCTGGGCACACCACAGGAATTACCACCCTAAAACCCAACTCAGAAGACTGAATGATTCATGAAGACCAAGTCCATTTGAAGATTTGAAAATGAATCCTATAGACTGATGAGGAAGACAGAGGTCCAGTGCAAATACCATCAGATATAATCAGCATCAGCTGCCCAACAAACAACCTGACAAATCTGCCTCTGGGCCCAGCAGTGTCATCAAGGCAATAGCACAACTCTTCAAGGAAGAGAAGCCACAAAGCTAGATGCCCAGCAGCAGGGTCTGCCGCACACTGAGGCTGAGCTTTCTGGGCACTCCAACTCTTCCCCTTCCAGCTATGTGAATATAAAGCTATGAGGAAGAGAGATCCATGATTCCCTGCTGGTGTTTCAGACACTTGCTCAGGCAAGACTCCTGGTGGAGGCATGTGGCAAAAAACAAGATTAAATTCGTGACTGGCTGGGATGTGCCAGTGAACAGGGCAGTGATGGGTCAGTCCGTGCCCCACTGGAGAGCCTGTGGCTCTACACTGTCATAGGAGGAGCATAAGGAGAAGTCCTGAGCTTGGCAACACACAGCTCTGCCTATGCTTTCAGGCTTCCCCTGCCTTCCCTTGTTCACCTCCTCCCCACACTACCTGGCTGTGCCTGCAGTCAGGCAGCCACAAGTGCAGTCTTCACTCCACCTGAGCCCCCCAGAGAGCTGTCCCAATAAAAATCTGAGCTGGAAACACGTGGCCCTTTTCTCACAGCTTTTCCAAATCACATCAGTGTTTCAGAATCACCCTGCCAGGAGCTGGAGATAGGAACAGAATAAATCACTGTGTGGAGCCATTTTCCATGTGTCCAGATGGAGCAGAAACGACATTACTTACATAGAGAATGGGGATGATGGAAGGGTCGTCCCGGCGGATAATCGTTGGGACATATTCAGCTTTGGGCACCTTGGAAGAAATGAGCTGGAAGAAACAAGGGCACGATGGTGAGAAGGAGCAGTAGAGGCTGGTCAAAAGCACAGAGGCCAAGACAAGAGCGTCCTGTTCTGTCACTCCCAGGTGTTACCAAAGCAGCAACTAATCCAGCGTATCTGCATCCCTATAGAAGGTCCTCTGAGCTTTTGGGGCACCACAGAGCACTCCGGGCCTGCCAACTACCCCCTAGACATCAGAGTCTCCAGCCACCAGCCCTGTGGGCAGCAGCCACATGCTGGGCAGACGCAAGGTGCCTGGCAACCGCATCTGCCTTGTTCCACCAGCTCCATCGCGCGAGAGCCCGACAAGAAGGGCTGGCTGTGAGCACAAGCTGCAGGACTCCAGGAATGCAGGCGCCGCGAGAGCGGAATGGGCAGTGAAGCTGGTGGGCCCATGTGTACAGCTTGGGCTCCAGGATGAGGCTGCCTCGGGCTTCAGTGTGTACCCCTGGCAGGCACCTCATCACCAGCTGGTCCCACCACAGGGGAATCTGCATAAAGTGTCTCTAGAGACCCGGTGTGTCCACGGGCCCTTCTTTGTTTACCTGCAGAATCAGAAGCAGTTTCCTACCCTTTCTCACTGACATCACACTCTGGCCAGGGCTTATCCTCCTCTCACTGCCCAACTACAGTTTCAAGCCTAGCAAGACTTGATAAGCAGATGGTGACAGTGGCCTCGTTTCCTGCTCGTGCAGATGTGCCCGTGGCAAGGCTGGGGACAGCACTGCATATTCTCGGCTTGGTTGCTCTCTGAAGGGCTGCACGCTGCTGTGGCTTCACCAACTGCTGCTTCCAGGCTCCTGGTTTCCATCCAGGCTGTGCTGAGGACATCAGGCCCATAAGAGCTAAGGGAGCAGCAGTGGCAGAGAGGCTCATCTGAACCCAGCAGTTCTGTACTTTGCTGAGGTACCTGCTAAAGGTTCAACTTCCGCCGGGCCTTCAATTCAGGTGAAATTTAGGGAGTAAGTCACAGACTCCGACCCTTTCTACTCCAAGTAGCTGTGGCATTTTATGAGAAGCATGGTTCTTAAGTCCTGCCCAAATTTACAAGGAGCAATCACATACAAGATGTTAATTTGGCCTCGAATTTCCATTTTCCTGCTCAGACCCTGGAAAAAAACCCTCTTTTGTAAAGTATAGAATCTGAGTGTTTCCATGCCCCCACTCCCCCAAGTGTTCAAACACAGTATTGCCCGAGTGACTGTGCTGCCCAGAAACCAAGCAGGAAGCTAAAGGCTCTACTTCTGTTGTTAACTTGTGCATTTTTTCCAAAGAAGGGATGTGCCAGAACCTGGTAGTGTCTGAAGGGCCAGAGGAGAGCACTAGGGCAAGCCTAGCATCTAGAAATGACAAAAGAGCAGGAAGCACCTCAAAGGGTGGCACATGGCTCCAGAAAAAAAAAAAATAATAAAATAAATAAAAATAGAGGAGCAACAAACAGCCTGTCAGAGGAACTGATGGACTTTGGACGCAGTCCTCCATCATCAGGGATCAAGACTCACGATGAACCAGTCTTGATGACAGTTCTACTTTCAGAGGGGGTTGGACTATAGGTCTTTCCACTTTTTGTTTTTTTTCAAAACATCCCTGGTGACAACAAATGCTGAAGACCATGTCATGTCTTTGCTGATCTCTGAGTGACACTCGTACACATCTGCAGTTGCCTACAGGTAACCAAAAACCTGTCTCTTCCACATAAACATCCTAAAATTAGCAGCTGTGAGGAGATGGACAGGGTCTGAGCAGATAAAAGTACCCGAGAAGGAAACCCTCACCATTATTTTTGGTGGAATAAAGTCTTCTCCGTCACATGCCATGGCTTCAATCTCCTTTTCTGCTTCCCAGTTCAAGTCAAAGTCACCATCCAAAGTGCCACAAGAATCCTGAAGGTCATGGCCTGCCAGAACACAGTGTGCGTTACAAGGGCAAGAACAGCCAGCCCTTGCCACTCCGTCTTCTTTGGCTGGCAGCTACACTGCAAGACGTACCACAAGCTGTGAGACTTGTGACCTCCTTTCCTACAGGATGACAGACACCACGTTTCGAGGCTGGCACCTCTAAACAAACAGTGTTAACAAGTCCGAGTACACAGACACAGCCTGGCAACACATATCACATAACATTTTCATCACTCTCACAATCACTAGTTTTAGCTTTCAAACACTTATTCACAACAATCCCCCTGCCATTTCAGAAATACCGAAGGGGGTGAAATGGAAAAAAAGCTCTCCACACTTCAACATTGCCAAGTTGATGAGCAAAGGACCCAAGACTTCAAAGATGGTCTCCTTGCAATAATTACTTCTCTGACTACATCTTCTGAATGGCTTTAAAGAAGCTCCACCTTGTTAGTCACGCTGATCCTGGCAGAGAAGTTCCAGAGTACAAGGACAGCCACAGCAAACACAGTAGTAATGCAACTGTATACTTGAATTTGCTCTCCAACTTACCTGTTGGCCTTCAATGCTTCCTGGGGGAAAAAAACATCTGGAAGGAATATAATTGACTGTTAAAAGTTAAAAATAGAAAGAAGGCTTCCCTGGAGTCAGGGATTGAGGAAGAAAACTGAGATGTCTCTACTTGTGCCTTTTGGGATGTCCGAATATCACTGGGCAGTGCCTGGAGGACAGATCTCGCCTGTCTGAACCATGTCTTTTCCATTCGCTTCTGAGTTAGCTGAGGGTGTGGGGAGGAAGCAAACTGCAAAGGAACAATCGGGTCATGTTTTGAACCTGCCTTTTCACACAGCTCTCCCTACAACTTGGTGCCATGTCCTCTCTAGTGAGGAGTGCTGAACCCTGAGCTTATCTGAAAGGTCAGTACGTTTCATTAGTGAAATTCATTTATGATATAACCCATTTCAACATGGGCAAACTCATATCCACAAAGTCCCCATAGGACTTGAAAAAGATCCGGGTAGACAGGCAAAACAGCCATTCGCTTTATGAAAAGACAGTGGGAAGATGCTGGCATTTCCTCCTGCAAATTAACACAACAGCATCTCAGTGCCCACACACAGAAAACCATAGCACCAGAGGGGATTCACAGAGGAATTCCTAGCAGCTCAGACAGAGGTCAGATTGCCCCAAGCTATCATCTGTGCAGCAAGCACGGGCAGGAAAACAAAGCTACACGTCATGGCGCGCTGCAGCTGTGCTCAGAGCTACCATGGCCTAAGAAAGAGCTCAGAAAAGGCTGTTACATGGGAAGCTGGGTAGCTTAGCCCCACTGCAGGGACTGTAGCCTGGCCTGGCGTGTGTCAGTGTTTCCAGATGAGCTGCTTGATCCCAAGCAAATAAGGTATGATGGGAATAGACAGCCATAAGAGAGCTCTACCATTGGGTGTCCTTTGGCAACTGCACAGAATACGAGGTTAGAGCACAAGTGCATTTACATGTAAACACAGGTGCACACAGATGAACATGTGCATATACCTGGAGCGCTATTTCCTTAGATCTTGCGAAACTAAAGGATCACAGGGCGGGGAAAAAAAGGACACAGAGGAGCTACTCCGGTGGGACTCCAGTCAACGCCTCTGCTGGAGCGCTTGGCCACAGGAGGAAGCTCAAAGGACTCAGAACTCACTTTCTCGAGAGTCATGGAAGGAATCAGCTTTGATGGGAGTCGGGTCACTCCAGGACCTGCTGAAGCTCCTCTCACGCCGTTCGGCAAATGCTAGGATAAAACCAAAGCATGACATTAACAGACTCCAAAGCCACCTCTGTTGCTGCCAGCAAAACAAAACATCCAGTAGATTTCCATCAAGGCTAAACAACACGAACTCCCCTGTGCTTTTTCTTCCACTTGCCAAATACGAGTCCTCTCCAACAGCAAACCAAGGGTCTATCTTCCAGACAGCAGCACACAAAATGCCTGCTTCCTGAGCAGAGCCATTGTGGAGCGGGGATCACAGAAAAAGGAGAACACTTGATGGTCTCTCCTCGCAGCTCAATTTAATCAGGGCTATTCCAGTGTCTCAGTGTAAATGCCCTGACTCAAAGGCCTCAGTACCCAATGGCACATATATGATGAGAAAAAGGTAGTAGTCAGCCAGTCAGTTCTCCCTTCATATTTGTTTTTGGGCACTCTTTTCACATCTTAGTGATACTCTAATCAGAGATGGACTGAACAGAAAGGCCACTGGAAAGCTTACAGTTCCTGAATTTTGTTGGAAAAGAAGAATTCCTTCAGTTTTTGCTTGCCAGGAATATTATGTGCAGTTTTTCTCCTCCTTTTCTTCCTGCCACAGATGCACTTCTTGTAATGGCTTTTTCCAAGCAGAATCCAGGGAACTCTGGCTCAGCTGGCTGCCCCATTGACGAGTTCCTAGGAACTACCAACCATGATGTCTAACTTGGCAAGCAGGCATGACAGCTGTTAGATTAACAGCAACGCATAGCTATATCTTAGCTTAATATCCATTTCTGGTAGAGGACAGACCAAGCTTGCTGTAGTGTATCTAGCAATGACATGTCATGTCAGCAGCACACAAAATCACTGCTGATCTGTGTTATATGAGCTGAAAGGCAACCTGTCCCCAGCTCCAGTCCACACGTGGGCATATTCTCCAGGGGGACAAACGACATAGGAAGCTCTTCGGGTGTCCTCCATCCTCAGCTCTCCTTTAAAACCAGCCATTCAGCTAATATGCCCATGAAGAATGCTTTGAAAACATGACCCGAGAGTTACCAAAGCAGAGAGATGTGCCTGATGGTACAGACAGCTCTGGGGGAGGTGGGTCCTGTTCACTTCAGGCAGTGCTAACTCAGATGCCAATAAAGACACTTAAACGGACAATGCTCTTTGCTATCAACTGCCCAAAGTATGTGAGAAAGGAGAGAAAGGGATGCAAATCCAACTCAGTAACACTTTGCTCTGGGCAGTCCCTGCATGATGGCTGGCCAGGGAGGGAAGAACAAGCTCTTTCCTCTTCTGGAAGAAACCTCATTACTCAGGAGCTGGTTACACTGCTCTCAGCTTTGGGCAGGTTGCAGCAATAAGGGAGCTGCCCCAACCAACCTGTGGAGCCTTCATCAAAGAGGACTGCCATTTTCTAGGGTCAAGAGCTTTTCCTCCAGGGAAGCATAGCACTTCCTTAATTCCCTCCCGTGCTCCAATCTCTTTTCTCTGCATGTTCCTCTTCTTTCTTCACTCAACCTTCCTCTCACCAACCTGGGCAACCTTCCCCATAGAGGCTGCAGTGAAGAAGGGATGGTGGCTGGGACAGGGGAAGAGAAGAAAGAGGCCCCAGTTCATGCAGCACACGAAGCACTGACTGTCCTCAGGCAGCCACAGCAGGACCTCACTTCCTTTAAAAGGCTGCGCAGCCCTTGCTTGCTCTGCTGGCCTCTCAGCTCTGCTTCTGCTCACAAGCTTCTCTGTCAGTGCTCAGCAAAGCTGCACGCACAGGAGGAGGATGCTGATGCGCAGTGCTCCTTCCACATCTCACGCCAAGGCCCAGAGATCTCCTACAACCATGGCAGGCATTCCTTGGACATAGCTTGAAATCTGCTTGCGGAAATGGGTGCATCTTGGAGACTTGCACCAATATGACCTTCTTTTCATCAGGTAAAATGGCATCAATGGGGTAAATCTTTTCTTGGGTCCACTGCTGGGTCCTTTCTACCAGCATCTGGGCACAACATGGGACTCCCTTTGTCCCACTGGCACAAACCCCAACCTCTCACAGCCACATTTTGCAGTTTCTCACTTACTTTGTGCTTTAACCCTTCGGCTCCCCACCATGCGGAGATGCTTCCGAAAATTCCTGAAAGAAAAGCCAAACAAAACCTTTGAGAAAGGCGATGTAAAGCAACACCCTGGCCCAGAAGGACTGAAAAAGCTTGGGGGAAAAAAAAAAAAAAAAAGGAAGGCAGCTTATTTCCTTCCAGGCATCTCTGGGTTGGTGGGGGGGCAAGCGAAGTTACCCATGGCAGTCCCTTTCTCATGGCCTGCTTTGGGCTTTCCTCCCACTTTCCTAAGGCAACTCTGCTGAACACACTGATGCTGCTCCTGTTGGCATCGTTCCCTCTTCTCTCAGGAAGCGCAGGACCCGCTCCCCTCTCTCCTTTCTTCCACAGATGGGAAGCATGGGGCCGTCAGGCTCTCCCCTGCTCAGCACCATGAACATACCATGCTATGGTGCTGCTCATCCCCAAACATGCTCACAGCATCTGCTAAAATCCCAGCAGTGCTGCCAGCAACTGTGCAGACCATGCTGCTGGCCAGACCAAAGAGCTAGGAAACACCGAAGCAGCTTCTTCCCTCTTGGATAGCACTGGTCAGCAAGGTCGCACGTCCCCATGTGCCTGACCTGCACCAAACCTGCCCACCTCAGCACGTGCCTTCCTGCCCGACACTCGTGGGCAGAGCTCGGTGGGGCTGCAGAGTGCACAAGGCCAAGCACCTCCTCACCCAGCCCTTTGGGCCACCACTTCCCAGGTGTTCTTGTTACTCACACAGGCAGTAACCAAACAGGACAGGAGCCAAACAGGACAGCAGAGAGGACACAGGAAATGAGTAGCAAGTGGACTAGTAAAAAATGTCCCACTCCTCCTTGAATTCTACTTAGTTAAGGTCACTCTGTCCTGTACTGCAGCTTTTGTGGCCCAAAGTGGACATCGGTGACCTCCAGCAGCCTACGTGGAGTTGAGGACTTCCTAGACTCCCTACTGCCCCACCAAAAAATGCCACAGACAAGCAACAAGAGACTTCAGCCAGGGGAAAAAGACAAGTCATCTGGCTCACACAGTTGCTGGGATGAATAAGAACATGTTACAGCTGTGTAGACACGCAAGCAAATTTACTTAAATAGAAGATACTTCCAACACAGACACTGAATAATTCGGAGCAAGTCAAGTTATCTCTGCTCTGATACAAAGAGAACAAGCCAAACACATGCCCTGCGAAAGGAGCGCTTCACCTGCACCACCTTCTGTCCTGTCCTCCTACCTGGCCTTGGGCCACATGCAGTCCTCAGAATCCACACTTGGCAAGTCAAGAAGGAAAACCTGGGGGGTGTAGTGAGGTTGCAAGAAATATTATTCCATGACAAACTCGCATCTGCACTTGGGTTATTAATGATCCCTTGCAGAGATTTATTTGAGCTTTACTCAGATACAGGAAAATTCATTTTTGTGGATGAGACAAGCAGTTCTTCAAAGAAGAAACCAAAACAAGAGGCTTCATAAACATACGCTGGACTGGCTCTGCATACAAAGACCTCTGGGGTGTGTGATGACCAATATCCTGGCCTGTCTTGTTCCATTAAACCTAAATAAATGCAATATCCCAGGGGAAGGAGACACATTCTTTGTGCTCTGTGGGCACTGGGGCTACAGAAACCTGCCCAGGCTCCTTGTCCGGCCCCAACAACTGCACCCAACAAATCCAGCATTATCTGAGCACTAGTAAGATCTCTTCACCTGTCAAAAGTCCAAAAAACATCACTTAAATTGCAGATAGTAATAAAGGCTCCTTACCACTCCCTTTGCTGAACAATCCTCCTTCTCCTGACAGGCTCTGGCTCACCGCCTCATCGACACAGACACTGCTGCCTCCGCGATACCCATCCCACGCAAAGGATCTCCCAGAGGCGGCAGCCCAACTCAGTGCTCCCCTCGGGCAGCCTCTGCCCACTGCTCTGCCTGCACTCACTCATTATCCAAATAAAGGCCAGGGACACCGAAAGAATTACTGAAGTCCAACAGTACCCAGCAAAATTGCCAGCAACGCCTCCCCGGTTAGACTAGATCTTGAAGGTCTTTTCCAATCATAAGGATTCCATGATTCACCTTCTGCACACCCTCATCATCCTCAGGTTCTGCCTGCATGAGCCACAGGCTTCAGCAAACCAGCGGGCATCGCATGAGGCAGCACCTGTCGCACCAGCACGTATTGCGCCCAGCCAAACGACCTCCCTGGGCACCAGACATATGGCACCAAGCGCCCAAGGACTGGGGTCCCTCTCACCCCCTGGAGAAAAGAGCTGAAAAAAGAGCTGCACACAGCGGCAGGATAGTCCTCCTGGCTGGCCAGGCTATACTCAGCTAACACAGGCAAACACTCACACTGACGTGGTCATCATGACAGTCCTACCTCCTCTTTACTACAAGGTCAACACAGATTGCTCCTGCTTTGCAATTGTGCCCAGTCCTTCATTGCCCACAGGAAAAGGGACACGCTGCCTGTTCAGCAAGGGTGACACAACCGTCTCGTCTCTGTCCTAGTTGGCATCACCCATGTACCTGACTCCTACTCCTGCAGCTGGCAGGCACAGGAACAGGTCATTTTCTAACAAAAACTCATCTCTGGGAAATGTCTCTCTTTTTAAAACTACACTGTCTACTCATTTAAAGAGTCTTTTGCTTTTGTTCTTATTTCTCTTCTTTTTTGAGGAAAAAAAGTCTTCAGATGATTAAAAAAAAAAAAAAAAAACTAGCAATTTCCCAGGTCTGAAAACCTGCTGTTTTTCTCCCACTCTGTTTTGAACAGTGCTGAAGTCACCACGGCTGTTTTTAACCAAGGACACAAATCACAAATGCTGTGTTATCCTGCTTAGCTGGCTGCTAAACACATTAGCCTTGGCACTGTTAAGAAATCAGAAGAACTCTGACTACCATGCTATGTGTCGTGCCTTGTGAAGCCAGCAGAGGGAAACCAGAAACCTCCTGTAACACCAGCACACAAGGAATCATTCTCCATCCTCTTTTCTTTCCTCTCTGTTCTTCAATAAAAAGGATTAAAAATCGACTTTTGGTCATTACAGATGTCAACTTCGCTTAAGTCTCAGCTTTTTGAGGGGCATCTATAGATGCAGCCTAGCTAACAGGCTTTACGTGCTATTGTATTCAGCCAACCTCAAACAAAATTCCAAATAGCAGATAGGAATTGGACACATACATTTTTCTACCTGAGAGACAGACCCTGCATAATATACATGGAAGCACAAAAGAAACTCAGCAGTGTTCCCTAACACCACAGGGATGAGCTACTTTGGGTACCGTAGTATCATTCACGTCCATGTTTCCACCACCACTGCTGCTAGTGTCCCTACCAAACAGCAACACGGACAGCGACAACCACGGTCAACATCATCGAGGTCACTAACATCACCCAGTGAGCCCATGCAACACCAGGCAGGGTTACGGCTGTGGGGGAAAACGGGCCCTACCTCTGTATAAGAGCTGCCGAATCATTCTCTCGTTTCCGTCTCTTCCTCTCTGCGTAGCCCCTGAATGCCCTGGGAAACCATTTTAAGCCATTAACCAACTACACAGCTTTCAACTGGAGAGGACACGAAACACATGGACAAGAGAGGAAGCTCTCACCAGACAACAGGGAGGTTAGGCTGACTGAGAGGGAGAGCCAAGCCTTGCACAACTGAGGGTGAGTCGGGGACCAGGCAAAACAAGTCACCAAACCAGAGGTCCTCCTTCTCTAGAGTAGGTGGTTGGAGAAACCGTTGTTCCTAAAGCAAGCGCACGAGCAGCTAGAGCACAGCCCAAAGAAGGGGGAAGAGGAGCCATCAATCCCTGCTACTTAGGAAGAGACCTAGGAAATCGCACATAAAATCTCTGTACACCAGGACCAAAAGGCACAGAGGACGCTAGCAACTGTAGCCTTCATATTGAGGATGAGGAGGCCGCAACGTGATCCATGTAGACCTACTAAGTGCAGCTGCCTCATCTCTTGCCAGTTGACAAGCAACCCTAGCACAGGGAAAATATGAGTGAATAGGACAGACAAGAGAGGAGATGAGTTTATCCAGGACATCAACAGACATGGAAACAAAAACAAACAAACAAGCAAAAAAAAAAAAAACCCAAAATAAAAAAAGATTATACTTACGAGATGCTAGAGATTCCAGGAAATGCGAAGAAAAAGGAAAAAGAAGAAGAATTCATTAGTGCTCAGCCCCAGCAAGCAACCTGAGGGACTCCTCACTCCAGAGGAACAAAATACTTCTTGTTAAGTGGAAGAAAATGGCTTTCTAAATCAGGCAGTTTTCCATGGTGAAACTCCTACTCAACCAAGCTAAATCCTCCCTGGGCCAGTGTCAAAATGTGGCTTGTACACAAATTAAGCACCATGCGGACACAGAGAACACGCAGTTGTATTTGTACCGAAATACAAACTTGTACAGCTCTACAGATCAGGACTGTAAAACAAAAGTCCCTGTTGCCAATCAACTTTGCAAAGAGAAAAGCAAGAATGCATCAAACGGCCCTCGGAACGCCCATGGGCCCCGGCAGCCTGTCCGGAGCCAAGCAGCCCTCATTCCAACCCTCTCTGCCTCTTCCCTTACACATCCAATTCAGTCCGGGTTATCCCAAAATCAGCAAGCAGCTTCTCTCTGTGGAAGGCAAAGCATGTGGGGAAGAGGAAACAACAGAGAAGTTTAACTGTGAAAGGGAGACGAGGAGAAATGGAGAGCGGTGGAGCAGAGAGCAACACAGACATGGACAGGAAGGAGGTAACAGGGCTGCGAAAAGGCCTCAGAAGACCAAACACCTTCTCATTTTCCTCATCATTTGCCTTAGCTTTTCAGACAGGTGGGAAATAATTGAAGCTTCTACCACACAAGCTGAGCACTACCTTGAAATGAGACCTTGCCCACTCTCTTCAGTCCCTTGGGAAGTGCTTCCTTCCCACCACAGCAGCGACCTGGGGGCACCAAGTCCTGAGCAGAGTGTGAAGCAAGACGCTATGGAGAACTTGGAGCCCCTCACACTCCTCAGAGATTTCACTGACATCCTCTTCAAGCGACCAGGCCAGCAGAGAGGCTGCAGGTCTGCCCCTCGCCCCACAGGGACGTGTATCCCCCGCAGAGATGGGTACGGGCCAGGCCTGGACGTCCGGCTCCTCAAGGCTGCAGCTGCTGCAGCAGCAAATGGTGGACGGGTCTCCACAGGCGGCCAAGGCCAGGGCACAGTGTCACAGAGCGAACAAGGGACACGGGCAACAGCTGGGCAGCCAAGAGGGGAGAACAGGGAGGGGAAAACAAGCAAGTAGGAGTAACAGGACAGAGAAATTACTAGTGCAGGAAAGAGAGACGAGGTGCTCGTTCCCATACTTGGTGTCAAACACACGAGTCAACCGCTCTGCGATACAGCTCTGGGTGGACCCCACGCTCCGAGATATGTGACCAAAGCCAGAGCAGTTGTTTCACTTACGCTTGCATAGTTGTAGTAGCAGTGTGAAAACTGAAGAGGTTCTCTTTTGGGAACCAGGTCCGTATAGGGACATCATCTGGAAGACAGGGAGAGAGAGACAGCTGAAAATCCAGCAGCCAGAGGCAGAATTCACACAGCAGGACGTGCCCAGGCTACTGCTCCTGGCACTTTCCCTCTACAGGCTGCCCTGTACTGGATGGAGAGTCTCATCCTCCTCGTATACAGGCAGGCTGTCACCAAGGGTTTTAGAAATTCGCGCTAAGCCTTCTGAGTTGCATCTATCAGGCTATTAAATGAAGAAGGAAAGCTCTCTCCTAAACACAGCAGATTAGTGTAATCCCTGGATCATTCTAAAAAGGGACATTTGGAGAAGAGGGAAAAAAAAAAAAAAAAAAAGAAAGAAAGAAACCAGAAAAAACATTTCACATTAAAAGCATTTTCCAGCCTCTGGAATATCTCATTCAAATGCTTCTTTCAAATACAACTCCCCTGTGGCAGCACTCCCTTTCTCTAAAAGGAATTACAGCCTGAGACACTTTTCCCCTACATTCCAGTTTTCCAATATACCCCTTACACACCTGTCTGTGATAATCTCATCCTCACCCTTTGGGTTTTTTTCCCCCTCTGTTTTTGGCAGTCAGACAGCTAACCAGCCTGCAGATCCCTCCATGCTTATTTGCTCCCTTTGCAAGATGCCCTGCCTGAACCAGCTGTGTGTTACTTGCCAACTCTGCTGCATTAGGAGACCCATCATCGCCACGTAACAGACACTGAGTGATAAAGGACAGTGAAATAAGTTACTAATTATGTTTATGAAACGCTGGTGTCACAAAAAGAGGAATTTGACCAAAAAACAGCTCCTACCCAGAACTCTCTGGCTAAAGTCCATCAGCCAGAGAATCAGAGCTATGTTAACATGGGATGTGTGAGATCTCCCTGGATCTCACTGGACTCTCTCCCGGATCTTCCTAGGAATTGAGGCTGATTTGCAGCATGTTTTGCTTCCAGCTTAATAGCTCCTTTAGTTAAGGCACACATTCAACAGCACATGGCAAGGCGGTGTTCTGCTCATCGGAGTTTTAAGATCATTAGCAACCTCTGTATTTCAGTCATTAATTTTCTGGCCTAATCACAAATATTTTTTACTCACTTTTCCTGGCCAAAAGCCAGCCCTGTAGACCTACTGCAGATATAATTACTACAGATCAGATATTTAACCGAATGTTTCATATAGGTCACAGCTACCTAGAAACTGATCCTGCAGATTCCTGTAAGTACAGAAATTACAATTACAGATGCAAAAATGCCAAATGCAAGTGGGGAAGCTTCCTTTGAAATGAAGTTTGTATAAATCCATGCATGGGAGTAGCCCCTAAGAAATCATGCAGAAAGCTGTAAAAGACACTCCTGTCAGCTGACAGTTTATGTCAAGTCTTATATTAGGGCACCCTACAGAAATACATATTTTAAATGAAAACGATATGCTAGTATTCCAAACTCTTATTATGGAGTTCATCTGGCTGCTCTCCTCCAAAAACCACAGAGAGAATAAATGCAAAATAGGTAGGAATATAAATGGATTATTTGTTTGAAGTCTCAATTCCTTAGAAGTGCTGAAGGAGGAGAAGTTGTGTGAATTTGGGCTTAGTCAACACTTCCATGCAGATGCACACATCTCAAAAGACTGACAATGTCTTAATACATTTTCCAGCTTTTAAGTCAGTAGTTTTGATTCAAAAGAGAGCTTATAAGCAACTGCTAATATCCTTGTGAGATGCTGTCTGAACAACGTCTGGAAATCTGTCTGACCAACAATCCCATTTTCCCTCTTTTTACCATCTCCCATAACGGAGCAGCCAAGGAACCACAGGCCTAGGAGAGCCTGGAGAAACTGTGATACCGTGTTCAGACTCTCCAGCATGTGCCGGGCAGCAGGAACCACTGCAGCACCTCCGGCTGCTAATGGATGTGTTTGTATCAGATATGGGGAGCAACATGGGAGACAACAGCTTGTGCTTCTCGGGAATGGTGCTAGATACCATAAACTCAGCATAAAAATCCATATTAAATTCTGCCAATCTGGCCTAACTGCCTGAGGATTGGTTTGCAGCAATAACCTGGTATGTAAATCCAAACAGAAAAAACAGCATCGTGAAATCAATCTCTGGGGAAATTAGTCTTTCTCCTGTCCCCACTCATGTTTGCTCCATGTTCTCCCCTAGCAATGCATGAAGGGCATTCCAGGAAACACTTCCTGCAGCCTGACACCAGTGACTGTTTTTCTCTGACTAACAGCACTTGGATAGAGGGCACAAATAAGGCCAAGCTGAGAAAACTTTCAGTGCATGGTGCCAGTGCAAATGATGGAATTCGGTGTGCAAGGCAGTGCTGCCACCCATGAAAGCATTCGGAGGCTACAGATGGGCACAGAGGGCACCAGCTGCCTCCCTGTACCATGCATGAAATGTTTCTGGGAGCACCTGCAGGTCCCATGGTATTCAGTGCCTTCCCATTTACTATCTACCCTGATATATTTTCAGAGGGACAATCTCCATTTCACACTGATAACTGGCTCTAATGAAAACTGCAGCTATGTATATATGAAAGCAGAATATATATATATGCAGCTTATATATATATATATACTATAAAGCACACTTTGTATATGTAACCTGGTTCACAGGTCCCACAGTACAGAGTACAGTTTTGATTTATTCAAGAAAGCTTTTAACATAAATATAGTAACATTAGAGGTGAAAATCTACACCTTCTCAACTCAGAATGGGTCTCAGAGCTGGTACTGGTATCAATGAGCACTCTGAGCTCCATACAACCCAGACCCTCCAGCTTATGGAGAAAGGCGAAAACCTTGAGCTACCCTGCTGGACACTCGGCTCTAAAAGCCTCAAGGTGCAATTACAAAAAAAAGTCAGGAAAATTGCACATTGCAAGACATGTACAGAACCCACAGACAAAGATGGACTGTGTCCTGGCTTCTAATGCAAAGCACACAGATGTATATTTGATTAATGGTCTTTGTTTTTTAAAGGAAACAGGGTATTTTTAAAATGCAATTGAGCAATTACAAGATGTATTCCCTGAAAACACCCAGCAAATGAGTGGAGGAGGAAGTCCAGTATCATGTTATTTGGCGGTATTTACGGAAAGACTACAAAGTGGCACAGTGCAAGGGAGCCTGCCAAGCCAACTCCAGCCACACACACAGGCATTCCAGGGACGCCCCAAATTAATCCTCACTAAGCTCCATCAAATCAGCATGAAAACCACCCCAGCTTGTCTGCCATGACAAGCTGGAGGCAGAGACAACGGGGCTCATGTTGGGTTCACTTGCCAACTGGGAGAAGCTGCCCTCAGGCTGAGCTCTGCTTATTTTAAGCTCCCGCTTCGTCTATCCCTTTCTGCAGACACTGCTGCAAAGCACCAAAGGGGGAAACTGAACTCCAGTCACTCCACAATGACACCTTTGCGCCGGGAAGAGATAGGCATTGCCCTTGACCCATGTTTTGCCGAAAGGCCTTGGACCCTTTCACTCACCAGAACACACTTACCAGACACTCGATCAACACTGTACATCCTCTCGAGCCTCTTCCTGTGCCACCCAGGCTCACTGGACTGATGCTGCTCCAGGTCGAAGGAGTGCTGAGAAGGGGCAGCCAGGCGGGTGCAGCTGGGGCACTCCTTGGAGCCCTGCCGGCTGCCCGGCCAGCCCTTGCAGGGCCGGCTGGCGCCATGAGGGCCGCCGGGGTGGCTGTGCTGGCATTCCTCCGGGGCGGTCCCCTTCATCACCACCAGCTCTACGCTCTCATTCTCGTGCTCCGAGAGCATCGGTCGCTCGCCGGAGATCGTGTAGACTCGTGGCTTGGGGCCCTCACTTGGCATCTTCTCCGGCTGCTCCTCAGAGAAGCTCCGCTCAAACTTGCCGTCTGAGATGACAGAGAGGCGGCGCTTGTTCTGTGCTGCCTGCTGCATCTCGGGAGACTCCTCCTGGCCCATATAGGAGTCTGCAAGCAGGTGATCTGGAAGAGATGGCACCTTTTAACTGCTTAAACCTGAGGTACCCCAGGCACAGGCAGCTTAAGGACACTCTCTGCTACTGCTGCAGAAAGGGGAAGGGACAAAGAGAGATACAGTAGGGCCTCTGCAGAACCTTTTCGGTGAACATTTCCAGAAAGCCTTGTAAATCACCAGGAGTGGTACTGAAAAGAGAGACACTTTTTGCATATTTGTCCAATAGTTTAACTTGTGAACAGCCAACAAAAAAGGACCAGGAGGAACCGCCTGCAAGCGCTCATAGCAAAGCGGCCCTTGCAGCGTCAGCAGGTTCACCTGCATGAGGGCTACTGTGTTTCAGGACAAGAAGTAGCCCTAACTTTTGCCCTAGCACCCTTTGAAAGTGGTGAGAAGTCACAAACTCCAAATGCTCTTTGCGCGCCAAGCTCTCACTTTCTAAGCTGAAGGGACGGGGCAAACCATCAAGGGCTTCTTGTTCCTTTTCTGCCAGTTAGTTTGACATGAAGCAGAGGCCAAAAGGCCTCAGCCGAGAGCTGTGACACGGTGGCCCCACTCTCTGCGGCACCCCAGGCCACCCCCATGGGTGCAGATGGTGCCAGGCCTGGAGAAAGACACCACAGCCACCTTCGCTGGGCAGCAGGAGCGCAAGGAGAGGGGCCTGTGAGTGCAAGCGCCTTTGGAGCCCACACAGTGGGTGAAGTGCCAGGAAAGAGCAGCATTTCCATGGCAATTCCATGCAGGAACCCAAGGGTAGCTGCCACCCACCTGCTAATCCCTTTCTCGAGTGGCTGTTAACCACCTCTTCCACCTCCCTTCAGCTTGGGAGCTGCTAGGGACGGTTAAAAGGGCTCAGCAGGGAATGTGCTAGTCATGCAACTACTACCCCAGCAAAGATAAAAACCTTGTCATCCAGCACAGGCAGCAGTAATATATGCAGAAGGCAAACCCATTTCTTTACTTTATTGTCTACTTAAAAAAAAAAAAAAAAAGAATGTTTTTCCTTCAGCTGCTTTCTGAACACCAACCCGAGGCTTGGCTATGTGTAAGTTAGCCATGAAGGGATGAATTATTAAGAGAGTCACCTCATGACAGTGCAGGAGGTGTGTGTGCAACCTGCACCTCTCCCCACCATCACAACCTGCAGTGTATGAACTGCTCCCATGCCCCACTGCAAGAGAGGCCTCCTGTGCTAAGCTGGCCCCAGCACCTACACTGGTGCCTTTGGAATCTGAAGCCCATCCTGAATTCTGCTTAGGTCGGTAAGGGCCTCTGCTCCTGGCCTCGGCTCCTGCTGTGTTTGTGAGCTGGATTTCCCTGGTGACGGCACATTGTGTCACTCTTATCTAATTTTTCTGTTTGAGACACAACTTCTTCCAGCACTGCCAAGAGGTAAATGTGTCCCTTGCTACTCTGCTCAGGAGACAGGAAGAAAAGATTGTGGCAGCCTGACCTGTCCTGAAAACAGAGGTTGGGTCGATCCAACTCCCGGGGAGACCTCGCACTCTGCGCGCTTGGCAGGATGTGCTCCTTGCTCACCAGCCGCTCAATCCCCCTCCAGCGCCGCGGCTACCTGTGCTTTAGGGTATCCTCATCCAAACCCGAGCCAGCTTTTTAATCTCCCTCAGCTCACAACACTGCAAAATTTGCCATTCTAACCATCCCAAGCACAGCAGCTTTTAAGTTAAAAACAAAGATCAGTTCTAGGCGCTCATCTCAGCTTGTCAAATTTACTAATCCGCGTGGGCAGAACAACACTAGATATTCCTTGAGACACCACAATATAGTAGCTGGCAGCTGCTCCCGTTCCTCCTGGAAAGGTTTATTTCTATGGAGTAGAGACTGCAGCACTACAGCAGACTGGATTATGCGCTGTTACCCACACACCGATAGCACTGCGGTTTCTGTGCTTCAGAAAGGTCACCCGCTGAAGAGAAAACCGAGGATTCCTGAGCTCTTCTCTCTGAGGGCAAAGTCTGACATCTGAACCTTTTATTCATGTTGTGAGGCCTCGGTCACCAGGGAAAGAGAAGCGCCCCAAACGTAACATGTCTGAAGCTGTTGAGGATTGCAAGCACAAACAGCCAAACCCCAGTCTCGGATTCATAAATACAGAAGTCAAGAGTTAGACGTGGAAAGGGAAGATGACAGGTTCCAGGTAAGAGTCAATCTTACAGTTACAGGGCTACAGATCTTGGGTGAATATATTTGATATAAGCTGCCTATCTGAGGAAAAAAGGGGTTTGTGCAGAACGTGCAGATAATCCTTCCTTTTTACCTTACTTTTCCCATACTCAAGGTGTTTTGACTTGTACACAGACACAAGCTTTCATCTTTCATGGTGAAGTACTGTGAGGGACTTCCAACACACCAATGTGCTCGTTCTTTTTTTAAACAACTTCTAATTCCTTCTAATCCAATTACTTAGCACCTTCAGTAGCTATAAACAGAAGAAGCAATTTCATGCAGAAATGGATGAGGAAGCTTTGCTCAAGACTGATAGTTAATACAGAATTTATCTACAGAAAAAAAATAGTATGAAAGGGGAAAAAATCATCATAAGTATCTCTGACCTCTAAAAATAATGAGCCTACTCATTTCAGGTAGTGAGTCCATGCTGCTGTTGACACACAGGAGGATGCACACATGCATGTGCAAGTGTACTTGTGCACTCCAGCAGCCCTGAGATGTTGGTGCGCTTAAAAATGACAGATTCCATCTTCTGTGCTTGCACAGAACTGAACTGTGCTGCCAAAGCACTAACTGCTTCCTCTATGGCATCTCAGGTTAATAGTTTGCTTCCGTGAGGAAAGACGTCAAGCTGGTCCAGGAATCAATGCTGAATTAAATCTGGGCCACAGGGATGTTTAGGGAAAAAAAACAGCAAGTGGGGGCTTCAGCAGTAATTGCAGTTGCCTTCTTAGAGTGATCTGAAGCAGCCTGCTGTTAATGCCCTCTGCTTGGTTACTGCTCTGCTTCATTTCATGTTCACATTGCTCTTGCCACCTCTCCCACAACGTGCTGCTCCATCAAACTGTGACCCTGCCCAGGGCAGGGTGAGTCAGGCAACCTGGCACTGTGCCCTCCCCGCTCTGGGCACATGGCTGCACTGACCCGGGAGCAGCTCTTTTCTCCCATTTGATTTTACCAGCACCACTGTCGTCCCATCCAGCTGCAGGGTTACCTTGGAGGAGACAAACCAGGTTCCTCAAAAGGATTTTTCATTCAGTTCTGCGCTCTGCATGGGTTTGTTATGGCCAAGACATCAAATGGTGGCAGGACCCAGGAAGGAAGGAGACCAGCATGTTTGAACTGCTACTACCTAGAATCACAGAATCATAGAATCATTAAGGTTGGAAGAGACCTTTAGAGGTCATCTAGTCCAACCCCCCTGCACACACAAGGTCACAAGGCACACACAAGTCCTGAGCATGTGGCTCAGGACTGCATCCAAGAGGGTCTTGAAGATCTCCAGAGAGGGAGACTCCACAACCTCTCTGGGCAGCCTCTTCCAGTGCCCTGTCACCCTCACAGGCAAGAAATTTTCCTTAAGTTCCCATGGAACTTTTGGTGTTTCAGTTTGTGGCCATTACCTCTAGTTCTATCACTGGCCACCACTGAGAAGAGGCTGCCCCATCCTCCTCACTGCCTCCCTTGAGGTCCTTATAGACACTGATCAGGTCTCTTCTCAGCCTTCTCTTCTCCAGGCTGAACAGGCCCAGCTCTCTCAGCCCTTCCTCATAGGGCAGATGTTCCAGGCCCCTGATCATCCTCGTAGCCCTGCGCTGGACTCTCTCCAGCAGCTCCACATCCCTCTTGTACTGGGGAGCCCAGAACTGGACACAGCACTCCAGGTGTGGCCTCACCAGGGCTGAGTAGAGGGGCAGGATCCCCTCCCTTGACCTGCTGCAGATGCTCTTCCTAATGCATTCCAGGATCCCACTGGCCTTCTTGGCCATGAGGGCACTGCTGCCTCATGGTCAACTTGTCACTCACCATGACGCCAAGGTCCCTCTCTGCAGAGCTGCTCCCCAGCAGCTGCTCTCCAGCTGGTAACAGCAACATCCAGGCCATGGGTTTTCACTACTTCCTCTACCTGGGTTGAGTCCAGCAGTCCATCCAGACTCTAGGTCCTGAGAACCGTTACTCCTCTTCCTATTTCCTTGAATGCATTGCCCTTCTTCCTGGCTTTACCTGCTGCTCTGTGGTATTTCTGCCCAAAACAGCCGCAAAGCTGTGAGTACTGCCAAAAACACCATCTCTGACAGCCATGATCATCTGTGCTGGTTACTTCATCATCCTTTAGGTGGGTAGATACAGAAGCTAAAAAAAGAGTCCCTGCTTTCAGTAAATGTGTTCTGATTATTATGCATTTATTACTATCAAGTACCTAAAATCTATTATTTGGCATCCAGTAACTCTAAATAACTTCAAAACTTGGTCTGACCTAGGCAACTACCTCTAAATTAAGCTTTCTCAGTTTCTTTCCCTGTGACAACATTTCTAGAAGAAATAATAAGAAATTTATTAGAATTTTTAATTTAGAATTTTAATTCATTTTTTAAAATTTATTAGAAGAAATAAAGGATAAGTCTCAGGTGACTGATGCCCAACAACATCTGTGGAGAGACTCATGCAGGCAAACTCATATCTGATGCAGACTGCCTGCAATGCCACAAGATCAGAAATCATGGCAGAATATAGCCAAAAGGTGCAGATAGAGCTTAAATATACATCTATTACATATGTCATATATAAAACCTATAGCTAGCAGCCAAGCTGATGATTAAAACAACTCAGATCTAAAACCTGAGCTCTACCTTAGAAGCAAAATGGCAAATAGGAATCCAGATAAATCCTATTAAAAACAAACATATACGTGTGTGTGTGTTTGTGTGTGTGTGTCTGTGTCTGTTTGTGCCATTTCAGAAAAGTAGAACTGTTTTCTCTCCTCTGCTCCTTCTCTCTGGACCAGAAGCTTCCTCAGTTTATCAGGCCAACAGCAAATAAAGAATTGGCCCCGACTAGTGAAGACTCATTGAAAGCTGTTTGGTTTCAGGACACGGACTTGCAGTGTTTGTACTAGTAGCAATTAAATGAATATATTTTTCATATTTTACACTTCAGAAGTCCCAGTGATACCTTCAAAGATGAAGGCAGAGGACTGCAGTAGCTAAAGACCAGCACATTGCTAAAAAGTAGGAGGTTTCCAAGAGAGTTTTGGCAGCTGCTTGTGCAGTTTCAGGTCTGCGACACCACGTACTCCTGGCAGTGTCCCTCGGGGTGCCGGAATGAAAAAGGAAAACCCTGTTCAAAACAGTTTTCTTTTTTTTTTTTTTTTTTTTTTTTTTTTGTCATAGTCATTTTAGCCATTCAATAGCTTCAGGGTCAAGTGAGCAGATCTTCTTTGAGGAGCTGGTCAGAGATGCCAAGAGCAGCGTTTCTGTGACGAGCCCAATGTTCCTGGCAGGAGTCTCTGAAGCGTGACAAAGCCAGCGCTGCCTCCGTGGAGGCACCCGGTGCTCTAACCCTGCCACTTCCAAGGAAGGAAGGAAGGTCACACTGCTCCTGTGGAAAGGAGGGAAAGGAAGGGGACTTCGGGATGCAAGCAGCTCCAAGAAAACTGAGGGAACTTAAATACGGCAAATGGTTCCTGCCACTCTTGTGAGCTAAAATGGGACAAGAAAACAGACAAACTGGAGATGATGATGAGGCTGCGTTGCACAGATCTGCAATGTTTTAGTCTGGCCCCTACCATTAACGTGAAGAGATGAAATTGCTACTGCGAGACAAGACCCAAAGGAGCGAGAGGCAGCAACTACCACCTGCCTTAGCATTTCCATGGTAACACCGCGACCTATGTTTCTCTCGCATCACAAGTGGTCAAGACATGTTATGGCAAGTCTCAGGATAAATACACACTGTACATACCTGTGCTGGCTACACCTGGAAGCAGCCCCACACCCGCAGGGACATGATTTCACAGCCTGCGGCTGCCTGCAGCTTCCTCTGCAACAAGTTACCCAACGCTCTTCTAGAAAGGCCACCTGAGGTGCTCTGCACCATCCGCGATGGCAGCGCAAGGCTGAGGGCACAGCGAGATGGCTGGGCTGAAGACACTGCTGGGTCCATCCTGGCACAGCACAATACACGAGCTAGAGAGCACAAGGCAGACTCAGTCCCTCAGCCACTTGCAGTGCTTACCCCAAATTAGGCACCAGAAGAACTCTGGCAGATCCACCATTAACCTCGGCAAATTAACAGTCTCTCTTGGAGGGCAGGGTCGAGGCAACCTTGTAGCCACAGCTTCACAAGAACGCACAGCTTGCCAGTCACCACCTTCACCCCAACAGGTGCCAAGCCTCACACCGGGGTTCTTGAAGAGCAAGGAAGGTCGCTGGCAGCCTGACAAACCTCCTGTGCTGCATGGCTGCTGACCTCCCCACGCGCTTGCGCACCTGCTTTGGAGGATGCGAGGGCCCAGGCTGCAAATGCAAGCAGCTGCTGCGGGGAAGTGCCAGCACGTGGCACAGCAGCCTCAGCAGAGAGATTTTTCTTCTGTCAGTGCTCCCCATAGCTGCTTAGTCTAGGGAAGGTCACAAGCAGCCTCCTCTTCCTCCTCACACATCCAGTGTTTTCACTGATGGCTGAAACTTTCTGGAAAGATGAAGGGAAGAAGTGAAGATGACTGTCAAGCTTGAAAAAATGGTTGTTTTCAGTTTTGGGTAACCATCCAGTTTGGTTTGTACCAGTCAAAGTACCTACACTATTTTTACTAATAATCACAGCAAATTTGAATTAAGATCTGCTAGGGAGTTCCACCATCTCTAGGCAGACCAGAGCTGGATCCTAGAGAGAAAGCCTCAGCACTAGCAGCAGTAGCTACCCTACAATAACCCAAATGAGCAAAACAGAAGCCACCTGGACAAGAACAAGGAAACAGAGCCAGCACCA
Organism: Nothocercus julius; assembly: GCA_013398735.1. Taxonomy (NCBI): domain Eukaryota; kingdom Metazoa; phylum Chordata; class Aves; order Tinamiformes; family Tinamidae; genus Nothocercus; species Nothocercus julius. The sequence continues at coordinate 207,174 of VZSV01000208.1, read as the reverse complement.
GCTCCCTTCCCCTCCTCAGCAAAAGAACCCCAGATCTGGATCTACCTGCTGGAAGGCATCACTATTGCACCCCGGACAAGAAGACACTTCCCAACTGCTTTACTTGCCCTTATTTTTAGTTTTGCTGCTCCATGCCCTGGGTATCTTTCTCACTCCTCCAGTATTTGAATATACAGAGTCTTAATACAGTGTCTCAGCATAGGGCCTTCGACACCTAACCTGGAGGGGGTATTCCTGTGGAGGTCCCAAGCTCCTTCCCCCAAGCACTAATGGGACTTTCAGCAATCACTTCTTTTTTGTTTTGATCTCTGTGGCCATACCGCATTCCTCCTTTAAAGCATTCACTGCTTTTCCCTGTCTTCCAGCCACATCTGTCCCGAGGGAGACTCACTCTTTCATTAACCCCATTCCATAGACTCGGATGGAAAGTTTTTGGAAGGTACCAAAAAGCTGTGAGAGTCGGCAAGGAGTCTGATAACAGCCTAGTCATCAGAATTAAAGCTCCACGTGGGAGAGCGCTCTTTTTGGGAGCCTTTCCAGACCTTCCGTTCACATGAACAAGCCTGCAACGAAAGGAGGCAGAAGAACAGGAGCTGCATGACCACCTTGGCTCCAGCCCTCTTGACAGAGCAGTGGCCTGTGCTGCTGCAGAGTCCAACCTTCCCTTTTTTCTAAGCCCTCAGGGTATCTTAAGGATCAGAAGAAAAAGAAAAGGATAACAAGGACAAAGCAAGCATTCCCAAAGGGCCTATTCTCTATCAGCACATACCCTGCCACCAGGCAGCTGGCTGGTTCCAAAAGGGAATCAAAGAGAAGAAAAAAAAAAAAAAATCTATCACCACTCCTTGCTGCAACCTTCCAGAACACAACCAGAGCACTCAATGTACCTCCCTGGTCACCCAGACAAACGTTCTCCAGAAGAAGACAGCAGAGAATCACACAGACCAATTGCACAGTATTTCTGACCCAGGAAGTCCTCAGACTTCACATCAGGAAGAATCAAAACTACAGAAGTTGTAACCAGCAGTGTCCTTCACGGGTTTCTTCCTCCACATACACCCTCGAGCACCCTGCAGTGCCATTTACCTTGTGATGATGTTCAGTTCCTCACGTGTTACTCTAGCAAAGGAAGCAGAGCAGCAGTTGTGCTGAAAATAGGAGGTAAACAAAGCTTCGCCAATAAATCACAACTCATCAAAAGTCTTGGACGTGGTAGCTGGCCTATCCTGCTTAAATATAATCTGCAGTTATCAATTATCACCTCTCCTCAATTTCTCAAAGCTAGAGGTCAAGTGTTCAGAAATTCACAAAAACAACACTATTTCTGCAGGGAAAGAAAGAGTTCTCATAATTAGACAACTAGGACACATGAAATGGGGCCATATTTTCTACCTTCAAAATTTTTGTGAAATAAACAAGCTCTCTACCATGATTGCCTTTAAAGAAATGTTACAAACCATGTTGTTACATGTTATAGAATTTCAAAAGATGATTTAAAAATATATGGTGTTTCTCTTCTGCAGATATTCAGTCATTTCCAGGGAATGTGATTAGTTTAGTTACAATTCAAGTTCCCATGAGGAGTGGGGTATAAACATGCACATCCTTCCCTACTTGATTAATATCTACCGCAACTAAATTCACTTGGACTGAGACAGGATCTTAAGTCTTATAGTGAATGGGTCCTGGATAAGAGAAGGTCACCCTTGGCAGCAGGTCTATGTTATAAGCACAGACACCTGTGAGCAATGTGCTACGTTATTCTCATGTGCAGCTACTCTGAGGAGACTCAGCCAAATATTGTCCAGGCACAGCATGGTCATATTAGCTCTATTTTCATCTTCTCCTTAGCTACAACTAGAGAGCTACAAAGTGGTCAGGAATGGGATGAGGGATTGGAGAATAACACAAAAAAAGACTCCAGCTGACAAGAAGAGCTGCAAAAATGACCACGATAGAGGATGTTGCTCTTCTAGGACATCTCCTCAGACATGACCAGCCTCTGTGCAGCCGGTCCCACTCTTCCTTTCCTCTGCCTCAGACTCCTGACCTTAGTTTTAAAGGACCCCAGCCTTTTTCTGCTCTTTCATCCCCACCACCACTGTGGCTTGTTCTTACAATAAGCACTGTTAATAATTAATGCGTCACTGGCGTTTCTCACAGCTGAAAACTTGGAGAGTAGCACCACAGCTTTTCCAAGTCTTTCCATTCACAAAGCAAGTGTAATTCCACCAAGGACAACTTGAAGGTCAGCAGAACAGATCAAGAAGAAAGGCAAGGACTCATTCAGCTGGCTCACAAAGGCTAGTGTGATTGGGCACGTATGTTAAACACGAAACATTTCTAGCCTGAATAAACACACGCTTACATTTTATATAAAACAGAAAGTTATATCCCCGCAGAAGGGACTGGCCAGCACAGGTTACTCCACATATGCTGAGCACAACAGTTCACACACCATAACTCACCTTATTTTTTTTTTTTTTATCCCACAGAAAGACCTAGGAGTGACAAACCAGTGCAGTACCTTTGTATAGTGCCACCCTTATTTTTCAGCTGAAACATCTCCCAAGGACACAGCTTTACACGTGGATTTATGACAGGGCACTTACGCACTGAAACGGAACTTGTTCCCACAGCCCACCCTCCCCAAGAGTCACTCAATTGCCTTCTCCCCTTAAGGGCTTCAAAATATCCATAAAGTGACTATTCTGTTTCTCATCTGCTGAGATCGCACACTGACCTCTTATGATACACGAATGCCTTTTTTTTTTTTTTTTAAATGCTAAGAGCTATTTTTGAAAGTATAATCTATATAGAAATACAAAAAGCATGTGGCACTTCTCTTACCTGAGCCGTTTCTACCTTCGGGATGGTTTTGTGAAAGATATTCTCCAAAAGCCCTTGCCGCTCTGCATGTCCAAGCATTATGGAAGGCAGCAAGAGAGAGAAAGAAAGAAATGGATAATGATTAAAGCCAAGATTGAAAAAGCACTTCAATCTAATGCTCTTTTCCTACACCTATCTTTCCTTCAGCTTCAGGTGACACAAACTCCTGTGTGCTGCAATAGCAGTGGGGGCTCCCACCTCTAACATGCCTCACTTACTTCCCCTGTCCAAAATATTTCCTTAGACAGGGTTGGACTAAAAGCCCAGGCTGAGTTGCATCTTCAGCCTCTCTGCTGACAGTGAAGAAAAAGAAAAAGCACCCAGGTTAATTTGGGAATTGCTTCTGTGAACACATGTATCTACTGCCTGTCAACTGCCTTGCTGCCTCGAACCACCCCTGTCCAAGCTAAACTCCTCCCAGCAGCCCAGAGGTCTCACCCTCCTAGCCCCCAGCCTGACTTTCTGCCCTGGTGCCGAACATCCCTTCAATGAGCACTCCCAGCTGACCTGCTGATGCCAATATACAATTCCCCTAGCTTAACCACAAGCTCTCAAGTGCCACTATCTCAATATTCAGACTAGTGGACATCTGTATTTGAGAAACAGCACAAGACCCCATGAAAGCAGCATCTTGTTCTTCAAGGAATTCAGGTCCCATGGATGACTGGATGCTTATTCAAACATGTTAAGACTCAACCAGACAAGACAAGCTCAAACTTTATTAGAAATCAAGTTCTACTTAACCATGTGCATATCCCCATCTGGAAAAAGCCTTCCAAGTTCAACCTATGCAGGAAAGGACACCTTGGTTGAGGCGTCCTTTGAAATGGCCAAGATACTGGCCAAGGAAAAGCAGCGGCCGGCAGCCTGCGAGCACAGGGACACCTCGTGCTGCGGGAGTGGAGCGAGATGTGCTGCAGCAGGGTGGACTCTCCTCATCCATCTAATCCACCATCCTCCTCCTTAGGCACCTCTTACACACTGCACGTCCAATAACAAAAGGGCTTTGACCTCTAAAACAACCTTCGGCTCTGCCACCCGAGAGCATCATCCTCTCTCCATCTTTAGCCCGGATTTCCTCCCACCGCATTTGCATAGCTCCTCCCAGTGTGGCCAAGATTAATCAGCTGCCACATCCCCCCTGGATGACTAGAGATGGAAGGAGCGGGAAGTCCATTTGTCACCCGCAGCCAGCAACAGGCAATCGATAAGAGCAGTGCGGAAGAGGGCAGTTTAATTTCTCTGGGACTAAATTTCAGCCCAAGCAAATGCAAAGTGCTCTGGAGTGGCACAGCAGGAGCTGCACAGGAGACAAGGGCTACTCTTCTGCAGATTCCTGCCTAATACCAGGCTGAACCCCCAGACACCAGCCCGTGATGACAGTTGCCCAAACTGTCTCCCCCAGCGCCTGAACACCTCCAGAGAAGGGCACAAGGAAGCTCTACTTGGTTGCAGGGAGCTAGGCACAGCATCCCTCATGGCAGAGCAAAGCCAACCACTGCTCACCCTTATAGGGAGGACAAAATCGCTCCTCAGCAGGGGATCTACACCCTCAGGAAAGGCTCCGGAGTTGCTCTTGCACATCAGCAGTCATTCCATGTAAAGGAAACGATCATGTGCATATTCTAAGGCAAATTATCAGCAAGTGAGCATGGAGACTTACATAAGTATAATTTGAAATACAAAGATAAAGTTTAGTTTCAACTAGCTCAAAAGCTCTAAGGGCATCTTAGCTAATTGGCTATCTCTGCTAATGCCCAAAGCTAATCTGTCTGCCTTAAAATCTGAGCCAATGCTTCACCTTTAACTTGCAAACCGCAGCCTCAAAAGTTAGTATCAAGCATTTCTTAAGACCCAAGCTGAACTGGCCGATGTGGAGACAGAGGGAGGCACGGCCATCCTCCACCCCCCGGCTTTGCACAGTGACAGCAGTGCCACTGAGAACAGCCCTAGAGCACAAGGGGGCTGCAGACTCCACATCTCATTCTCCTGGTCTCCCAAGTGGAAGGGGCAGGAGGGAAAAATCTCATGTGCCAGAGCTCCAAGGGAATGTGCGACCACCCAGACTTCTCCTTGCGGATGAGAAACCCGCTCGAGAAAGACAGAGCTACTTAAAACACTGCTGTCCCTCAGAGCCTGGACCAGCAGACATGTCACTACTGTTCTGCTTCCACTGCTCTCGGCAGCTGCAGGCCTTCCTAAGAGCTAATTAACACAGACACTTGATAGCCCTTATCTAGCGACGGCTAATAAGACACTGAAGTCTGTGCAGCACAATGTGCAATGTGGGTTTTCCAGGCAATTGCACTGCAAACTTCAGACTAATTTTTTTGCCTATTATGTCAGTGGTTCCCTTCCACATTTCTGCTTCCCAAGTGCCACCAGCTTCTCCTTGGCTGGGCCTCAGTTGATCTCCCACTGATGTCTCCACATGCCCTTTGCCAAGGGGACTCTCAGTTGGCCATGGTTGCTCCTTATGCCCTGCCTCTCTTTCCAAGCCGTTTGTGCTCCTTCCCTGCCCTCGCTGTGCTCACAGCTATCCCAGTTAATCAGCATCTGCCAGGATCACTAGTGCACCATTTACTCTATTTTCTTGGCTTTCCACTGACACAATCAAAGCCAAGTCACTAGAAGGCTAACGGATGATAACTGCTCTACTCCACCCATTCTCTTCTATTTCTGTAATTCACACATATTAACACAAGTCCTGTGATTGCAGCTTTCTCTCAGCTCACTTAGTTGCTACTAAAGCCAACATAGCCCAAGTCTCATCAAGTCTACTGATGGTATAGACAGAAACCCTTCAACTGGGTCAGAGCAGAGAGACCTCACAATAATTTAACAGGCAGGAGGTTAGAAAGGAAGTTTGTTTCACATAAATGAGCTGAGGTACAAGGTGCCTTACAGACACACGGGCAGAGGAGCTATAAACTTAAGCATATGACACTGTGAAAGCTGCATACCAAAGAGCAGGCAGCACTGAGAGGTAATCAGCCGATAACACGACAAGAGTTGCCCTGACTCTTCTGGAGGGACCTTTCCAAATTAGTGTTGGATCTGACCTGCACATTCCACAGTTAGCAGAGCAAGATTTTAGAAGAGGTACCTCAGTATGCTGAGCTACCAGGTACAACCAGCAAAGATAAGCCTGCCATTTCCTTCATGCAAGTATCACTATCTCCTCAAGCTGCTGCTTCATCAGAAGAGGGATGGCAAGGGTGCAAAGGGTGGAATGGGGTAGAACAACACAGGCGACAAAGGCAGTTGCCCTCCTGTGGGAGGTTTCTGGTACTCACTAGGTGTTAAGTGTCAAAGCTGGACTGAGTTCTGGAAGGGAGACAAACAGATTTTGCAGAGAAACACAGGATTTAGACTCACATCTGCTATATGTAACAAAGATCTCAACTGCAACATGATCAGCATGGAAAAGCCTTTATGTCTCTGAAACAATCACATTAAAAGGATAAAAGGGACCTGGATGCAGGAGAAGAAGGAGAAGTTAATGCACACAAATTAACCCTACCCACCAAAATGACACTGAACTGAGGGAAGAAAACTGCAGTAAAACACTCAAAGATACATGAAAGCCCTGTGGTGACTCCATTCAGAGCACAGCCCCAGGCTAAGCAAAACCTGGAGCACTCAGGGGAAAATTACCACGAAAAATAACAAATATTTACCTCCTTCTCATGTCCCTTCAGAAGGGCTACAGCACAGGGAACCTAAAGTGGGAATCTGCTGTGATAGTGCTCACAGTGCTGCACCTCAGGAAAAGAGGAGTGAAGGAGCATCCTGCATCCTCAGGACTTTTGTCCTCCGACAGCAGCAATCCTGCTCTTTGCACTAAGCACAAAGGGAAACATTGCCCACATATCCATTAAAGACCGTGGATACCCAAGTCATTTAAACCTAATAATAACAATAAGCTGACAAAAAATATTTTTCTGCAATGTGTACACAGGAGAGAGTACCTGGAAAATGTAAAATTTTCAAACTCAAGAAAAAGAAATGGGACATTAGAGATGGATCTCGAGGTCGGAACACCAGAGTCTTGGAAGAACTGACATTCACAACAAAAGAGGACACAGCAAAAAGACAGTGAAGATGGCAGTCGAAAGCATGAGGAGGTCTTTCCAATCACAGGAAAAGTCTCAAGCAGAAAAATGGAATCTAGACTACAGAAAGAACCTGATTTAAGACAAAATTGCTTGAGCAGAAAGAAATCTGGAGCAAGGAAGATATACAAGTATCCTGGCATTTTGCCCACACAAGATTTACCCTTTTTCAACAATGAAACCTTTGCAGCTTTGTTTAAACTCAACATCTGGTGTCTCTGTGAACAGCAGAAAGGGAGCAACACCAAATTCTCCTCATGCCTCGGGGCACCCTGGACTGGATACCAACTTGTAGAACTCCTGAAACTGGGTAAGATGAATCATGCTCTTAATCCAAGTATTTCTCGAGCGAACTACAAAAAGGAGAGATGCTTCTGGAAAGCCCTGCAAAATTCTCACGCCTATTTGCTCATATTACGATGTGTCCCCCCTGCCAAGGAAAGCTGTAGGCTACACAGAGCTACAAAAAAAAGAAAAGATTTACTTTACTGTAGCATTTGGGTTGCCAGCACTGTTCCGTAGGAGCTAAGACCGCAAGGACTAGGAGAGCTCATTTCTAGAGGCGCTGGTTCATTGGTGCCCTTGAAGATGTGATAAGGAAACCCAAGGACAGGGTATCAGACAGCAATCAGGCAAAGACCTTGTTGAGACTCTGCACAGCCCAACCACTGCTGCCAGTGCTCTGCGTGGAGCCCATGCCAAGGACACAACTCAAGGACATCCGTGTCAGCCCTCCATCCTGACCGCAAGGCAAAGGTAGCCTGTGGGAAGACTTCACACACTCACAGAAGAAGCACAGCACAACAGTGAGGTGTCAAAAATGAGTGTTTTTCATTCGAGCAGAGTGATACCGCCAAGCCAAAGGCACTCCCAGGGTGTGGTGCACAAAATCAACACACAGTTTGCTGCAAATCTCTCAGGAGAAGACAAGATTAAAGAGACAAAGATGGCAGCATTACAGACTCCCACAATAATGTCCCACCAGGCAACCATGCTATTATTTTTAAGGAGCTGTTTAAAAGTCTTAATGCATAGCAAACTGCATGGAGCTTAATTAATTCTCCCAGGACAGGAGGCTCCCCTGAGTGGCTCTGCAGAGATTTTAATTTAAGAATCTAGGGAGCTTGCACCTTCTGCTTAGACCGCATTACTCACAACAGCAAACGAATTATGCTCCCTGCTCAGTAAGATGGGCAAATGCACATGCGGACTTCAGTCGCAATCAGTGAAAATATATCCGCTGCCATTTGGACTTGCAACAAATTTCAGGAGACGATTCTTCTCTCCACAAAAAGTTTCTTGCTTCAGGTGAAACCTAAACAGGCCAGAGCTCAGGAGGTGCAAAGAAACCATCATGGAGCATCTCCCTCCACCACGTGAGCTGAATCCCACACAGAGTCACTGGGAATCTCATCACTGCAGCACAACTGATTTCCCACGTGGGTAACAAGTCCTCAGCCCCCTTGACAAGGACAGACTATTCCAGCTCTGCAGCCTTATCTACTGTCCTGCAGTGTCCTCTCCATGGAGAGGGTAGAGAAGAACAAAAGGGATTCAGGGAAGGCCCAAGACAAAGCAGAGGAAGTATGTGTGACATGTCCCAGGACGCAGAGAGGGAAGTTTTCAGCAAGTGGATCATCACTGTTAGAAATTCTGAGGGTTGGGAAGATGTGAAAGGCACTGACCAAGACCCACCAGGAGCTGTGGCACAAACGCACAAGGCAGGGCTTGCTCCCCACCTGCACTGGCTTCACGCAGCCAAGCAAGGCAGGGAGCTTCTCCCCAAGTTTCTACCCTCTGCAAAGGCTTTTTTTTTTTTTTTTTTGGTTGGGCATTTCTAAAGTAGGGAATAAAAAGGAGGACTTGCATAACAGACACAGGCCCTATGGCGTGGTCTGCATGACCAGACATCCCTCAAGGATGCCATGTTCCTTCACCCAAGCCCATTCAGCTAACTTTTCTGTGCAAAGTGCCGCAATTCCCACTACCAACAGCCACCTCAGCTCCTGCACAAGAACTAGCCAGAGTACATCAGTATTTAGAGCAGGCACAGAGCATTTGAGCATCTCAGTCCCTCTGGGACTCTTCTTGAGTACTGCTGCCCATGTTCAAGTGGCTGTGGCTTCCAAATACCTTAGCTGCCATCAAACACCCACAGACTCACCCTACCCATTACAGAAGGGGTTATTTGGGCAAGGCGCTTTCCAATCCTGCTGAAGAAAAATGCCATTTCCCAGAGCTCCTTTAAGCCTTGCACCGTTCAATTTGTGCTGCTTCTGTCACATCCGCTGGACTGACCCATGCTGAAGAGAACTTCACCTCCCTGCCTCCGAACACCGGCAGAAGAGCTCCCGCCCCAAATAGAGCGCATCGTAATGTGGGGAGCAGCTCCTGTTTCTGCCAGGACAGCTCCCTCCATACCCACTCCAGCCTCGGAATGGTGGGTTTCGTTATGGCACAACTGATCTACCTTTGGATCAGTTTGCTTTGAGCCATATGACTGTCTCCTTTTTAGCCCACTAGGAATATCAAAATGCTGTGCCAAGGTCTCAGCAGACTGAGATCTCTGTCGAAGCCACGCGGGCAGAGCCCTACACAGGACTCCGGGTTATTCCCACATCATTTTGCCTAGCACCACGGAGGCATTACGCAACGCAGCTGAGAAGTTTCTTCCGTTATTTCAGCCGCGAAGAGTTAATCTGGATACAGCACAGGCACCACCCGATCTCCCCCGTGACGCAGCCCTGCTGTAGGATCAGCTCAGAGGCTGCGCCAGGGCCCTGAACGGTCACCGGCGGCTGTTGTGACACTTGCACTGCAGAGCGGCAGGGTCACCGCGATCCTTCCCGGCACGGTCAGCGAGGCGAAGCTCGCCTGCCATAGCTCTTTAAACCTGAAGTGCCGCTGAGCAAAAAATACCTTTTCCAGGATCTCCTGTGGTGAACTTCAACAGGCAACAAACGAAACTCTGCCCTGTGAGATGAATAACGCAAGAGCACAATTGGCACCCTGTAAAACCCAAGTCTTTTCTCTGTGTCCCAGCTTGGGACACTGGCAGGTGCAGATCTAGCAGGTTGGGATTTTCAGGCAAAATGTTGTTTCTCACGCACGGGCACAAATCCCACCACGAGAGCTGCCCACTCTGTCCTCGGAGGCGCAGAGGGGAACGCGACCGGGCACGAACACCGCGCGCCTCCCGCCGCCACGAGCACAGCACTGCCCCGCCGGGCACCACGAGCCAAAGCCCGGGGACGGCTGCGGCCGAGCGGGAGCCAGGAGGTGGGTGACACCTGCGGAGACGCCCAGGCTCTCCGAGGGCTGTGGCCGGGCCTCGCACCCGACAGTCCCCGCCAAGGCTGCCAGGGCGGGCAGCGCTCCCCGAGCCCCGGGCGGGCCCGGGTG
>VZSV01000208.1:184978-196363 GCA_013398735.1 Nothocercus julius | reverse complement strand
GGAGGGAAGCGCCAGGGAAGGGGCCCCGCGCGCGCTCCGCCGCGCCCGCCGCCTCCTCATTGACTGCGGCAGGAGGCAGGGCCCAGGCACCGCCCGCTGCCCAGGAAGCGCCGCTATATTTGGCCGGCAGCGCCCTCCTCCCCGCCTGACATCATAGCGCCCCTGCCGCCCGCGGGTGCCGAGGCCGCCCTGAGGCAGCGCCGCCGCCGGGGCGCGGCTCACCCGGGTGCTTTCGGCTCCGGAGGCCTGGTGGGTCGATATAAACCCCACTTCTCCTCAGGGAATGACCCCCCGGGGCAGGGGAATGTCGCCACCAGGGCCCCGCCGCTGCGGGGGGAGCTTGGTGCTGGTGGTACCCCCAAACTCTGCCTGCCTTGCTGCCATCCAGTGCCTCATGGGGAGATCCTGCCTGTGGTCCTGACGAGGCCCAAGCGATGCGCCCTGCATCCCTGTGTGGTGATTTGGGGCCACAAGAGCTTTTAGGGGTTCTCCTCCACGAGCGGGTGCCTTGTGTGTCTGCTCCCAGCACGCTGAGTCTTTTGGACTCCTCGCAGTATGGACAGAAGCAGCGCTCGCGCGTCCGTGTGGCTCTGCAAGCTGGCCTGCAAAGCCGGTAATCTGGAGGCAACGCGCTCAACGATATTCCATAGAAGGCGAGAAGTTTTAAAAGTGATGAAACTACCTGCAGGTTTTGGGGGAACAGGCAGCAGAAGGAAGGACCGACAGACAGACAGGGCTACCCTTGAGCTCGTGCAAGGCTGCAGTGCAAGGCAGCGCTTCCCTGTGCCGCAGAGACCTGGCCCCGGAGATCGGAGAGGATGGGAATCGCCTCAGCCCTCTCTCACCTTAGACTCCAAAGGTAAATCTGCAAGAAAACAGACTTCATTTGCTCAGGTCCTCATGTAACCCTTGGTTCTGTTAATCCACAAGCTGAAAATGGAGTAATTCAAATAGGGAGCAGAGAGGAAAGGTTTGGATAAATAAGCCATCCAACTCCGCTGTTACGTATAGACATGAGAGGCAGCATGTGATACCTCACAGACTAGAATTTTATTGTATAAACAGAGCAAATCGCAGTGAACAATGTGTTTGCAGAAATGTGTCACAGCTCAGACACAAGCTGGGAATCGGAAAAGTTCCCCATGCACAAAATGGTAAGACAGCAGTCTGCTTTCTAGCTGGGAGCCGCTGGCCAGCACGGAGGGGCTCACGCACCACATGCGCAGGCTCTTCCACGAGTGGAGGGAGTCATATTTTTCCATCCCTTCCTTAGGGCATTGAGCTAAGTGATGAGAATTCCTTAGACTTTCCCATCTCGACCACATGTGCTGGTGCTGGAGAGCAGATGTTGGGTAGGAACCAGTCAGTCCTGTGTGCTGGAATTGGGAGCAGCAGCACTGATTCCTGCTCAGCGATTTCAGTGCCATGTCTTGCTTCGCACTGCTGGGAGGCTGAACACAGCGCAAGGGTTGCGCGCACACCCAGAGCAAGGGAGGCAAAACAAATATGTGAGGATATTTTAAAAATAAAGACAGGACAGCCTGAGCCTTTTAGCTCTGATTTTTCCTTTTTTTTTTTTTTTCTAAGCAATTAGAGGGAAAAAAAATGTCTATTTCTGTGCTTACTTTGCCAATTGTAGCAAGTTTTATTCTTTTAAAATGTGAACAAAAAAGCAACAAAACCAGCCAAAAGTTCTGCCCTTTCTCTGGTGTAGTCCCTAGAAGACCTAGCTGGAAATATCCCAAAGTGGCTACCAGCAGCATCAGTAAGGTACAGAACAAAACCAGGGTCAACGCTTTGTACTTTTTTCCGCAGAAAGGGGCTCTCATTAAACTTCCACTCATAGAAATGATCCCCCTCTTTTTTTTCTACAGGCCAGAACACCAAAGAATTTCTACAGCAGAAAATGAAAGACAATTCACCTATTTTTAGGCAGCAGTATGAGAAAAAGCAGTGGAAACTTGAGACATGCAAGCAGATATGGTCTAAGTGACAGTGTCCAGTGCTGGCAATTTCCATGTTATAAAGCAGGAATGTGTCTACACTCACCCTCTTTTTGGACCACCCCATCCCACATTTCTCCCTCTTGGAGCTCTCCTTGTTCATTCCCATCAAAGTCTCTCTCTTGGAGGATCTAGTCCAGGCTGGGTTCAAAGCCACGCTTGCTGCTGCAGGCTGAATTTTGGAGCTCTCCAAGGATGGAGATGGCAGTACCACTCCAGTCCCTGTCCTGGGGCTGCACCACTCTCGCTGGGAAGAATATTTTTATGTATCTAATGGAAATTTCCCTAGGTGCAACTCATGCTCGTGGCTTCCTGGCCTCTGTTGTCCTGAGAAGAGCCTGGTGCCATCCAGCCAATAGCACCCCGTGAGCACTGGAGGATCTCCCAGCAGTTTCCTTCTTGCCCTCTGCTCCTTTCCCTGTGAGTGGTTCGAGTCTCTCACCGGCCTACAGGTTTCTCGCAGGAATTGGGGGCCTCGGTGCAGCTCGGTGGAGGAGGTAGGTGCTGTGCTGAGCAACTTCGTCTCGTTAGATCCAGCGAGACGTCTTTGCTTCGTGCTAGGAGCACAGTCACGCGAGCTAGACAGGCTGTTCCCCATCGCTTCTCCATGGCAACGGGCCTCCGGAGACGCGCGGAGGCGAACAGGCCATGGAGGCAGGGAGCCCCAGACTCCCTCCAACCAAGCCCCAGCCTCTGCCCCTGGGCCTCTCTCTGCTGAGCTCCCTGTATCACAAGGGAGCACATCGCAAAGCACTTCAAAAAACATAACTTGCTGGAGAAATGCTGCCCTCCTTGTGCACAAAGAGATGAAACATCCAAAAAGCCAAAACAGGCAGAATTCATCCTAGCCTGTGACAATTTTTATCTATGAAAATGTGTCAGACTTGAAAAATCAAGTTTTTCAGGATCCTGTCAAAGCAAAAAGCATGTAACTGTACTATAGGAAACCCACAGTCTTGGATCTACTTGAATCCAGGGCTTAGATCAGGCCTAGCTCAGACAAGACTCATTTCTCAGTCTTGAAGAATATGGTCTTTTTACATTTATAAAATTCTTTTTATTTTCTAAACAAGGAAGAGAGCTTTGTTCTGATAATTTAAATGTAAGAAGGCAACCAGGCAAGCCAGAAACAGTTTCAGCTTTTTGCCATGCAAAAGGCAAAGGCAAGAAATAATAATGACTTCTTCAAACAGAGCAAGGCTTGGGAGAGTCTGGAGGGCCAGAAGTTGGCCAAGATGTAACAGGGGCGTCAGTGCTAGATATGGCCAGAACACAAAAACAAAGTGAATATTTCACATCTGTAGTCAGTGAGGAAAAGCTTAGAGAAGTTCCTGTGCCAGTTTTTTTCTTTATATGGACATGGCATAGGATTTGGCTCACACTTAAGTGTCAGCAGAAGAACAGACAAACCAAAGTGTACAAATTCACCAGCCTGAGGTGGCTTTCGCTTGGCTTTTCCTTGAATAGAATAATGCCTCCTAAATCTATTAGGATTCTTTCAAGAGTCCATGAGCATATAGTATGGCCTACATGGATTCCCTGAAGGTCTGTCACAAAAGTCTTTTGCAAAAATACAGCTGCAGTAGGATAAAAGGAAGGGGCTTGAAGTGGATATTTGACTGATGGCTAAAGGATTTCTCAAAGATTTCTCAAAATTGGGTTCCTAAATGGAGGGAGGTCCTGAACGGAGCCCCACGGGGAGCAGTGATGGGCCCTGCACACTTCAGCATATCCATAAATAGTCTTGAAAAGGAATTGAAAAATGGGGCGGCAAACCTTGCTGATGATCCTAAGATACTCAGGGTCACAAGCACATGAGACACTGTAAAGAACTGAAGCAAGCCCTGACGACAGTGAATAACTAGGTAATGTAATAGCTGGGGACAGCCAGTGCAGATAATTACACAGATAAACACATTGGAGGAAAACAAACATAAATTTAGTACTGGGCTCTGTCCTGACCCTTATCCACAGAACTGGGCTCTTTCCCTCCCAGGTTTGTCAGAGTATCATCCCCACCCGCGCAGCGCTTGGGTGTCACGCACCAGCCACTGGCTCCAGTTGGAGCGCAGATGCAGACAGTGAGCAGGAAGGGGCTCAGTGGTTCAATGAGCTGCAGGAGATAGGGGGCTGGAGTCGTCCCTGGGCAGAGGTGTTTTAGCCTTGTGCCCTCTGCTCCCACCATTCTACACACAACAGCTGCCCTAAGCGTGGGGAAAAAGGAATGACAAAGCATCAACCTGAAGAGTCCAACTGATTGATGTGCCAATGTCATCAGTGGCATGTCCCGATTTAGCTCTTCCGACTTGTCTCAACAGCCCAGAGAGATGATGAAATCCGGGTGGTGGGGGAGCATCGGCACTTGAGGGTGAGAGCTGGATCCATGCTCTTACGGTCCCGCGGGCTTCTCTTCTTTCTTTGCCTTTAGAGTTTCACAGTCGTAGAAAGATTGTATGGCACCTCCAGGGAGCTCTAGTGCAACGGCCAGCTTAGGCAGGTCTTACCTCAAGGCTAGTCCCTTGGGCTTGCCACTGCCCAAAGCAGAAGAGTACTTGAGGTGGAGCTCAGTGACTTCTGAGACCTGGAGTTCCTCATTTCGAACCTGCTGACCTCAGCAGTAGCTGAGGGAGCTGTCAGGGTTTAATCTGTGAAGCAAGGCTTGAGGGCAACGGGTATTACTTTATGTTCAATCACACTGAGAATCCCAGGGTCTCTCAGGTACCAAGAGGTGACTCTGAAATATCATCTAGCCACCTCCCTGCTCAGCTAATTTATTCACTTCAGGATGTTCCCCATTGACTTAATCGATTAGAAACTCACTCTAATGACACACTAAGAAAATAACTTTCTCAACACTGGCATAATTATAATTATGCAATACATCACAGGAGCAATATCAACAGCGAACATGTTGGAGTAAGCCAAGAGTTAGGGTTTTGCTTTGAGTGGATTCATTTGGACAGGGCCATTCGAAAATGGCCAAGCACTCAGTATCAGAAAATGAGAGCTGGTTCAAAGTCAGTCCCAAGCAGAGCCTGGATCACTTGAAGAGCTGAAGCATCTACAGTACAAAGCGGTCACACCTGACATCAGGCCAGTTCACCACCTGCTATTTTTAGTAGAAGACCTAATCAGCAATTATCAGGACTGGATAAGGCCTCTCAGCCTTCCTGGCTATTCTGCAACACGTGGCAGGGCAAAAAGAGCCCGGGCCAAATGGAAGATTTAGAAGAGGGAGCCAGTGCTTAACCAGGGGTGGAGAACGTGGAAAAGCCGAGCCAAGCCATGACGAAGCTCCAGGAGTTCTTTTGCCTTCTCTGAGCAGGCACTAAAGACAGGCAGGATGGGCTTCAACTCGGCACCTCCATGAAATGACCTGGCCAGACAGCGCTGTCCGCAGTACCGCTGCAGCGCCAGCACGGCCCGGCCCTGGTGGAAGGCCTCTTGCTACTTACAGAAAATTATGTTGCTGCCCTTTTCATTATGTTGCCCAGCAAATGTTCCCATGAAATATAGGCCTAATTATCTACCCACATTCAGATTACTCTAAGATGCAATTTTCTGTTACTCTGTGGACTTTGCTTTCCTTCTGTGGGTCCTGTGATTGAAATACACTCAATTAGCTGTTACTCAGTTGGCTGAAATCTTGAGCTGTCTTCCTGAGGCTGCTTCACCTGGGTCTACCTGGCATTATAAAAGCCAGACAATGCAAGCTCACACACAGTCCCATCAGGACTGAGGGCTTGCAATGGGAAGCGCTGAACAAGCCTATCTTAAAATACACCCCCAGAAAGCTAAAAGTATTTTCTAAATACAAGCCATAGGTGATATCAAGGAGACTAGGACCACAGTGGCAGTCAGAGGGAAGCTGATCTTCCCCAGGCAGAGGCCAGCTGGGAACCACAGTCATGTTGGGGCAGCCTCCCAGGATGGGACCCTCACCAGGTTGATACAGCCCTGGGCTGCACCATCCTCTCGGGGACTTGGAGCTGCTGCTGCACCTATCAGTGACAGGGTTTATGCCCATGGCCCTCAAGCCTTGACAGGAGCCATCAGCAACCCTGGAAGTGCTGGCTGTGGCCCTAACTATGGAATTCCTCCAGCTTGGGATTTCCGAAACAGCCTCCAGAGCAGGTCTCGTGGTGACTGATTGCTCAGTGATTCAGTGATTATTCAGGTTTGCTCCATCTCAATACTTCAGTGCCTGGCAAAATAACACTCTGACTTTTTGTTGCCATTGGCGCTTCATAGGAAAGTTCAAGTTTCAGGTGCATGCATTGTGTTTAAGAGTGAAGAAAAATCTTATGTTAAGAAGAGTTTGCACAAACACGTTCCTGTAACCACTGCAGTCCAAAGCTCTGCTCCAGTCCTACGCTGCACTACCTGCAGCCCTTGTTGCATCTGAGCATGATGTGCACTGAAGGAAAACCCCTTCCACAGCTCAAGGACGTTTGCTATTGTGCTTGGCCCAGCGGATTTCCCCAGCAACGCCCTCCAGCAACATCAGCCCTGGCGCTTTGGCCTGGCACAAGGCTGAGCTGCGGATGCTGAGGGATGGAGCCTGCACAGAGTGAGGCTGTGGAGCAAGGCGAGGGACATGTGGGCAGGGTGATTCCAAGGGCACCAGGAGGAAGATACCAGCTGCATTTACACTTTCCTTGAGGGATGGACAGCAACTATTTGCAGTGGTTGTGACAGGAGGAGTCAGGAGATGAAAAGATGCCAAGGGAAAGAGAAGCAACATTTTAACTACATAAAAGGCTGAAGGAAGTTGTAGGATGTGAAATAATAGCATCAACAGTGGAGGAGAAATTCATGTTGGACATAAAGAAAAAAAATATAATGCAAAGGACAATGAGGTGCTGAACAAGCCTCTTGGGGAGATGAGAGATGCTCCAGCACAAGATGAGCGGGTTCCACACACACCCAGAGTGACGCAGACGGAGCAGAGCCTCTCTCGGGTGCTTGGATCTGAGCATATGGGCTCAGCACAGCTGCTCTGCAGGAACATTGAGAGCAAAAACGGCCATCCTTTGAGAAGCCTTTGCAATAGGGCAAAAAAAAGCTAACGCTGCACAGTGAAGCAAATGGAACTTTGGCTAAAAGCCCATCTTCTAACTCAATAACCAAAAACCAGCTATTGAAAGCAAAAAGGCAATGTATAAGAAGAAAATAAGAGCCATCAGTCACTACCCTGCAATCATCGCAATGAGTGATGAAGCACAAGCATTTATAGGAGAAGGCAAACGGTCAGAGGAAAATCCATGCCTGGCAAAACCCAGAAGAAGCTGTCGCCTAAATATACTAGAAAAAAACCAAACATTAATGATTTCTCAGGTCCAGATCATAAATGTAGAAAAGCACTAAGTTATTTTGGTTGCAAAGAACCTCTGGAGGGGTCTCTGGTGCAACCTCCTGCTCAGAGCAGGGCTGAAGATCCGGGGTTGTCCAGGCAAACCTTGAAAACCTGTAAAGATGGAGGTGCCCTAGCAGTTCTGGAGGAGGGGGTACCCCTGCTATGTTGTGGTACAATTGGTGCAGCAATTGAGGAGCAAGGGCTTGTGAGCTTATTCTTCATCAGGTCCTGTTTCTTCTAGTTCCATCCAGTCCATATTTGCGTGCTTCACCAGTCTACTTGCATTTCTGGCAGGTTCCATGGCTCCTTCTGGGTCTGGCACTGAGCTGCTGGTCCATGCATCTGCTCCTTCAGCTCAGCCTTCAATCTGTTTCTCAGGGCTCCTTCCGCTCCATTATATTCCCTTCAGGGTTGTACTAGATGCAGCTGCAGGTTCATTCTCCACATGGCCTCCACCTGCTACAGCTACACTGCTACAAAGCAAGCACTCCAAATTTCTCTCCTGCATTTAGGAAGCAGCAGGAGGGTGGGAATGTAAGGCATGAGGATGATGAAATAGGCTGCGGTTCACAAGCTGCTAAACGAGAGCATCTCAGATAACATCTGTGGGGTGCATGAATCAGCCGCTGCTGCTAACTTGCACCTAAGGGCCCAAGCGGAGCACGGAAAGGAGCCGCGGGGCCCCATGCTGAAGAGCTTGGCTGGAGGCCGACGCTGCGCTCGGGCGCCCCACTCAGCTGCAGGCCAGGCCAGCCCCACACTGCGACTGAGTAACAGAGAAGAGCAGCCCAGACTCAATTAATATGGAATTTAAGGATTAAAAATATACCCACCAGTGTGGTCTAATGGAAAATGTCTTGTCAAAAGAGGCTCATTTCAGCCGCTGAGAAAATTACCGCTTTGTAGATAAAGGTTACTGTACAGCCATTATTTGCTTAGCTTTTGGCAATGTGTTTGACTTAATATCATATGACACCCTAATTACAAATTTAGTGCTATACAGTCCCAATAAAGGCCTGCGCTAAGCAGGTGACGAGCTGCTAACCCATCTTCCAAACAAGGAGCCCTGGGTGAATAGAGCCAATTGCGGAAGCCGGCCCCAGCCTGCCACTAATCAGTGTTTTCCTCAGTGATGGAGAAGCGAGCACAAAACACAGCTGATGAATTAAACAGCTGCTGGAAGCCGAAGTGGCAGCAGATACGACAGGGAAGTTAAACCATGGGAGCGGGATCTTCTCCGTGGGAAGATCCTATTCAGCTTGGCAGTGTAGAAAGAGGCTGGCTTGCAGACAGGGACGAGAGAAATGTCTTGTGCCAGACAGTTGCAATGTAAAAATAAAGTAGAATCTAGATGCCATTGCAGGAAGGCTGTTCAGACAGAAGCGAGCAGGGAGCGAGCAAAGCCCACGCCAGCAGCCCAACGCGCCTTCCTGCAATGAGCACTTGCTCTTCTCCAAAGTGAGAGTTTTTCCAAATATTTGCAACTGCGCTTGCATCAAGCACCTGCTTTTCTCCAAAAGAGGGAAAATCTTCTGAATTCTTGGAATGAGGCTCTGCCTGCTCCCACTCTGAAGATTGCTGTTGGGAAAGGCTCTGCACCGTCTGTGTTTTTCCCTCCATCCGCCACCTCGCTGGAGCTCGTGCTGTGCCCCAGCTTGGTGGAGCAGAGCTCGGGCTCCCTGATGGGACCGCCTCTCCAGGGCTTGTGGGGCCTCCCTGTGGATCCCATGCACCACCCTCGTGGATTTGGGGCAGGATAGAAAGGGCCCTGCGCAAGGGAGCTGCGGGGAGCAACCCACACATGAGGCTCAGCGGGATGGCGAGCAGGGAAAGAGGCCTGCAGAGATGGCTGTGACATCCAGAGCTCAGCTGTGGAGGACAATGAGGAAGGAAAGATGTGAGTAGTTATTCAGTCTTAATCTCACATAATTTCTTAATCTTCCCAGGTCTGACCTAGGTGCCATTTCCCAGCGCAACAGGGCACAGAGCGAATACAGCCACTCTGATGAGCGCACGCAGGAGCGCTGCAACTCCTGCAGCCAAGGCAAATCCGAGGCCATTGGATCACCCAGGCTTTCAGAGTAGCTCTGATGGACAGAAAAGTGGGACACAAACTTCTGAGGTAACTGTATATTTGGAGAGAGGAGAACAGGTGCAAAACCCCTGGTGCAAAACCAAGCACTGCACAACGTGGACTCAAGAACGGGCAAAGAGCCCAGTCATCTCCAGGATTTCATCTCTGCTTCAGGTCTACTCCTTATTTCCCAGCTAGGAAAAAAGGTTTCTGTGTTGTAACCATCTGTAAGTAGAGATGCTGGAGGGGCTTCACCTGCTTTGCATCTCCTCCTCAGGAACGCTCAGAGCCCCAAGGAGCATCATTACTGCTGCCGGATGGGAACCCTCCCCTTCTGTCTGCTTCGGGCAGCTCTGCAGAAATAAAGCAAACTGCATCTTTTAAAACAGCTCTAAGGTGGGCGCTTAAATAATTCACCCCCTTCTTTCCAGGCTTTTAACAAACTCGCATGCCTCTCATATAGCCCATACTAACATCATGCTGTAAGTAGTCCCTTTGAAAATTAACTATCTCCAGCTCGACAGGCAGCCTGTACCTTCACCAAAGCCGCCTGGCTGCCAGATGCTCTACTTCCACTGCAAAAAGTCACCTTTCAGCTTTCTTTGAAAGATTTCATTCTTTTTCAATAGCAGGCAACAACCTCCACAACTGCAGCTTTTTTCCTAATTTGCATTACTGGTGATTGGTACTAAAGATCCGGATGATGGTTGCAGGGGAGGGATCTGCTCCACCCCAACCAGGCCCTGTGGTAAGGCCGGCCACCAAATGGCTGTCTGGGCCCAGTCATGGTTGTGGCTGGAGGTGTCACCTCCAGGCAGCTGCTGCAGTTCACAGGAGAGCACCAAGGCAGCTAAACAAAGGGAGCAATTTTCAAGAGCATCTTCAGCGTACTGCTTGGATGACAAATGCCCTCAAGCCAACTGCACCTAAACCTAGCGCAGAAGAGTGTTTACATCAAGAATGAGCTACTTTCATCATCCAGCCAAGTGGAGTTATCGGCAACGACAGATGTGAAACAAGAGGAGCAAGCACCAGGGGAGGCCTGCACTGGGTCCAGCTGGCACTGACTGCTGCCAGGCCTGGGGGGTGAAGAGCTCTGGGGAGTTTTTTACAACACTTGACAATACACCAAAAAACACATCAAGTGCCTCCTGCTGGGTTATAAATCGATGGAATTCAAAAACGCACGTGTCCCTTTGCAAGTCAGACACGAGTTGGGGCAAGCAGGGCACTTCTGTCTGTCGCTGCTTTCATCACATCTTTTTCATTCAGGGATTTGTTCTCGAGTGGTGACAGAGAACCTCATTCTGAGCACAGGGTTGGCGAAGTCTCCATTTCTGTGGCCCTCTGGAGTTCTGTCAGCTCTGGGCAGGTTTCAGTGCTCAAAAGCAGTAACCAAAATACCAGCTTTTGTGACTGCAGTATGATCTTACCAGCATTGGGTTCCACAGAGAGAAACATGTCAGCAGCTAAGAACCACACAGGCCTTTGAATCCAACAGAATCATTTTATTTGACCGGGCAAATCCAGCTACATATGGACTCTGGAATTGCCCGGCAAATACCACCTGTATGATTGGTCAGTACATGTTCCTGCTGATGGCCTGAGTATACAGAATCTAGTTTTAGTGTTCACATTAAATGATTTGTCATGTTTGGATTTCCCAGTCAGCCAAGTGAAATACATTGAGACTTGCTCCTGCCACAGCACAGCTCACAAGCACCTGGTTCAAGGTTGCTGAGGAGTTAATTGCACGGTTATCAGATCTATATAGAAGGAAAGCAACCTACTACTGTGGTCCACAAACACCTTTTTCCTCCCTTTAATGCTGCTGCTTCGAGCCTTTTCAACAACAGACACATAGGATGTTGAGGGATGTTCAGTTCTTCTTAGGGTCTTCACAGCAAAGCCAACAACTAGAACATTTGGCAGAAAAGAAAAAAAAAAAAAAA
>VZSV01000208.1:153035-176312 GCA_013398735.1 Nothocercus julius | reverse complement strand
TCATGTTTTTACTGGACTCCAGACTTTTCAGACCAATAGTAGACTGTAAAGTCCCTGAAATACAGTCTGGAACTCAGACTTGGCTTCAGCCTTGAGGAACACACAAAGCTGACAGCTGCTGCTCCATTTCCAGGGCAGTTTGTCAAGCCATTCTCCTGAACCCATAATTTTCATAACCTTGGTGTCTCGGCAATCAGCACCTTCTGCCTGGTTGTCAAGTATATACCTAGAAAGGCAATGGCAAGCAATGTCTATAACAGCTACGTGACATATTTTATCTCCAGGGCAGCTAAGCGCCAGAAAAAACAGGGCAGATTGTGACAGATGTTCTGCATGCACAACTGTATCATCATGATTTAGCTGAAACATTAACCTGAATTATTAGATCCTATGTACACGACAATTTTTAAAGACATCTTCTCTAAAAGGTGTATTTGTTAACAGCAGTGAAGGTGATCAAGGTTATTATCAACTGGTGATAAAAGTTAGGGAGTGAAACAGGGTATATAACCATTTCTCATAGCAACACCCACCTTGCTCTCCCTCCACTGGTCTTTCCAACTCTTATATACACATACAAACAGAAACCAGCTTATAACTGGTTTGTTATAGATCTGAGATCCAAGACACAGAACAAGGAGGTCTCTTCTGCACACATCTTCTGAGTGCAGCTCAGACTAGTGTAACTCCTAGTCCAAGCAGTCTTCCTACTAAGAAACCACAAGCTCATGAGTTCTGGTGCTCTTTGGGCTACTCCAGTCACCAACTAAGGTCCCACAAAGCTCAGTTCCTCTGTGCTCCTCCCACACCCTGTCACATCAGCGTGGGTGGGATTCATCTGATACCAAGGTATCAATGCCAGTCACCCTTGGCTCCCTTCAAAGTCAGAGCTGAGGGTAGCACTCCCCTTATCCCAAGAGAGCCACTCCATTTCATCAAGCAACTCATGCTCTACAAACATTCTCTGCTGACTACTGAAGTCTGGGACAACTAGCTCAGGTGCAGACATCAACTGAAGCCAACTCTACAGCTTGTTGCTGCCATTCTCCAGCCCTTCTCCCCTTGCTCACACCATCTCCCAGTGAAAGTGCTCAGACACCAATCTCTGGAAAAGCAGCAAATTCTCAATGTCATTTTTCACCTCTATTGACTTCCCTTATTGAAGGTCACTACATTTAAGATTTTGGCAACTGTTTTATAACTTAAAATCTTACTGCTAATTTCCCAAACTCTAAAAAGATGATAAAGATGAATTACTGGGTAAAACACAAAGCCTTTGTAACACTTGACTTTTAAATCAGAGAAATTCAAAGGAGGGTAAGGATAATGAACCAATTTATTATAATATTATACCCATGTCCTCAAAAAGGGGACAGCTTCCTTAGAAAAAATTACAATTCCCATACCCCGAAATTTGGTCACTTCTTGGACAGTTACTGAACCAACTTTAGAGGCCAACATCAGTCCTTAAACTGTAAGCCCAGGAGATACTATTCTACTTTTAAGCAGAAATCTTAATGCAACTGCAACCACATAGCAACTAGGTAACCCATAAATTTGCCATAATCAGTCCTTTGAACTGAAGCAGACAGAATACATGGGTAAAGCGCCATGAAATCCAGCACTTCGACAACATTGCAAGCTTCCACAGAGCCTTAATGAGAATTATTTGAGCCACACTGGGCCAGTCAGTACTGGCCAAGATCAAATGCCAGAGATGCCAGTTCATGTCCTCTGTGACAACCAGGCAGCTGATGGGAGAAAGTCACTGCCTTGGTAGACCAGCATCTAGGAGCAAGAAGAATATCCAGGCACCACCAAAGATTTGAGGTGCAAGAATAAATGACAATTTAATTCCGAAAAATGCTACTTGTGCCTATCCAGCGTTACCCAAAAAGCCAGTCCACGTGTGCATTCATGCGATGGGTACAAATGTGATCCATCACCTGCAAGCACAGACCACCCTTCCCTCCCAGGCCCTGCTGCGGCAGTCATGCCCTAGGGCCTGATGTGCAGGGTAGAAATCGGCTCAGCCAGCACCTCATCAGTGCCCTCTACACTGCTGATCTGCACAGGGAAGGAGAAGAAGGTTGGCATAAAGACGTGTACCCATCAGCTGTGCGTCTCAAAGTGCTGGTTACAGGTGAACATCCTGCCTTCCTTCAATCACACTTCTACTGTGAGCGATTCCAAGTTACAAATATGAATTTAATAATCTATTAGAAAGGAAGAGCAAGTGGAGAGTCTCACTACGAAGTGCTGCATCGGCTCCTGGCGCATCAGAGAGAGCAGTATGCTTGGGAAAGGTACTGACAGACCTCTGCAAGGACACACAATGGGTAACACAGAAGGAGAGTCCTACAACATGCCTGTCAAAGCTACCTAGGCTCTCTCAGAGCTCACTCCCAAGCGTGGCCAAACCACTTCGGCAGTTTCATAGCAAGTCTTGAAAAAACCTTGGGTCTTCAGGCAAGTGACACAACCCATCCAAATTTTCAAAAAGGGCCCAGTCCTGTGGATGCAAAAGGAAGCTCCTTGGCATGGTCTGTAAGGTTGAAAGGAGGGAGAGTTACAGCTTCCTGATTAAGGAGAAGCTCAAGCATTCCCTTACATCCATGGATGAAGCCAAAGAGATGCTCTCTTCTGAAAAATAAGGCATGAGGAAGAGCAGCTAGAAGTGCTTAAACCTCCTCCCACTCTTCTTGTAGCTCATGATCAAAGAAGTGCAGGACCTCATTCATCCAGGCTATGGTTCAAGAAGGGAAGTGGAGGTTTCAGAAAAAACGAACATGCCTTTTCCTGACTAAAATACAGTTTCAATTAAGATGCGCATGCTCACAGTAACAACTCGAGGTAATCATTCCCCTTCATGCCCCTGGCCAAATGCCATGCAGTTATGCAGGACACAATTTGACTTGCACAAAATCGTTTTTGCATGATAGTACATTTAAACTGAACACTTACATCAGAGGTTTTGGATTTGCAAGTCTCTTGCCTGTCTTTTAACATCTTGTCAAGGACTCCGCTCCTGCACCACACATTAAACACAGTTTTTCCATGTTGGTATCCCACTTCCTAGAGGAAAACAAAACAATAGAGTGAGGAAAAAAAGTAATTAGGTAATCGGCAACTAAAAAAAAAAGCCCTATCAAGTCGTATCATCTACAAATCAGAAGGAAATACAGAGATCTACCCCAAAACTTGCATGTACTTTTTGGTACCTAACAGCCTTAGCTATAAAACCTGCTCAGTCTAAGAAATAAAAGGAATGACTAAACAAGCCAGGTGCTATTTTAAGTCCAAAATGCTTACTTGACCTCTGATCCCACAGTATGTAATGAAAAGTGTCACCTGACAACTATTTTTACAGCAGTGGCTTCAAGCAGGCTGTTCATAAAATAATGCCATATAAAGAGAATGCAAGTGACTCTAAGCTTAGCATGTATATGTCCTCTCCATGCAAGCTCTTTCTTTAAGAAGCAAGAAAGCAAATTAATTTGCCCCACTTTTTTTTTTTTTTTTTTCTCTCATTTTACTTTTTTCCCCTCCCTTTTGGGTCAAATCTAACACAGAAAAGTTATTGTAAGGCACTCAGGTTCTAAAATCTCTTTCAATAAGTTCAGTCAAACCAGACTGCATTGAAAATCCAAGTTTTAGTTTTCCAGAACAGAGGAGATGGCACATATACACCATCAAAACCACAAACTCCATGTGCCTCTACTTCAGAAGTCTAAATTAATTTGCACTTGCAATAAGAACATGACTCAATAGCATGAAAACAAATGTTATATAAAAAAAAAAGTGCTCCAAGTTATGCTCTTCTTCTACTTCTTCTAACAAGACAGCAGAAATGCCTTTGAAAAATGAAATTCTAAAGGATAGGGCAACAGGTGTCAGGAGCCCTGGCTTCTACTTCCAGCTCTCCCAGTGACTCAGCCTTGTACATGCCCAGCAGCTATGAAGAACTGAGGCAGCCTTGGCCAAGCTGTTCATGCCCCTTGTCCAGCTGTTGGAACAGGACTCAAAGCACAGGAGATTCTTGGAGCGGAATTCACCTCCCTCAGTCTATCATAGTTTCTCAGTCCAGGGCGCAGGTGGAATTCAACTTAGGGGCGCAGAAGGGACCCGAGAGATCCAGAACTGGCTTGATGCGAATGATCCAAAATAACCAAGAGAGAAGCTGAGCTTCAGGAAGTGAAGCATGGCCAGCTTATCTCTATATAAGCAAATACAGAAGAGTGAGAATTTGACAAGAAGGATGGATCTGTATTCTTTTGAAAATGCTGAATTATAATTTTAGGGCAGGAGGATCTAGAGATATAGAGAGGCAACCATTTCTATTTTCAGGTTAAATCTATACATGCAACTGAATAAAACAAGAAATAAAAAAGGCCACCACATACTCTACTTCATACCTGACTGTGATTAAGGATTCCCTAAAATGCCTTTTAAGAACACCACAGTATAAAGCTTCCCTGGGCAAAGGTTATTTAGCTGTTCTGTGAGCAATGAAAACCTAGGCAGATGCCTCAATACTGCAGTGCCTTGTACCAAGAACTTGTTGAGGGAAAGTGGCGTCTTCAAGAGATTGCACTTTTTTTCAAGTTCTTTTTTTCTCTGCTGAGAGGGAAAAAAAAAAAAAAAAGCCTGGTGTCTTTAAATCTCTGTAATAACACCATATTGGACAGAATAATGATTTGACAGCTCACTGTCCGATCTTCTGATGACCTCTCAGACCCATCCATCAAGGCTTTGGAGAGGCTACGGCCTCACTAGCATAGAACATTATTTACTGAGGAAGTCTTGGATCCAGCACACTGTGTGCCCTGGAGCTACAGGACACCAAGCACCCTTGAGAAAAGTATCTATTTTGGACAGGGGTAAAGAGGGAAAAGTATCAGTGCATAGTTTGGAATAGCTGCTATTTGAAATGAAGGACTCTCCCAAATGTGAATCCACAGGACTTAATGCTTTTGTTAAGGATTTATACTGCAGCATTAGGAATCAGTATTGAGAAAGAAACCTCAAATACATTCTCTGTCCTAATGAAGATTGTGGTCTTTCAGTACATGCATAAAGAAGACCTGCTTAAAGAAAAAATGGCCCTTTTCTTCCTTTTTAACTAGACTTGGAGAATGAGAAAAGCTATGCAGAAACAACCTCAACACAGAAGAGCTCTGTATTGCCAAAGCATGCAAAGAATGGAAACAGATAGTAAAATAACCTCCTTAAAATCAGACAATGAGCCAAAATTGCTACTATTACCTCAAAGTGGGAAGAAATCTTTCATTTTAGAGTGCTGCATTATGTCGCTATGACACTTCAACCACACATCCAGAGTCAACTCTCCCCATGCTGATTTCTGATACATAAACAAAACTAAATTCTCAAGACTCATAACTTGGTACTACTCGTTCTTTAACGTCCTTCCACTGACATTGGTACTGTTCTCCCGATACTCTATCAGGTGCAGAGGAATTGCGGATGATATGTTTTATTAATAGAAGTGTTGAAATGTTAACTGAGACAGGTATTTTAGCATGTTGCCCTCTATCTCAGTGGTTCATGGCTTAACATACAGGGTCCTTAAAATCTTCCATGTGACAACAAGGTACGCAATCAGGGGTGAGAAATGACACAGTGTGACAAGCCACAACTGCCCAAAGCAGTTCCAATACCAAGCATTTGCAGTGGGCAGCTGAACGAAGCAGTAAGGATTGTCATAAAGTTGAGTGAGGCAACTAATCTGTTCACAGGTTATTAAATAACTAACAACAACAACAAAGTTAGTTATGTTTATCTGGGCTCACCGATACCATGGTATCCCTCCATGGTATTTACTGTCAGTGATTTGCTCCGTGTTAATGGACTTTTCTTACTCTCAGACTACCTGGGCACTAATTAGCAACTAGAAACAGCAGAATTTAATGGTACGGCTACACAAGGGCTCTGCCTTTAGATGTACTTACACAGATTTCATCAAATTTTCCAAAGTCCAGGGTGCCATACCGGTCAATGGGTGGCCGGATGTACTCGCAGTAGTCACTGTTCTTGACCATCTCCAACTGCCGCACACAGCACACGTATGCAAGCCGTGTCTGGATCTCTGCCATGTTCAGCACCTGCCGACCAGACCAGAGACCAATTGCAAATATTTCAGAAATTTCATTTCAAAATACATTCTGCATTCACAATGCAAAAGAACAATTTAGGCAGTGGATGTATTCCAGGAGCTCAGAGATGCCTGCGAAGCCTTTACACATCAGCACTTCCACGTGTTCCCCAGGGTGGCCAGCTGCAAGACTCTATAACAAACAGCACAAAGGGAGCTGCCTTCAAACATGTTTCTATAGTTCAAGGTGGAACTAAGTCTTTCACTCCAGTACATAGCAGTATCACAAGAGATATCTGTGCTTAGGCATGAGAAACACCATGATCTTTCAAGACGGAAACGATGATGCTCTCTACTGCCCCTGGGCAGAGATATGTCAGGGATTTCCAATTCTCAGGCCAAACACTATTACGGGGAACGTCAAGCTCAATCGTTCCAAAGAAAACTGGGAACTTGGCAGCTTCACCAGCTCCCGAAGAGAACCTTGGCCACCACTCAGGGACATCAGATCTATGCAGGGAAGGAAGTGGTTACAGGAGGAACAGAGCAGAGCCCAAAGATTATAATATTTCCCCCAACTTTGGGGAGCACAAGTAAATCTGTTTTACCTCCAGTTCCAACAAGGGAACATGCTGGTTGTAATTGGGAGGGAAGAGGAAGAAGAATAAAAAGCATTCACTTGGGAGAGAGGTGCAAAGCTTGATAATTTAAAAAACAAAGAATCCTTAATAGAATGGGAACGACTACATCCAACAAGGGAAAAAGAAAACAAAAAAGAGAATCCTAACAGCCATGTTTATTAGTAATAGTAATGGTAATGTCAGTTATTACTGCCTAGTACTAGAAGCTATCCAGTCAACTGGTGAGCAACATAAAAAACAAAAGACATTTAATTGTACAAAGCTACAATTTCTACTTCTAAAATTTGTAAATGCTGACTTTATCAAGGCTAACTGCACCTATAAAAAGAGGTTTCTTTGCTCTAACAATTCTAACACACTGTCTTTGTAGAGTGAACATCTCTCGTTTTATTATAGTCTATTATACCTTGACTTTCTCCACCAGTGGATTCCATCTCTTCCAGAGCAGCCACCAGCCAGACAAGCAGTCTCCGTAGTTGGTGAGGTCTGTCTCGTCCCGGCTCCCCACATCGATCGCTATCACCACCTTTGCACCCATGGACCTTGCAACATCAGCTGGTGGGAAGGAAAGCTGTTACCAGGACACCTTCCAGCAGTGCCGTTCATTCTGCTGTTGCTCAGCCAAAGGCTCCATGTGGCTAAGCATTATGCCTGCATAACCTGAACTAGCACCATAAGGCTTGATTTGAACAGCTTCAAGTACAAACAGTCATAGCAGCTCTCCCAAAACACGCTTTTCCCCAAGAAGGCTCCTGCCCTACTTTAACTGTGGGCTCCTACCAAAAGGAGAGACCCAACCAAGCTGTCCTTTAGCACCAGACCTAGCCAGGATCTAACTATGGGGTTTCATACCGGCTCATGGTGCTGAACTGATGGCAAATGTCATTTACTGGGTAAATACCTCACTATCACCAATGCAAAGCAGCAAGGCTGCATGCAAGGAGCAGCGATTGGCAGGCGGGAGAAGCTTGAGGCTGCAGTTGCACCAAATTATGTGTAATGGGAAAGTGCACATTAAAAAGCACATTAGTTCCACCTCAAGTGGCTACACTCATGCGAGCAATGATGTGGACAACACATATAGAGAACAAGTGGCCTAGAGAGGGGATGCAGCGGTGCAGAGACACAACATTGCAGATATGGTATCAGTGAAGAAAAGGAACAGCCAAGTAACCAGACAGAAAGGAAAGTCTCATAGAAAGACAGTCTAAGAAAATCTTTGACATGCAAGAGCAAAATTCTTATTTGGAAATGGGAGAGCAATGAGACAATACTTCCCACTTTAGAGTAGGTAAAGACAGGACTAACTGCCTTTGGACAAGGGCAAGAACTCAGGCAAGTTCTAAGGGAAGAGAAGGACACAGCTCGCAGAATGAATTTAGATTTCTTCCACACCCCCGGAGTCCAAGATAGTTGCAGGTTCCAGAATAGTTATGCGTAGGAAAACCAAAGCACTGAAGAGCCAATTTAGAGGCTTAATTTAGACATGTATTTAAAACAGAACTGTTCTCTAGCTTGGATTTATATTCTTGGACTGTTTGGGACTATTGTATCTTTTCTTCCCCATTCTTGCATGCATTCTTCTTGCAGCCTTAAGATATACAGGTTTAAAGGTGCCTTAGTTTGCAATTCAGACTTTTGATTATAGACACAAACAGCAAATGTCAAATACAGACTTTGGTTGATTTTTTATTTTCTTTTGTGATATTTTCATTTCTGCTCTTTAAGGAAATACAGCCCTTTGGGGAAAATACAGACTGGGTTTGCGCCTTGAACGTGCAAACTATTTAGATAGTTCAGATGTGGAGCATCTCCATGAATTTATGCACAATTATAGTCAAACTGCACTGACATCATATCTTTCTCTATCCTAGCCACCCTGCTGATCCACCTTCCTTCCAATGCCTTCTGACTGTGATGATAGGCCTATGATGGACACATGCCAGGCTGACTTGCTCTCGAGGTCAAACATTTGATTTAACAAAACCACTCAAAACATTCACTGCTTCAGTCCTGTGGCTTCATTACAATTAAAACTCAAAGCTGGACAATAAAAATTAGAATTTTAATAAGTTGCTCTCAATACCAGTTTTCACTTACTGCTGGTCCTCTCCTAGTAAGTGTTGTACTAACAAGGAAATCAGCGTGACTTCCCAAGGGTTAATACTGCTGCTTTCTCAGAATTATCTCCTATTCAGGTGATACTCTGAGAAGAAACTCAGAAATAGACTATATGTTTATAGTTTAATTTCTGTCCTCTTTACAGGGAGCGTTAGAATAAATTCAAAAATAGCTTGCAATTATATTTGCAGAACACGCCTACTAGGATGCTTTTCATAATAAAAAATAGTCTTAATAAAGTCACGGTAGGGCAAACATCTAGGATACTGAGAACAACTGGCTTGCCATCATGAAATAAAAAGTTTCTGCAATGTTTCCCACTCTTTTTTTTTTTGATAAGTAATCCTAAAGACAGATGGCTTTGCAGACAGCTTGAGTGGCTACGTTCTTGGTGGCTTCTTCCCAACCGATTTGTGCACCTACCAGGAAGGTTGTTGATGTAACCTCCATCCATCAGAAGATGCCCATCCTTTGGGTCACACAGAGGGGGCATGTACCCAGAGAGAGACATGCTGGCCCGGATGTACCTCCACAGAGAGCCTGTGGCAACAAGAAGGAGGGAATGGCAAGAGCAGCGATTCACCACAACAGTAATGCAGGGAGGCTTCTGGACTCACTAAAAGAATCAGGAGATAGATGCTCTCCTGAGAACACCATTAGAAAGTTATTAAAGTAGTATTTTATTTGCTATACCATAATCCTGGCTAGAAAAAAAAAAGGTTATTCAGATGCACTTTCAGACAAAAACCTTAGGGAGAAAAAAAAGAGTTTTAAGCACATGCCTAATGTGCATTGCCTTCGAGGAGGTTTCAGCATGTGCTTGACTGCAGGGATCATTTTTAGTGCTTTACTGAGCTTACGCTGATGAATAAAGCACAAGGTTTCTTGGGGGTGGGACAAAGGGATAGAAAAAGTAAGTGGACTCAAGGGTAGCTAAAGCCATTATGTTTTACAAAAATCCACAGAAACGAGGCTTTTAGCAGGAGCTGAAGCCTAGTAGCTGAAAGTAGCTGAAAGCCTACTGCAGAAGCCTCAAATTCTGCTTTCCCTGCTTTGTAACAAACTTTTCCACTCAGTAAAACCAGTGCAAGTACATGGTGGTGATCTTAGTTCTTGGAATGCTTCTGTTAATAGCGTTGAAAGGAAGAAAATTATAATCTTAAGCTGTTAGAAACAGAAGGCATAATCAATAAAAATTGATGGAATCCGTTTCCGATGAAACATTTTGCTTTAAGGCTCTTATTTATCAGCTTCTCTCTTTTAACATTTGCATCAGCTGAACAGGAAGACTGCATTCCCCTAAGTCTTAGAACTGCATCCAAGAAGAAAATCTTTAAAATATCAAAATTAAATAACAAATGTAGCATGAGTTCAGCTCTCAGTAATTAACCACTGGTGCTTTAAGCAACCTCTCTTGGCAGCACACTGGAAATCACATTTAAAAAAGTAAATATATAATGTTTTTCCTTCTAATTATAACCTAAGCATTCCCACTGCTTATCCGAGATCAATACTGGCAGGCAGGAAAATTGCTTTTATCATTAATAATCCTAACTGAACTTCTACCCCCTAAAAATGCTGACTTTCTGTGTGATAGTCGCCTGACAAAACCAGACAAGTGTCCAGGCTGGGAAGCAGCAGAGAGACATAATCCCCACACCTGCACTCAGTGAAGCCTGGAGATGATAATAACCATTTCCCAGCCATTTTCTCTCCTTATTTTAAAACTTCTAAGTGAGGAAATTACCCACACAAAGGCCACGTGAGATGTACACATTTCATGTGTCTGATAATCAGGAAAAAAGTGTTGGAGAAGATGACAACTCAGTACGTTTCAAAGCAATCAAGCAAGTGTACAGAGCTGCTTGGTGTGGAAGGAGCCCACGGGACATACGCCAGCACAGGAGCCCAGACTCCAGCTTGGGAGAGAACTGGGGTTCACGGCCACGTGTTTAGAGCTCTTCTCAGAGTCTGACATCCAAAGCCAAATAAAAACCTTTTGTACAGCATAAATGAAGCAGGGTCGTGTAGCTGGATTCGAGTGTTGGATTTTGATTTAAATTGGCTCAACCTGCTGTGGAAGCACAAAACAAAACCTACACAAGAGATGAATCTTTTCCTGCTTGTTTAGTTCCCTTGGCGGTCCTAAATCAAGGACACCTAAGTGCCAATATAATTTAATGGTCCTATAACTCAAACCTTAACAGCAGGAATACATAGCGTTACCTGAGCCAGCTCAGAAGATAAAACATCAGAAACAGGGCAGCAAAGGCTTCAGCTACTCAAAGAAATATCTAGAGCACCTGGCAGGTTTGTACTGGCTTCACTGAAGCCTGAGTCACTGCATCATTACCCCAAAATAGCCAGCCAAAAGCTAAAGCAGGAGTCTCACAGGGCTGCCGACACAATCCAACATCAGTGCTGACAGCTCAGAGCTTTCTCCTTCGAGCAGTCAGTGTGAAGTAAGTTACAGTTCAAAGTTACAAAACAAAACAAAATGAAAACTCCACACATTTTATGGTCCCATAAATACTGCTGGGGAAAAAAAAAAGAAAGAAAGAAAAAAAAAAGGTGGACAAATACCAAATTAACCCAGTCTCTGCCTCAGGCACAGGAGTCTTTATACATCTTCATTTATGATGACTTTGAATGTAGAAAAAAACAGGGTTGCATCACTTGTGATTTATGGTTAAAAACCCTGCATTTCACAGCATGCTTTAAGAAAACAGAATGGTGTCAATGGATTCATTTGTTCTCTACACAGCAAATCCACTCATTTCATTTCTTCCCAACAGCTCTGTTCCTTATTACCTGTGTGCTTCCACAGTCTGGTACACAGTAAATAACAGAAAAGGGAGAAAAGACAAACTTAAAGGCGAGCAAAATCATATTTCAACAACCTTTAATGCCTGCCACTGGAGAAAACTGTCTGCACACACTTACCATCTGTGTGGACCCTCATTGTCGAGGCAGTGATGTCGGTAGTGATTGTGAAATAAGGAATCCACAGATCCTACAACAGAGGAAGTCCTAGTTTTAATAATATCTGTACTCTTGCTCTGAAACTAAAACCCACGTCTAACACGAGAGCCAATGCAACAACTTGTGTATCTTGACAGACAGATCTAAACAAAAATGCTGCCTGCACAGATGGAGAAAACAATAGCTGTTTAGGTTCCACCATCTTTTTCCTTATGCAAACACTTCATGCAGAACCAAAGCAGACAAAACTCATCATTTTCTCAATAGCAAAAAATTACTCACTTCAGAATACTGTTTGACACATAGTACAGTACATAACCTCATCACTAAAGCTAGAAGCTTGCCTTTGTTCATTATATTTGTTGTTCTTTCAGATGAGGTTTGGGGATCTGATACTTCCATCTAAAGAGATGGCTGTGTTTTTAGTGCTGGAGACCAACATGAAGGGAAGACTCACCTTTCAAACACTCTTTTCTTATCTCGCTTGCCAAGCACCTGCTTTCAGCTCCCCCTGGAGACAGGGCACAAAGCTAGACAGACATTTGATCTCATCCAGCATAGCCCTCCTTGTGTTTTACCCCATCTTTTCTGGTCAAGGTGGTGTTCACCCATCACCCACAGCATGTCTTTCATAACTGTGTTCATTATGGATGGGCATCTGAACACTCAGAGCCGCATGTCCTCACGCTAACGCTGTAGTAGGCAGCATCTTCCTTGCCCCACTTCCTTAAACATCAGGGTCCAAGACAAAAGGGGAAAAAAATGTAGGTCATGACTCTTCAAGCAATGTTTTTCCGGTCTAAGTGACTTTCAGATTGTTTCTTGTGGTGCTAAAGCTAGTAGTGTTTTCAGCAGTAGATGCAGAGCAAAGCCCAAAGTTGACTAAGAGTCAAAGGGGCAACATGAAACTTGGCAGCGCTACCTGCAGGAACAGGGGACTCTAAGCTAGATCTTCAAGATGACCCCAGAAGATGCTTAAGATACTGCAGGATAAAATGACAACTGGTGAGCAGTGCGGAACATAATCTACCTAACAAGGAGGATGACATAGAAAAAGAATGTCCTACTTAAACCCTTTGCAAGTCTATTCAACAAAAGCCCTGTTCCTGGGAGCAGAAGTTCACATTTTGGTGTCCACACCATCTGCATGGAAGGTTGGCTTCCCGATGGCATAAGAGACTGCCGGGGAAAGGATAGCTTTGGAAAGTCTTCATGTTGTGTAGTGAAAATGGTAGCCTGCAAAGAGGACCTGTTTGAATAAACTGAACACATACCTAGAGAACAAGAGCTGACAGCTCTGTGTCACTCAGGCACAGCTGGAGTAAGACCAAAAAAACAAACCTGCTTCCCCTTCCAGCCAGTCTCACTCTTTTCATGGGCCAAGTTGTCTGAGCCTTTTCTGAGAGAGGTTTGATGCACCTTAAATTCAGGTCAATACGAGTTTGGACTAGAGCTGTCAAGACGAGTTCAGAAGTACTCCTTTTTCGTCATTCTGTATTTTCAGGTATAAACTTCAGTGCTGTTGATCGAGATATTCCAAATTGCCAAAAAGGAGCTTTTTTTTCTAGGGAGCTTAATCTCTTAAGCAGCTCTGCAAAGCAGCTGGCTGGAACTGGGAGGACTAGCAGATGCTGCAGCAGTATTATGATGCCAGCTGGCATAAATGCCATAGAAGGGGAGATGAAGGAAGTATAACTATAAGCATATTGGGGTACCTCTCTGTGCTAAAGACCTTTTGATGACTGTGGAACTCCAGGCATCAACCACAGTTTAAGCAAAAATGTGGGAATATGGAGAGAAGCATATCCGAGGCTTCCTTTCATATCCAACAGAGATGGCCTGCAAGCAAATTTTGTCTTTGTGGCAGGTTTGTGACATGAGGGAGACAAAAATTAGAGCTTGATGCTCCCCTGCAATATATACTCGATTTGGTGCCTCCTTGCTTCTTTCAGAGGAACACTGCAGCGTCACCTGCTAGGAGCTGAAGAGGTAGGGCTCCAAAGCTTATGTGCATTTGAATGTCTCTTGTTTTGCTGGCAGTGCCACGTCTAGAAATCTTGTAGACACCAACTCCCTATAACAATATTCGTTACTGGCAGAGGAGGAACAAACAGCATGTTGGGAAGTATCTTGATCAGAAAGTCTGTCATTGCTTCATTAGTTTCAGAGAAGGAATAGATGTATTTCATGAGAAATATCTTTTAGGCACCTTGCCCTGGATTTTTGCATGCTTTCCTGAAAGAACTTATGTGATTTCTTCTCTTGGAGTGGCTGATATCTGCTACCAGCAGTCACAAGTGGTAACCAGAGCTACCTCACAACCAGCACTGCTGGGAATCAGAAGACACCTGCGTTACAGGGGTTGTCAGAGAGCAAGTTTAAGAGAAAATGGAAATCTCCCATTCAATGACAGAAATAACAGTGCAGTGCAAGTGATTAAACTGCCTAGGTTCTAGGGGAGCAGATTGATGAGGGCGTGCATGAGGGGCACAGGCATGTCATCCCAGGGAGGAAAACATGGAGCTGGTCCAGCATCTCCTGAGTTTAAGCTTTTTATAGGACCACAAAGACGACAGCCCTGTGGGTAGAAAGCTTCGCTACAATCAACTTGGATGCATGAAGCAGTTGTGGTCGTCATCCAGACAGAACCAGTGTTGGTAAAGCTGTAATTAACTCTTGTTAACACGTACTTATGGTTGGAAAATACTGTGTCATTCACCCCACTTCCCTCCACTCCAGCCCAACAACTGCTAGGAAAATAGAGATGCCCATTTAAAGTGATTTTTAAAGACAAGCGAAGCTGTACTAGAAGTTTGGACACTTTGAGAAAACATTTCTTCAAGGGTCAATGCTTCTTAGTTCTATTTAAAAAACAAACAAACAAACAAAAAACCCAAAACTTTGTAAGATGCCTTTTATATTTACAGAGCTTTCAGTTTCAATCGCTGCTGACACGACCAGTCAACTAGTACTAACTGATGATTTGCTATTAAGGGGCTGTTGCCTCTGTCCTTCCAGAGCTATGTAACATCTCTTTCTATTTATTTGAAGGAAGTCTTCCAGCACAAAGACATCCTCTGGCACAGTCTGAAAGGTTTTAGCCTATGACACTCAAGACACACAAGATGCTCTTGTACGCCTCAGAATTGGATTTCCCTTGGACAAAACAATTTCCTTCCCGAGACCACAAGGTCAGAATAGATCATACAGTTACTTCCGTAGCACATAAGTTGTAACACAGGGAAAAGAAAAACAAACAAATAAACTACAGCATCTTAAAGGCCAGTAGAATATATAGGCTGTGGAAACCAAAAGCAGTGATGATAAGCCAGGAGAAGCAGAGGCCAGCTAAGCTCAGAGATTTCCTTCCATTCTGTCATTCACTTCTTCCTCAAGCCCTCTGCAGCGTTCTCCTCCGGCCCCACGCTGCACCGTACCCCGCGCTTCCCCGGAGCGAAGCGTCCACAGTTCCCATTGAGGTAGATGAGAGAAGATGGGGCTTGAGACCCGGAAGCTCTCGCTGCTCTGCTCTTTAGCCATATCCAACCAAGCAGAGAAGAGCTGTTCTAGTCAATGGACAACCCTGAGTTGTCTTGTCGGGGTGCACTTAAAGATAGGAGTTGAAGCACCTCAGGCAGCGTTAAGGAGCTAACGGTGTGGCGGGTGCTGTGCAAATAACAAAACACTCTATAACCTGATCATTTCTGACAACAAACTCTCTGCTCAGCAAAACACTCTCTTAAGCCACATATGATGATTAATCACTTACTTTCATAGTTGCATTTATGTAGGGAATGTTTTAGGTTATGCAGCAAATTATATATAGTTTAAATATATTTATTCAAAAAAAAGCTTTTGTCAGGAGGATTCCAGACATGCAAATAAATTAAGACTGCAACATAAAAAAAGACAAGATACCCAAAGCCCTCTCCAAACTTGGTAACCGAGGAAAACAATCATTGATAACATACTTTTTAAATCGCTACTTCTGCGCAAAGGATAGCAAGGGTTTTGAACGCAGCTATCAGCTCAGGTAGCTTGAAGAGTGTCTAGCAATTACAGAATGACACCAGGCACAAAACGAGAGACAAGAATCTTTGACATTATTCCAATTTTCAATAGATTGCTCAAAAAACCTCACTTTGTCTTCAAAAAAAACACTGCAGCTTTCCTAATGACCTTTTTCTGGAGTACCCTGTGGGTCTCTCAAACCTGACTTGCACGAAAATTAACTTAAATATTTCTACTGCAGTGAAGCAATCCTTCCTTCTGCCCTCTAACAGCTAGATCCCTTTGCTGATGGAGCAGAAGCAGCTAAAGCAAATGATCTTCTCCACGTGGGCTTTCCAAAGCCACTTCAATGAAAGGAGAGTCTTTCCCCTATTCATGCAGCATCATGTTCACAGATGTAACGTGGTCAGTCAGCCCAGGACCCGCATCTGCTATCAGCAGGAAAGAAAGACACTTGTGTTACTACAGAACAGAGGGAAACCATCGAAAGAGCAACCTACCTCTATCTGCTTATCCTTGAAGATGTTGTTGATGCCATTGTTAAAAGACGCTCCAGAAAACATGGAGGTTATTGGATAT
The DNA here is from genome assembly GCA_013398735.1 of Nothocercus julius. Lineage (NCBI taxonomy): Eukaryota > Metazoa > Chordata > Aves > Tinamiformes > Tinamidae > Nothocercus > Nothocercus julius. Next base: position 159,866 of record VZSV01000208.1, on the reverse strand, counting down.
GTCAAGTCTAGGATGGTCTTAAACACTGAATTCATATCCTAAAAGGAAGAGAAACATTTAAAAGGTAAATATACTCAAGAACCCACACCCCTGTTATTCATACACAACTTGAGACACATCACATTGCAGATTCTAGCTGCAAAAATTGCTACTGGAGGCATAAAATTGTCAAAGGGACAGAAATGCAACCACAAAACACACAACCAGTAACACCTTGTAGATCATCCTAAATTTAAAACAAAAACCAAACTTCCTATCAATCTGTAACAAGGCTATGCAATAGTGGGTATTCACATCACCTCATTCCTACCCTTATAACAAAACTTCACTGCATGTGCTCCCAGGTTTCTGCCTTAACAAATGCACGTGAATTTATTTCTTGGCTTTCTTTTAAATATACCCAAAGATATCAGTTATTTGTGCTTTATAATCCTGGCAAGTTGAAACCTCAGCACAGTTAAAAAAAAATTTCACATTCTATGTGCAGTTTACCCATGTGGAAATGAAATTACAAATCTGCAACCTAAGAATGGATGTTAAAAATCTTACATCTGCTCTCATTTTTCACATCAGGCCTCCTTTTTATGCCATACTTAAATCCTTTATCTGCCTTGGTGCAAGCACTTGGGAAAATGCATACGTGATCCTTTGGGACTACAAGAAGTTTAAGTAATTTTCACACTTCAAAGAGCCTCAAACATTCTCTCTACATATTGAATTATTTTTCATGCCAAAGTCCATTACTGGGTTCTTGTTGCTTGGTAGCTAGAATTTAGGTACTAAAGTGGGCACTCTTTGTAAATTAATTAAAATAAATAATTCAGGTTAGGTTTCCTGAAGCAGTCTAGATATCTATTATACTACATAACAGTGGGCAGGTGCTGCCAAATGTAACATCCGTATACTGTACTTAGGCTTTCATGGATTCTTTATTTCCCTTCCAGGTGTATTACATCTTTGCACTAACCTACAAGGCAGAAACAAACAAACAAAATAATATTTGAACTAACCTGATAGCCCAAGCAGCATTACAGCCACTGTTAATTGTTCCATAATCATGGCATTGCTCTCAGTACCTAACAACTCCTAACGAAATTCAATGCCTGAATATATTGCATCATAGTCAATTAAAATACAACAAAAAAATCAAAATTAACCAGGATTTTATTAGATAAAATAAGTTTGTGAGTTGAAATACTTTCTCTCTAGATACAGGCTCTTTCTTTTAGCAGATGGCCACAGTGCAGTTTGCTGCTGCAGGACATGGCCCATAAAACCGCAGTCTATTAAAGTATCAGCGACCAACATCTGCCCGTGGCTTCATTCTAGTGGGGATTTAAGGAACAGATGGATTAGGCAACATTGCCGGGGCCAGCTGCATTTCCACGTTAGATACCTACTCAGATAAAACATGTAACCAAGCACACAGGCACCTCAAAAAGCTTTTAAAAAAGTATATCCACGGGAAACTTGGTGCATACAAATCCATCCACTTCCTTCTGGTTCTCGTTTTCGACACTGATGCATGCAGGCAATATTGTCTGCCTAATTTCCAGCATGTTCCTCACAGCTTTTGAGTTAAGCAGAATTAGTTTCATACTTAAAGCGAGGATTTGGTCTCCAACAGTACTTAGGAGGGATTAATTCAAGGGAGTATGAATTTACAAAAATTCAATTTTTTCATGCTAAAGAAAGGTCTCTCCAACTCAGCCCCATGCATCAATGATCTTTATAACGCCGGGCTCTACATTTTCCCAGCAATTAATGCCCGTAGCAGCCTCGCACATGAAATAAGGCCTTCTAACTTACGGCTAAGTTCCCAATACCCTCATTTCTCAGCTTTAGAAGATGCTCTTTTCACGGATGCTGATGGCCAACAGCCTTCTGAGAACAGCTGCACTCCCCTCCCCTCTACAGATAAACAGAACTGAAAAATCAAAGTCGCCCTTCGCAAAGGCAGCCAGAGCCTCACAACTGGTGCTGTCATCCACCAGTACCAAGCGCAATATCTTCGCCCCTGAGAAAAAGCAGCTTCTGGTCACCAAGAACGATGCCGGTTCCATCACCGCACAGCAGGTATTTTGCAATTCTTCGCAAGCATCTCCCAAAATTTTCTGCTCAGCTTTGCTGCAACATTAATTTTCTTTTAATAAAGACCTTCGATAAAGTTATTAGTAAAAGCTACCTCACTGCATAATGTGTCTTAAGCCAGGAAGGGACACAGATGTGGCAAGGGGCTATAGAGAAACCAAATTGCCATCATATTGCCCAGTTAGGGCCAATAAACCAAGGACATTGCCAACCAAGCCATCAAGGCTAAAGGGAAAACTTTTTACAAGAACAAGACTAGAAGAGTTGTAGACAGATTCAGTATTTTAGAAAATACTAGAAACAGCATCCAGAACTGCCTTCAGAGTCTTTTCAGTGCTCACATATGAAGTTTTAATGAACCAAGCAAAGGAATTTGCAATGAAAAATAAGCCAAAGACCAAATAAAGGCATAATTCACAGCGAGAGTGTCAGATCAACAGCGTTACAGGGATATATTTATCCCAAAAGCAAGATGCTGGAAGTTTAGGTTTGAAGATAAACTCTTAGGAAATGTAAGAAATGAAGAAAAAAGGAATTCATAGTTAGAATGTTAAGAAAGCTTGTCCCTCTCTTAGAGTAACGTAAAGAATAGACTAAGTAAATGTATGTTCAAAATCAGTTTCAGGTATTTTTATCCCATACCATTACCTTGCGGTCTCCATAATCATTTGCTCACACAGTTGCTACAGGAGAGAAACAAGGCAGTTTGGTGACTTAACAGGATGGTTCAGAGCAATAGATACATTTGGATTTTGTGGGCAAATCATAATGCTTGGTTTGGGGTAAAGTTTCAGCATCCCCAATCATACAATCCAGTAGATAATTATGAACTGTGAGCTCTATGTATACTGGAAAAGAGATTTTTACCAGTACTTTTTGATACAGCAATTTCATAGTTGGGTCTAATTATAGTAAATCTTAGAAATTATTTCCATCTCTTGTGGTCAATAATTTCAAATACCAGATTTAACCTTAAAGGTCACCAGAGGAAATACTTCAGCTGGTTTACATAAGGAACTAAACCTGGCCTGGTTTAATTTTTATAAGCAAAGAAACCTAAATAAATAAATAAATAAATAAACATAGGAAAAAAATTGATGGAGTTCATAGAGTGCAATTAAAAAGCCAAAAACACTAGCAGCACCTTGGCAAGGTCATGCAGTCCTGCAGCAGCCCCAGACTGGCAGGCACCTAAAGCAGCTTCTCTGCTCTGGTTTATCGACTGCATTTATAAGAAAACACAATTCCACCCTCATTTACACATAGTCCATAATTAAACCGCAAATTCTTTAAGATCTGCAGTGCGCTTGAACGTTGCTTCTACGTGATCAAGCAGTGTAGGATGCAAAGCCCCTTACAAAACACTGCAACTAATTTCGCTCCCCCTCTGACGTCCCCAGCGAGGGCACTGCTGGCGGCCCTGGTGCGTAGGCATCGCGCCCGTCCTCGTTAACCTTGTGCTTCACCAGGCACGGCAGCCCAGTGCTGCCTCCCGCGCTCCTCCTCGGCCCGTGGCCTCAAGCCTGTCCTCAGGCAAGCCCCGCAGCGCTGGCTTTAGGCACAGCCCCGCTAGGGCAGACGGCAGCTCTCTTCTCCTGAACGTCCTCTTTAACAGTTCAAGAAGGGCACTGGGACACAGTATGCCAGCAGCAGGATCCAAACTGGGGCACAACTCACAATTCTGCCTTCGGCCTCCTGTACTGCACAGCAACCTTTGCAGCCAGCAGCTCAAGCAGGCAACTTGGCCAGAAAGAAACGCATGGCCAAGGAAACCAAAAATTTGGGCACATCAGCTCTTTGAGCCAGGGTATCCCCCACTCCAGGAGTCCTAGAGCCATTTCCACCATTTGTGCTTTGCTGTTTAACCACGGGCACAGAAGGAGCAATGGCAGCAGACAGCAACTAACCTGGCTGGTTACTTCCATACCCCTCTGCACTGCAACAAATCGAAGTAATTTGTTTCTTGGCTGCCTGGTTAGCTCCAGAAATCACATCAATTTACAAACATCCTTTCCCCTGTCTTCAAGTATGGTAGAGAGATGCAATTCTAAAAATGCCTAAAAGAGAAAATGCTTGCAGGACAAAACCACCATTTATTCTGGTGGTTAAAAACAAACCGGAGTTATCTAACCCATCACAAGGGAGACATTTCAAAACCCAGCACTCCTGTAGGGAAGGAGTGCAAGGCTGCATGTCTGGGAGTAAAGAGCACTTGACAGTACCTGTCACCAGCACAGCCTTGCTAAGGAGAACTGGTCCAGCAGGTACCTGCTGTTTTTCCAAAAATAAAATAAATAATAAAAAGAATAATAATAATAATAAAAAAAAAAATCAGCACAAACTGTCCCTTGAGCTTTGGGCACTGTGTTGGAACTGCTAGGTTCATCACTCAGAGCAGCAGCCTCTCATACGTCTGGTCCTTTCTGATGTTTTTTCTATGAACTTCTAACAAATATCACCTGCTGCTATTAGGGAGCTGGTGCTTGGTGAGAGGAGCCACCCTCCTTGCTCCAGTGACAGCTGCTGTATCATCGAACAACAGAAAATAACTTGGAATAGCCAGCATTAAAGATATACACAACCCCTTGAACTACTTCGTGCTTTAGCCAAGACGCTGGGCTTGGAGAGAAGGTTTCCGCTGTTCTCCTCAGATTAAAGTGCATTTGCCAGCACTGGACCTCAGAGCACATCATTAAACGTGAGGAGGGCTTCAACCAGAGCAGGAATTTTTTGGTTTGTTTTTGGAGGGGGGGGAAGGGGATATTGTTTGCTCCTTGTTTTAACCTTTGATGTATTTTGAGAGGTCACTCTCAGATGCTTGAACAGTTTCTGGTTTGGATGTGAACCTGGCAAGTTTTTCAGCATAATCATTAGAACCTCATGTAAATCCATTCTTCATTAAAAAGATGAAATCTTTTCTCCAAGGGGCTGAAGTGAATTATCGTTTCCCTCACAGATTTCAAGGTACAAATACCTGCGCCGTCTGAAGAGAGAGCCTGGGCCAGAGTATATCCTTTGGGAAACCATCTTTGAGCTCAGAAACTAATCAACATACTAGATTTCTTTGTTTCATCTTTAATTATTGCTGGTAAGGCTAGGGTGGTGAGCTCATGAGCAGCCATCACGGCGTTCCCAACTCCACATCTCGATGTGTACAGAACGGACTCCTCCCATTTTTCCAAAGTAAGAAACAGAAGAAAAATCTCTGAGCAAAAGCAGGGAGCAAAATGTCATTACTCCAAACTACCTATTAAATACAAGAGGAATTAAGAGAAGGTAATGAACCACAAATTGGCAGCGGAGAGGAAAACATGACATGGAGGAATTGCCACATGCTTGCTCTGCTGAGATGACATCCTGTAGGCATTTGAGAGTGATCAGTGTGGGAGATAAGAGTCCAAGGCTAAGTGGATCTCTGATACAGTTGAGCAGAATTCTTCTTATGTCCTTAACCTCAGCTTCCCCCAACACCCTTCCACTTTCTCTGTACAGCAGAAGAAGCTCAAGGTGCTCCTCAACACAGCTAGGCAGGTTCCTATTTCCCTGTAAAAGTAAAGACGCCAGTGGAGCCAGAGCTCCATGCCGCTTGGAAAGCTCTTCTTGTTGCTTACCTTCCACAAGAAAATACAACATGGAAACTTAGCTTTCATATAAACAATATGAAAGTGAAATCACATCCGAACTGGTGTATTCCCAATATGACGTTAACCTTCACTGTTAATCAACTTTAACTAGTGTAACTTGGTGATAGTACAATTTTCCCCTAACATCCTATCAATAAGTGAATTCACACTCAATCTAGAAGTTGCTGTTTAAAACAACCTTCCCAAACCTCAGTTCAACTAATAATATGATTTTGTGTGTATGATGCTTTTAAGTTAAAAATTTCTCCTGACCAAGAGCACTGACACTGCAATTCTCAGGCCCCACTGTGAATTAAACATTTTGATCTTATTTAGTTTAGAGAAGGATTACCTCTGTCAATCAGTTCCACTGAAAAATGACAGCATGTGAGAACGAAAGAGAGAAAATTATACAAAGGAGAAACACATTTGTTTAGGAGTTGGAAAGGAAGCAGATTCCAGCACATAAAAAGAAAAGAAACAAGGATAAACATGGGCTAACATACTGCAGCAATATAATTCTCAGACTGCAACTGGAGCTTGAGCAGAGAGGGAAGAAAATAAATAAAAAGCTAATTAAAAGCAACAGTCTTCTAGATCTTGCCCTCCTCTGGAGCACACATTGTCACAGCCTGCCAATATGATGATGGTGAAAAGGTTTTTTTTGAATTTACTCCCTTTATGCCAGGCAGGGGCCCCATTTGACATAGACACGGAAGGCAGCAGCACTTTCCTTGGACAGATACTGGTGCCCTGCTCTGTGCACCAGCGTTGTGTGGAAGCTCTTGCACTCCACCTGAGAGGAGAAATGCAGCATCTCAAGTTCTTACCATGGCCCACTGCCGAGCTTTGATCCTCATCTGATTGTAGCTTCGCTCTTCAGCGTACAAGGCGCTCATGAACGCTCCGATGGAAGTTCCTCCAATCATGTCTATGGGGATGCCAGCTTCAATCAGCGCTCTGATAACTCCCACCTGGGAGCAGCCCCTGTGACAAGCAGAGAAGACAGACAAGACATTATCAGACAAATGGCCACTGAAAGGACAAAAACACGAATGCTCTTTTCTAAAGAAACTCAGCTGTGGACAGGCTCAACTGCCAATCTGCAGCTAAACAA
>VZSV01000208.1:139049-153000 GCA_013398735.1 Nothocercus julius | reverse complement strand
AGTAAAAGTCTTCAGAAATATTTCTTGAGGAGCCTAGGAAATACAGACCACCTAGTCTAACTTCAGTGAAAGCCAGTTGGATACAACCACAGCAGCAAAGAACCAAATAGTCATGAGGGAAAGCCCTTAAAACCATGCTCTTCCCTCATAGGAAACTGCCCATCAATAACCTACTAGAGCTCTCCTGGAGGAGTCAAAGACCACGGGATAAGCAAGAATCAGTGACACTCACCCACAGACAGATTTCAAAGACCTTTCAGCAAGATTATTTTCCAATGATACTTCAAAAAACTCATCCATTCTGGGATAACAGGACAGGTCATCCCCCAGATTATTAATGATTTCAAAGATGGAAAACAAAGAACAAGACAGAAAGAAAAAAACTACAAAAAGATGAGGGCAGATGAGGCAGCAGTATTTGAGCATGATACAGATTCCTTCAGTTTAATCATGTCTGCAAGATTCCTTGAATACAAGAGCTGCAGAAGGATCTCACAGCAGTAGGAGTCAGGTGTTAAAACAACAGATGAAATTCAGTACTGACAAGACAAGGGAAGACCAAAGTCACAATGCCCATATGGTGGTGATTTTGGAACCGCTCTGGATATGCTCTAAAAATATTAACTTGTTGTTCAGTGGCATATTAATGGAAAATTAAAGAAACCTGAATAAACCCCAAGACACAAGAGCATAAATCCAGAATGCACCTGCATCCTGAGAGCCACCAGCAAGCTCAGACTTCTCAGCCCAAAAAGGATAGAGTAGAACAGAAGTGACAGAAAGATGTCATGGGTAGAACACAGGTAGAAACACGTGATCTGAACCAGCCTGGTGAGTCTTACAAACAGCCTTGCCTTAATGGGAGAAGGATCCCTGCCCATTCTGCAGAACCATTATCTAAAAAGAGGGGTTAGAAACGGAGGTCGATCGCCTTCCTACCTGTGCAAAATTACAGCTTCCAGTTTCAAGTGTGTTGTCCAAGACACACCAAGGATGTCACTTCACCTGGAAGGATGTTTTGCAGTCTAAGGCATACAGCTGTTAAGCCTTCCTTGCTCCATTTCATCCATTCTTCTGTTACTCCTCAGTTTGCTCTATTTATACTTGCTAGCAGCTGCCAAGTCCACCAAAGGTGTCATTTGGCCAAGCTATGCTAAACACATTCTTTCCATCCAAGCAAATCCCCTCCAGCTGCTGAAATGCTTTGAGACAGGTTCTCATTGAAGTCATTTACACCAATATAACTGACAGATCTGCATTGGTGAAATCCAAGAAGAGGAAGGGACTCACTCAGTTTTCCCCTCCAAATTTTCCATTTCCTGCTCTACTACTGCTTCTTTTCTTAAGGTGCCCTAAGTTAGAAGAACTACAATTTTATCCCTGCCAGTGGATGCTACTGTTTTTAAGACTCTAGATGATAACTATCACCATGATCTGCTTCTTCTTGGTGCTCATAAGTGCTTTATCCCTGTGTCCAAGTCATTAGCTGATACTGATTTTGCTAACGGACAGATCTCACACTAAAACTCGCTTTCTGGAGAAAGCTTACCTCATATGGATCCATTAAGACAAGTCAAGCACTTCAAAGTATTTCATTTCTTGGAGGGCAATTTTCAAATGCCCAGTAGCAGCTTGTCCCTCTTTAACCAGATTCCAGCACTCATATGTCCATAAAATAAACAGGATTTTACGTGGTCACTCTGGATTTGTTTCTGCTTTACAGTACGAGACCCTTGAATAAACAAAGATCATCACTACTTCTGCTGGCAGGCCATCGCCTCTATTCCCTGCATTGGCCAAGTCCTACTTTCCTCCAGCAGAACATTAACAACAACATTATTCCCTAAGATGTACTCCATAAGACGTTTCAGAGCACTGACCTGTAGGATGGGAATGAAAGTGCTTTTCTTGCTCTGAAAGGGATCTGCTACCAACCACCAGATTAAGTCATGTATCATTTATACAAGACTATAAAGCTGATGGCTCCTCTTCCAGTATCCTGAGTAGTTTCACGATTGAATGTATTTGTGCAATCTAAAGTCCTGAGGAAAGGCAAGTGTTCCTGAATCCCTTCCATTTCTCCATGGGTCAGCTGGCCTACTAAAAGAGATGACTTGCACGCATTTTTCTCCGCTTATAGCTTTAGGATTTCACTACTGCAGCTGCGCTGCTGGAGGAAACTTCTCCACAGCTTGCCTGAGTTGGTTTGCTCTTGGCCACTTCCTCGCAGTGTTCGGTGCACATAAACATGGGCACGCTGCCAAGGGAAGCTGCATGCAGACGTGGGCAGTTGGCCAAGCGGCGCGAATCCTGCTCGCTGACTACTCGCCGGTGCCTCCAGTGTAGCCAGCGTGGGATCATGCTGCAGCAGATGAGGAAAGAAATTCAAGGTGGGAGCTAGGCCCCCTGCTAACAGGCAGAATGGAGACCAGGCCCCAGCGCAGAGAAAACCAGGGACCACAAGCCGCTTGCAACCCCACGCACGTTTTCACAGGACATCTGTCCCCTTTTAGAGCAACAACTGAGAATAGCAGTGTTTGGCACGCGGAGCATGAAGGAAGATGGCTTGTGATGATGCTGCATGTATACATCTGCACCGGGGCACTCTTAGTGGGAATGGAGGAAAGTATCGGGAAATCCCTGATTATCCGGCTGACACAGGAGCCGAGTATCAGTTGTCTCCTGCATAGAGGAGGAGGAACAGGGGAGTCCATCTGGAAATCAGGATGCCGGCCACGCGCTGTTTGCCTGGAGCTGTGCATGCAGCTGTCCCTTGCCGAAGGCAGCCTGCCGGTGCAGCTGGATAGGACACTTCCTCCAGCGGAATTAACCCCTAAGGGCTGCTGGCACCAAGGCCAAATGCCTGAGATTATTTTCAAACAATTTGCTACCTGAGTCCAAAGGTTTGCCCTCTGCTCAAGTGCAGAGTCTATATATAGACTCTTCTGCTGTATTTCACTCCCTAGGACAGCCCTGAATACTGTCTTTGAATTAAGAAAGTGGAAATGGCATCAATTAGTGGAGGAGGCACCGGGACAAGAGTCCCGACCTGTTTCCATCGCTGTCACTGCAGCAACCCAAGCGGGACACAGTAAGCCAGGGCCCCAGCTGTGCAGTGGGTGCCCTGCAATGCTCCTTGCTGCACTACTCACCGAACGAGTGCTTACAATATGCTCAAAAAGCCTCCAAAAGCCAGGCTATATTTCACCAGTTCCAAGCACAATTTTCTCTTTACCAATAGCAATTACAAATAAATGACAACGAAGCAGGGAGAGGAGCTGGTGGGTCAGCGACACGCTTCCTTGGGAGGATGTAGCCCAGTCTGGGAGAGCACAGAAAGGCTTGCAGGAAAATCCCTGCTCCTGAAACAAACTCTTCCTTTCATCCCCAGGGAAAACACTGCTGGCACACGGCTCTGATGCACAAAGAACAGACTCAGCTGATAAAGGAGAAACTGACAGGAGGAGCCCATGTGTCTGTTCAGCACCTACCAGCTGAAGCTCAGATTGGACACAACCTGCTGGAAACGTGAGCAATGCAGCTGGACGCTTTGGATTAAACAATCTGCAAATATACGCTGAGGTCAGGAGGGTTGAGGAAAATATAGTTAATACGAAGCAGTGATACTGCACCAAGATTTTCTCCTCCAGTGCTGTTCAACCTCTCAAGAAGATGCTGACTGCCAGCGCTGGGAAGAGCAAACGCAGCTCCGCAAGCGCCTGCCACGTGAGGAGGAGAGACCTTCATCTGTCAGACCGTGAGCAATGGAGTAGCAAGGCAGGGATGCAGCTTTAGCACTTCCAAAGTCCACTTCAGTTAGAGGAGGGAAGAGAAAACAAGGCTCAAGTGTTCAGTTTCATAGCATCTCTCGCTGTTCATAATAGACTCATTAGGGATGAAGAGGATAATTCTGAGGCAAAGAGGTGCTGTTTCCTTTTGGTAAAAAGCAGAACTAAGGTCACAACTGAGCAGAGCCCTGCTGGCTCAAAACAAAAGTCTCTCTGGGATCAGGCCCTTGCTGCTGCCCCAGCTTCCAGAGGTAACAACATGGCAGAGGAGGCAGAAAAACATGGCAATTGCTCTAAGGACTTCACGAAGCTGCACTGTCCCCTAAAATATGAAAATTAAGTCTCTTTCAAAACCCTAAAATTCCTGAAGAAGCAGAGGTATAAAATAAGACCCACTGTGCCTTAATGATAACTGGTTTGATTCGAGGCATATTATGAGCAGCCATCAGATCACCCAGAGCACTCGCACCGTGCATAAGTACACAGGATATATATAAGTAAATATATATTTATAAATATATATTTATTTATACACATATTAAAAATGGATGTTTACTATATCTATTTTTAGACATATGCCAGAGTGGTATGTCCGTCATCACTTCCCTCAACATGGCTTTAAAATGCTAGGGAGAACCTCATAGTGACTTCAGCTTCCAAGTCCTCTGCTGGCTTCCCCTCCCACGGGGTGGACAGGAGGTTTCCAAGCCCCTCATTACAGCACGGATGCTTGCTGTGTTTCCCCGACTGCAATCCTGAAGCTAAGACTGGTTACTGAAGCAGCAGCTCTCAGACTAAGAGCTATAGTTATACCCACTACACAGTCATCAAAATATGCTTTTTATAATTCCTAACAGAGTTACTCTGGAGGCTCTCATTGCACAGAGGAAATAAATTAAATATTTAAATATAAGTGCTACAGCGGCACACATTGCACTGGTATCTAAAGTGGTATCTAGAAACGTGAGATAATGAAGAGTTTTTTTATCTATAGGAAAATAAAATTTTCGGATGCTTTCCGTTGTTTTTTTTCCTGGTTTAATATGTGGCCCAGTCACTGCTGCTGTGGAAAGAAGCCAACAAATCTCCTAGAAGTTAAACTCTATTATTTCCAATTTGGCACCTTCAATCTTCTGCAGCACCACAACACACACAGGCACGTTGCTTTGAAATCTAATCACGCTCATATCCTTCCAATAATATTATTTCCCAGCTTTCCTGATCTGAAAACTTTCCAGGATCATAAAGCGAGAAGAATTACAATGATGGAGCTGCCAGCTCAAAAGGTTACCAGAAACCAGGCCACCACATTTCTGCTCCCATGGTACTATTTGCACACAGAAGAGGAATTTTTCAATCAGGGCAACATTTAAGAATTAAGGCCCTAAGTGACATGGTGGGAGAAATCTCCACTTTTCATCCTAGCGTCCAGCTACCGACACCATCTGTCCCAGCAGTTGTTCTGAAGGACACTTGGCTTCCTCCCTGCCACTGCAGTTTTAAAGATGGCCCTGCAGAGGTACCAGCAAATTGAACCAAACCAAACCCAAATTCTCCCTGCTTCCTCCCCCATTAACACCAGCTTTAACTCGGATATAAAAAATTCTTTCCCTCTGGCATGTTATAAAAATTCCAAGTTACCCTTTAAAGCTCCCAAACACCCTACTTGGCACTAGGTGTGCATGGGTGATAGTAAACAAATCCTATGTATCACATCTCAAGTAACACTCTCTTCCTGGGACAAAATTCCAATGAAATTTCCTTTCACCACCCATCCGCTTTCTGTTCGCTATACTGACTTTAGAACAAAACTTTAAACATTTGTGCCTGACAAATAAATAAATGAGCAAAACCTGCACAGAGCTCCTGGGAGGGCCATCAGGTGTGCTCAGTGCTGCAGCAGGAAGCATCACAGGGGAATCAGCCCCCGAAGGGCTGGAGGGGAAGAAAAACAAAGTAAAATCAGAGTACAAGGATATTAGAAAACTCAACAGCATTTTTGGTTTGTGAGGATATCAGAGGCACATTTCCATGTGTGCGCACAGAGGAAAGGAAGGCCGAGTGGCAAACCATACCTCCTCAAAACAAATACAGAAGTATAGCACGTTAAAGAATTTACACACTTAGGCTCACGAGTTCTCCAACGTCCTCTTTATTAGGCAAGGTGGTTGCCCAAAGAAGTTTGGCACATTCCTAGAGGGAAAGAAAAAAAAAAAAAACCCACACCCAGCAACTCAAAGCTTCCTCATTCTTCCTAAAAGGTGTGGCCTTTCCAGAGTATTCAAACACCAAAAAGTGCAAAAAGTTCTGTCTGGCTTCATTTATTCCACTTCGGGCTTTGTAGTGAGGCACCCATTTTAATTCTGCTGATACAGAGAGATGCAGAACTAATAAAAGGAGTTAAACCATAAGGAAAGTCCACCATCTGTTCGTTTAATTTCACCAGTATAACAAAGCACTGCTATGAATTAACGAGTTCGGTGGGTTCAAGACAAGACATCAGGACAGTCAAAATAAACCACTTGCAATGAGTGTTTTTTTTTTCTTTTTTTTTTCCAAGCCCCCAAGCTCCTGCTGCTTGAGGATTTAATAGAAGCCATTAAAATCTTCCACCTCCATCGCAAATGGGAGCAGACAAGCAATTACATAGGTGCTGTAGACAGGGAAAGATCATTAACTGTGTCTTGGGTGCAAAGCCATAAGAACAAGACTTTTACGTGCATACAATGCTCCAAATATTAGACAGCTTGCAGAGCTATCGCAATTCAAACCTGAGAGCAGCCATGCGGTTCTGTCCAAGCTCAAGACAACTGCACTTTGAACAAAATTTTGCGCTGATGCATAAACACCATCAATGGGCTGGGGCAGGCGGCAACACACAAGATGCCCTGTCCTTGCCGAAATCAAAGCAGGGTCTCTGAGCAACAATTACAGGGCAGTACGTTGCCAGCCACGGCAAACAAAGCCTGAAAACGTTGACAGGAGTTCACAGCCATCCTCGGGAGGTTTTCTTAACGTAAGCAAGTGCTCACACTGCACTGCTTTTGCTTTACAGTCAGGTTTATTTGCACGCAGTCACAGATCCTCCACTCATTTCAGAAACACAAACCCACTTCTCCAAATATCCGTATGAACAATCTCAAGCCCCAAAGTACCCCTACATAAATCCAAGCTAAAATAGGGATATAATAAAGAAAAACTACCACTCCACTGTGCGCTGAGACACAGATATCTGCACACCAATAAACATATTAGTTGCCATCAAATAGCTTCCCCTTCTCTGAACTGCATCGAGCAGAACAGAAAGCTAAATGTATTTGGAAAAGGGCAAAGACTGCAGGCTGCCAAACACAAGATCACATGGACTAACCCTACGCTTGCTCTTCCTGCCCTGCCACCAGTCCAAAGCCTGAAACCTGCCTTGGTGCACACAGGGATAACTTCAAAGGGAACCTCTCAGGATATTCAGGTTTATTTCCCAAGTCTTAGAGCAGGCTCAGTCTCTTTTCACGTCATTTCACCACTTCCCGGACTATAGAAAAATCTTGCTTTTTAAACCATTAAGGCCAGTAGTGGACTGCAAATGCTGCAGGATGTGCTTCATCCTTTACTTCACAAGGGAACAGAAGAAACATCTTCTGGTTTCTTTTGTATTTTGGTTTCCCGACACCCACAATAGCACCGGTAGGATAAGAAACTGGATCCTTCTGGTGGCACATACCCTCCAAGACGTGGTTTATTAGAGTACAGGAAAGCAGATTCCTGTCGTGCCGTCTCAAGAGCAGCTGTGCGGGAACGCGGTGGCTCCCTTGGGGGGCCATCTCCTACACGATGAGTGGAGAGATCCCCGAGTGGCTCTCGGAGTTACCTGTAGCCTGGTTATTGCAGGGAATAAACCAGAGAGAACTTTATCCTAATGTTTGGGCTGCATTTCAGACTGCAGGTCTAAATCCATTGCATTTAAAGGGAACGACACCTTCCTAAAACAGCAAATGATTCAGAACTGCAGTAATTCACGCTTCTTTTCTATATAATGGCTTCAGAGCATTTTATAAAGGGTGACCTGCACAGATCCCAAAACCAAGGTGGCAAGAGTCTGATTTTACAAGAAGAGGAACACAACTTACGGGTGTCTAAAGCCATATAAGCATCAATCCTCTGTTAAGTCAGGAGCTGGATACAAACACATGAAGTCAAATCTTAACTGCCCCTTCCTTCGGCAACCCAACCCTCCAAAGCTACGACAGTCCCGGACAGCACGAGTACCCCAGACAGGTGCCTGATGCTCTTTTGGAATTATCCTTAGCCAAGGTCATAATAATAATAAAAAAGTAATTTTACTGGGATCTTTGTTTCATAATTTAGTTCAGCACAAGTCTTTTATGAGACTATATTCTCAATATTTCAGAGAGCTGGAATCTAAATTGCATGCGTTTGTCATGCTGTCACCCCCCGTTTACTGTGAATTTTAAATACTGTGACACAGGAATAACAAATCAAGGGGACACCTGTGTCCCACTGCAAACCACAACAGCAGCCGAAGCTTTACTCCCAGTAACCTATTCGCAAAGTGCAGCACGGCCCCAAAGCCAGCACATGACCCAAGGAACATGATGTCAAAGTCGAGTGCATTTCTTTTAAGCTGACAAATAAGGAAACTTCTCAGCCTTCTAGAGACAGTTGGAAAATTACATTTTTGCACTAGGTCCTTTGAAAGAGGTTTGGGATGTGGGAAGTGGAAAAGGACCAAGGGGCAGATGCAAAGAAAACAAGGGATGACAGTGGCATGGACAGGGTGCAAGGACTGGGACATGCATGGACATGTGGGTAGTCTCAGGGTTTGGAAATGATGAGAAAGGGAAAACAGAAGATCTGTAGATTAACAGAGATATAGCCAAGAAGGCTCCTTTACAAGGAGGGTAAAAAAAAGGGTCCTTTACAAGGAAGAGCACAGTGAAATAGTAAGCGATCCTGACTGCTTATACCATCTGGGGCTTTTGCCTGCTTGGACACACCAGGGACTACTTATTGGCTACAAGTCTTTGTCCCAGGGCAGGCTAAGCACAAGCAAATTCCACCTTCAGTATCCTCCTGATGAGTGTCAGTGCCCAAGTTTGAGAAGAAAGCTGAAGAGAAAAGGAGCAAGGAATAGATGCCCTGACAAAATATCTCCAAATATTCCTCAAGGATATAGGATAGCCCATTTAATTTTTTAGCTCTTTCCCTTCTGATAAAGGCATCTGATGCACATCATGCACTTGTGTGATTATCAAAGAATCAGAGAACGGGGTCTGCAGCTTTGTATATTCTGAATATGCCCAGAAAGAAGCAAAAAATAGGGTATTTCACCATCAGACACATTCCCAGATCCTGCTGTGAAACAGGCACATCAGACCAAAATCACTCATAAAACAGTGACATTATAATCAAAGCTTGTCATCCATATTGCTTAAATCAGGCTTTTGAGTCACCATTACCAATTTTTTTCCTCCAAACCCGTGGCCATTCCCAGATCTTCTCTCTTAATTATTTACTCCCCATAAATTTCAGTTTTCAAACGCCTTTGCTAAGACAACTGTAGAAAACCAAAAGAAAGGGTGGGCTGTATGTGGGCTGGCTAAAGCCTGTGAGCATCATTTATGGGGGGGTTTATGCCTTTGTTGCAGCTGGATGGCTCATTGTTCTGGCAATCAGATTGCATGCAAAGGTATTAATTTTTCTACACTAAAATCCCCTTTCCTTCCCTCAAACTCCAAAATGTTTCTAACTGAAATTAAGTTAGCACTTAACAAAAGAAAAATACTATAATTTCAGAACTGTATCCCTTTGATCTGTTATATTTTTACACTTACAAGAGAAAGAAATCCCTGAGTTCCTATGCTCTTTTTGCCGTGACAAACCAGAAAGATAATTACCAGGAAGCTGCTTTTGGAAAGATCTCCCAAATTGACTGTCACTTGGGAGCCAGACAAACATTCCAGATATAACTAAATAATTGATATTCCTGGAGTCAGAGAGCACAATACCATTAACAGAAATAACCATTACCCAACATCCGGTAACTTTATTAACGGTCTTTGGGTTTTGTGACCAGTATGAGTCACGTTTCTAGAAGCAGTAAGAGGATATTTCATGTCAGATATTATCCAAAGGGTAAATTAAGTATCAAATGTCTGTGCAGCCACTCATCAAGATGTACGTAGCTAGGATGGGCTTTAATCTCAGAACAATTCTAAGCACCTAGCACACAATCTCTTAGTAGAGATGGGGATCAAAGAACCTGCTCTGACCTAGAAACCTTCCAAAAGCAGATTTCATCTTTTATTTATTTATTTATTTTTTAAACAAAGCTGAGGAAAACTTTGTCCTTTCCCCAGTTTTAAATTAAATTGTCATTTTGAAAACAAGTTTTGTTCAATTCTTTTTTTTTCCATCTATTTACAATTAAGCTAACGATTGAAATACAGAAAGGGCAGGCAAGTGCCTTTCCATTGAAAAGATGCTACACACCATCCGTGTGCCAGCCTCAGCCCAGAGGCAGCACTCTGAACCATGATCTGAATAGGGCTTTGAGCAATGAAAAAATATCCTATTTATCCATTATCCTTTCTGTCATTTAATCCTCTTCAAGTCCTCCATACTGTGCACACAGGCAAGCTAACAGCTAATGGGACATGGTCACCTTGCTAACCAGGTGGTGTGTTCAGAAAACCTAAACAAAACGCAGCAACATCTCAGTGCTTCAGGTTTGTAGAGCAGGACAACACAGGACCAACAAACAGGCTCTAAGGAGCCTGCTTCCTCTTACCTCTGCTCTTGAAAATCAGCAGGTGGCAGCTTGCAAATGAAGTAATAGCACAAAAAATAAACAACTTGGCAAAAATCACAGAGGTGTTTACAGAAGGAAGAAAGGAAAGGGATGAGCAAAATGTGCTGCCAGAAATATAGCAGTGCACATATTTTAGAACAACACAGGCTTCATTAAAAACAGAGATACAAGATAGCTTGAAATAAAGAAAAGATACAAAGAAAGAAAGAGAGAGAGAGTGCTTTGCATCATTCACACAGGTATCTCCCGAGATACCCAGATTAAGTAGCAGCTCTCCTCCCCCACCTTACTTTGTGTCTCCACGGGACAGTACTCATCTCAGATATGAAATAATGAAATTATCTCAGGTGAGGAAGCTGTGAAAACAAGCAGGATAAGGGCTTCTTCACAGACACGCAAAGAAACAGCCAAAGCACTGACTGTCACAGCATCAAGTGACTAATCAGAACAAGCTGTCACAACAGAGCTCTAACCTTCACTGGAGTGAATATTACCCTCAAAGCACACACTGGCCCAAAGACAAAAATGTGCTATTTCCATGGTTTTAAATGGACCAGCAGAATGTGAAAGATTTTTTTGAGTAGAGGTTCAAAGCAGTTTTAAAGGAGAGCTCTAAGAACATGGTGAGAAAGATAATGAAGACGGAGCTTTCTTGAAGCAAAGGGATACTGAATTCTGTGTCTGTCCCAAAAGAAAGCACTCCAAGTAAAAAGAAATTCCAAAGAAAAGTGTCAGTAACCATCTACTTCCAAAGCCCACTGGGAATTCAGCTGGAATTCTAGTAGGAGAGTTCAGCACACCTCTTGCCCTGGAGTCTGCAGAGATACCTTTCCACAAAAAAATGCTTCTCAAAAGTGTTTTACCTACCTGGGGCTTCAGCCTATCATAAAGAAAAGAACATTTCTACATTTCTCCATTAGAGGACATGATTTCTCTTGCTGTCCAAGCTCTGAAGAGTTTTCGGGACCTTTGAAATATTGCGAGCCATTTTCTAAAGTAAGAATGCATAGGCGGGGGGGGGGGAAGATAAGATTGTCACTGTAGCCACCCCCAGAAAAAAAAAAAAAAAAAAAAAAAGCCGTGTATTGCCCTGATCATATCCTGGTATTAAGCCCAATTTGGGAGAGGGCTCAAGAAGTCACAAACACTTGTATTGCTTCTGTGGAAATTGAAACACAAATACACACAGGGGATTATGTCTGTGGAACAAAAACCCCAACTCAGGGTCTTCCCTAAATGCTGCTCACAAAATAGTGCTGATTTTAAAGGATGTCTGTTGTTCTGAGAAATTCAGTGCCGATCACAGGCTAGGGGCAGTGGTGCTCTAAGATCTGGCAGCCACGTGCCACCTGCCCAGCAGAAGCCACTGGGCATATATGAGCAGGCCAGGATCCTTGGCAGGAGACCCCAGGGCGTGTTTTGGCACCTACCGTGCTCCTCCACCTCCAAGGACCAGCGCGATGGCATTGCCGGTGAGGATGCGAGCTAAGCGGGAGAAGTCCGAGTGGCGGTCTGGCACTTTCTGGAAGACCCGCTCATACATCTCTATCTGCAGAGGAGAGGAGGAGGAAGATGGCCATTTGATCAAGAAGGTGATCATCTGCACCTCTCACGCTTTTAGAATTACAGGGAGAATTTCACAGTAGTATAGTACAGTGCAGATCTCTATAGAGACGTTTATATTTTTTGGTCAAGGATTTAAGGTTACTGGGAAATTTCCAGTCTGCCTCAACTTTAGCTTTAAAAGTATTTTCTTGAGCATAGGGATCCTGTTAAGAAGAATAACTCTACAGCACATATACACCCATTGATATGGTCATAAGATAGTACTTAATTATCTTCAGTGTATCAAAAAGGTGCATACCTAATGCTCTGCAGAAGATATGAACCTCTCACCATATTTTCTATGATAAAATGAGGTCAACCAGATTTACAAGAATAATACACATATATCCTGTTGCGTGGATAATAGATGCTTTTCCTTTAAACAAATGTTGAGTGACAGAGCACTGGAACAGGTTGTCCAGACGATGTTGTGGAGTCTCCTTCTCTGGAGATCTTGAAAACCTGCCTTGACACTATCCTATGCAACGTGTTCTAGGTGACCCTGCTTGAGCAGGGGGGTTGGCCTAGCTGATCTCCAAAGATCCTTTCCAACCTTAATTGTGATCCTGTAACAATCAGAAGTGCATCTGAGCGGCATGTAGCAACACTACGCCAGGTTACCTTCGAAACAAGCGTTACAAGCACAGCTAAAGGACTGGCCACCAAAGCAAATCTCTTACCAGCTTGGGCAGGCTTCTTCTGGAAAAGACTCTGCGTGGACAGTGGAGATGAAGGTGAGCAGAACACCAGCTCCTCATATTGAGCCATTCCACAGTTCGGGAAGGCAGAGGCCCATCCTCTTTGTGGAGCAGGACAAGCTGCTTCTGGGCTCGGACAGCTGTGTTCTCCAGCATCCTTTCCAGCTACAGCACATTAGATACAGCAAAGGAGCCTGAGCATCAGGCATTTAAACATTTACATCCGTCAACAGAACAATGTGTTGTGAATACACACACACACACAGCCTGTAGTGCACTCTGATCTGTATTCACATGTGAATCTGCAAACATGCCTGCTAAGAACCTCAGAGAAAACTGAATTAGGCAAATACACTGACTCTTTTTTTCAACTTTTGCAGGAGTCACAGACCTGACTAATAAACTTTAGTAATCAAATATGAAAGTAAAAATAAGTACAAGGGGAAAATAGAGCTTACAGTTTGCATCAACATAGGTTAAACCTTTCCTACAGTACAATTTATATCTAGTTTTTCGAGGACAAACAGCATGAATTCCACCTAGGCAGAAAAGACTTTGCCTATCTATCTGGAGATCCTGCAAAGAAATTCTGGACAATAATGTCCCGTTGCTTCAAAGCACATTTTTCCATTTACCATGGACTAAAGCTGAAGGATCCTGCAGAGGAAAAAATCTTGCGAGTTTTCAACAAAAGCATTTTTAGCTATTTCAGAGGATCCTCATTTAACTCTTTCTATTTATAACACACATTTCTCATAATTTCATTATTCACGTTTCAGTAGATATTAAAATTCATATGGCAAACATCTGAACTATTAGCACTGCCAATACAAGAAGAAGTTAGTGTCAGACCTCTCCAACAGTGGGCTCCTGGTCTCCCAGCCCTACTATCAAGATGCAGTCCGCCTGCCTGATGCAGCGCTGTGTCCACGGAGTAAGGGTACTGTCTGCCTGGTAGAGCACAATGCGGTGAATGTCCTCCTGCTGTCCCAGCCAGCTAGTCAGTCGGTATTCATGGATACTGCGGGCAG
>VZSV01000208.1:125540-138973 GCA_013398735.1 Nothocercus julius | reverse complement strand
ACACACACACACACACACACACACACACACACATTGCAGCTCCTGCCTAAGCAAAGGAGTGAATCCAACACAGAAAGCTTAGAGGTCAAACACAAGACCTGGTAGGCAAAGATTTGCATTTCCCCCTCATTCACTGACAAGGACCTAAAATTCAAGGAACTTTGTAGTTTATCCAAGATTTTAACAGGCAAAAATCTTTATTTTTCTCTCTCATCAGGCTTTGCAAATAGCACTGTTTTCGTGCTCCTAAGGGACAAGGGAAGACACTCTTGGGAGCTACCAGACTAATGGCTTTTGCAAGACTCCAGAGCCAAAGCGCACACAGCAGACCAGTGTTACAGAGCTTCTAAAAAAAAGCTATTTTAGAAGCAACTTCAGCCATAATCTACATTCGGATGGACAGATAAGCTGAATACAGTACAGATATTCAGTGCATCGTATGGAAAACGGTTATGGGAAACACACTATATTTGGAAGACCAGAAGAGTGTCCTTCTGTGTTTTACTGTAACTAGTAAGGCAGGCAGGTACCTGTCAAGCGCTGCAGAACCCAGTCGCTGTTTGATGTTATCACTTGTGAGCAGCAAAGCAGGACCTAGAAGAACAAAAACCTGCTCAGATGCAGACACCTGCCATTCAGGTCTTGACAAGCTCTATCAGGAAGACTGTAACAAATGTAGCTCTGAGAATCAAAAAAAAAAAAAAAAAAAAAAAAAAAAAAAAAAAAAAAAAAAAACCACAATGAAAAAGTGCACTAGAGTTATCATAGAGGAAAGGGTTGCACAAGTCCTAGCAAAGTTTTTCCTACTTACCAGCAATAGCATCTTCCCTTTCCCCATCTTCCCAGAATCCTGTTTTCACATTAGTCCCAGCCTACAAGCTCTCTTGTACCACATCCCTTAATCTTGCATTGGACAAGTTTCCACTGCACCTAAATTCATGTACCCCAAGCAGAATATTGAGCTTATCACACACCTTGTTTGACCACAGAGAACTCAGCAATTGAGCTTCAATGTAACAAGCAATCCCTGCTATTTCTTTGACTTACCAAAACACATTATTTGTTCAAGCTGCACTGAGACAACTCCGCAGATGAATCCTGAAGCTCTCCAGTACTTCCTATTTCTTAATCAATGCCCAAGCTGAAATTGTATACCATTTACTACCCCCAAGTACAAAAACACTCCCAAATCTGCAGGGCACTGTTAAATCCACAATTCTTCCACTACAGAGCCCACATTTCAGACATTTCTGCCACAGCTCATGACAAGTAGCCCCTTGACAACATTATAGCATGTTCTTTTTAGGAAGTCTGTTTTATCAGCAGCACTAGGTGCCATATATGGTGTAGAATAACTGCAGGTATATGCAAAAAGCAAAGAAAAGGAACTTAAGGAATTTATCTCATACCAAAAGAAAGGATTGTGTCTCATGTTGAGGGAGAGACCTACATTTACAAACCCAAACTAACAATTCCCCAGTATTAATGTTTTCTCAATGTAATACTCAACTTTTTCATTTATTGAAAACTGGCTGGAGGCAGAGCCCAGAAGGTGGTTATCAGTGGCGCGGAGTCGAGTTGGAGGCCTGTGGTTAACGGTGTCCCCCAGGGGACAGTCCTCAGCCCAGTCCTGTTCAATTTATTCATCAGTGACCTGGATGAAGGGATGGAGTGCTCCCTCAGCAAGTTGGCTGATGATACCAAACTGGGAGGAGTAGCTGATAGCCCAGAGGGCTGGGCTGCCATTCAGAGGGACCTGGACAGGCTGGACAAGTGGGTGGTGAGAAAGCTTATGAAGTTCAACAAGGGCAAGTGCAAGGTCCTGCACTTGGGGAAAAAGAACCCCAGTCACCAGTACAGGCTAGGGGCCGACCTTCTCGAGAGCAGCACTGCAGAGAGGGACCTGGGTGTCATGGTGGATGACAAGGTGACCATGAGGCAGCAGTGCCCTCGTGGCCAAGAAGGCCAATGGCATCCTGGGGTGCATTAGGAAGAGCGTCTGCAGCAGGGCGAGGGAGGGGATCCTGCCCCTCTACTCAGCCCTGCTGAGGCCACACCTGGAGTGCTGTGTCCAGTTCTGGGCTCCCCAGTACAAGAGGGATGTGGAGCTGCTGGAGAGAGTCCAGCGCAGGGCTATGAGGATGATCCGGGGCCTGGAACATCTGCCCTGTGAGGAAAGGCTGAGAGAGCTGGGCCTGTTCAGCCTGGAGAAGAGAAGGCTGAGAGGAGACCTGAGCAGTGTCTATAAGGACCTCAAGGGAGGCAGTGAGGAGGATGGGGCAGCCTCTTCTCAGTGGTGGCCGCTGATAGGACTAGAGGAAACAGCCACAAACTGAAACACCAAAAGTTCCATGGGAACTTTGGGAAAACTTTCCTAACAGTGAGGGTGACAGAGCCCTGGAACAGCTTGCCAAAAGAGGTTGTGGAGTCTCTGGTGATCTTCAAGACCCGCTTGGATGCGGTCCTGAGACACATGCTGTAGGTGACCCTGCGTGTGCAGGGGGTTGGACTAGATGATCTCTAGAGGTCCCTTCCAACCTTAAGCATTCTATGATTCTATGACTAAAACAAGAACTGATATTCATGTATGAAACAGCAAAACAATTATGACGTGGTCTCTTAAGGCATTAAAAAAGAGCAGCATTGCTTAATGTATTTGGAAGTCATGAATGAACAGCATGGTTAAAGGCCACAATTTCTCCCTTGCACGCTCAAAAAAGCAAAAAAATATCAGTACCTCGAGCTGTCCATGCTGACCCTCAGGAGTCACCCTTGAGCTCAACACAGTTTCGCTGATAATGCTCCATTCCTCCTGCCAAGAGTCGACTCTGCTTTGATGTATTTAAGCATTAGGCCTAGCCAAGAACTTAGAATTTTGATTTTTATTCTGGTGTTTTCAAACAGCCACGTTGGTTTTCTGATTTAGTTCACCTTTCAACCTCAAGCAGTGGGGCTGATAGTTTTGGATCGGGCAGGGGAACCGGGAGAGCTCTCTCAGAAGAAACGTTTGTGACCTTGCATCCAATCAACCCAGAAGGGGAGAATGGACAGGGAAGTTTTGGGAAAGCATTCAGTGCCACAGTCACCATTTGTATCCATTAATGTGCCAAAGCTCTCAACAAAATAGAAATGATATGAAGACCAAGTATTCTTCCAGGGTATAACACTTACAAAGCTTTTGACAAGTTAGGGAATTTTAGTAGGCAGGAGGCGAGCAGCCAGAAGTGTAAAATGAGCTAAGGAAATAAAATAAAAATGTAAAATGAGAGATACTAATGTCAAGGAGGGAACACAGTGCTCTATCTTTGCATTTATTTGCATAATATATTCATTTGCTTTTAAATATGCATATATTCATCTTGCTGCTACAGCACCAGATCACTAAGACATAAGAACCTGACTAAAGGAGCAAAGGTAGCTCCTTCCCGACGCGTCGCACTGGGGGACCGTGCCCTACAGGGAACCACTCAATACAGATATGGCAGCCAGGTGTCGGATGAGCCCCCCAGGATACCTGCCTTTTATGCAGCATCACGTTTCACAGACCCTTATTCAGAGCATCAGCACCGAACAGGCGGATGCTTCCCATTGAATTCACTCTGCTTTGCCTCAGAAATAACAACCATCTGCTCTACACTTCCAATTTCTAGCAAGTGCCCAATTAACCAGCCATTACGTATCCCTCCCTTTCATCAACGGGATCAAGGACACCCAACATATGCGTTCCCAAGCATGTAAAACGGAATGACCGAGAGTGTTATTTAAACTTAACCACCAGAGCAATGAAAAATACTTCTCAAGTCCAAACCCTTCATACAGCCCTATCTGTAGGCAGGAACATCCAAGACGATGTGTTACTGCATCCTTAACACACAGCATCATGGTCATCATGTCATCAACTTCTGATGCTCTCTCTACACCTCGCATTGGCCACACAAGCAATTTACAGTTTAAATTAGCTACTGAAAGCACCTTTGCATCCTCCAACCACTGCTGGCACTTCTCAGTGACTCTTCCGCCTTGGCGGAAGCAGGCATGGGGTTAACAACTCAAAGCGAAGAACATGATGGGTTATATGAGGTAACCCTGAATATTCATGTAGCCCATACGGCGCCTCTGCGCCCAACAGCAGATTGCTAGGCAAGAGTACGAGAGCAAGAGGAACCATGGCCCTCCCAAGCTCCCAGCAAACTGAAGTTCATGGATTTCTCACGACAGAGTTGGTGACTTTTAAAAGCCTAATCACAGATGGGTTTTTCTTTCTGCAAACTCATTCGGATTCTGAATCCCAGCTTTCATGCACTTCTACACGCAGATGACAAAAGGCATCGTGGTAGCATCCAACACGTCCCCAGGCACAGATGACCATGAGCTGCTGTTATGACAGTTTTGTGGAGCATCTAAATGGGTATCCTGAACTCCTCACTTTTGCAAGACACAATTACAAACCTGTGAAAGATTTACCATGGCAAAATTAACTGAATTTCATCATATCAGAATATTCATTTGGCCTACGAGAAGTCTACAAAATTATACATTAACACAGAACTGCTAAAAAGGCTTTGAAGTCCCAGTGTCAGAAGACGTTGCGCAGCAAAACACACAGACCTAGAGGTGCCAGGTCCGGGCACTCCAGTCATTTCACCAGAGAAAAATACTTAAGATTTAAATCTAACTTGTATGTAGAGGAAGGAAATTCTGGCAGTCTTGCACATTAAACATCCCAATAAATTACTATTAGAGGTATTTCAGTGAGACTTCAAATATATTATGTACTTTTAGAAACTAAAAAAAAAAAAAAAAAAAAAAAAAAAAAAAAAAAAAAAAGCAGGATAGAGAGATGTTGGATTAGAATCATTCCCTAGTGTGAGTTTTCTTGTTTGTTTGCTTGTTTGTTTCTTAACATGCCAAAGGTTGGGCTGGTTCCCACAACCTGCCATTTCCCAC
Organism: Nothocercus julius; assembly: GCA_013398735.1. Taxonomy (NCBI): domain Eukaryota; kingdom Metazoa; phylum Chordata; class Aves; order Tinamiformes; family Tinamidae; genus Nothocercus; species Nothocercus julius. The sequence goes on along the minus strand of VZSV01000208.1, from coordinate 134,026 downwards.
ATAAAAAAAAAAAAAAAAAAAAAAAAAAAAAAAAAAAAAAAGGCGATTTTCCCCTCCAGTTCAGGAGCAGAAAACTCTCTCCCTGCTTTTTGAAGTTTTTTTTATTCCAAATCTTCTTTCTTTGGAGTTCCAAAGACCAAGACTCAAATAGAGTTTTTGGTTTTTTTTTTTAAATGCTCAAGCACACATGCAAACTGAGTAAGGAAGCACCAAAGATGTCTCCGATTCATTATCATCTGCAGACTCTCCGTTTGCTGCTCAGTGAAGACTGTATTTTATAACCATACGTTTCTCACAATAAAGGCAGATTCATGAGTTATTTATCTCCATTATCAAGTAACTGCTTCACATTCCCGCTTTGGAACAGAACAAACTCCATGGAAACATGAACATCCTTTTGGATTTAATTAGGGTACCGTCACGGAGTCCAGAAGTGATGTCTGAATTGAAGTATTAGCACAAAGAGCAGACAACGAATCTCAGAGAAACCAGAGCAATTTGTTGGAGTAAGGCTGTGTAGAAATGCCTAGAATAGTGCAGCACACGGCCTTCCCTACGTACAGAAGTCACAACCTGCCCTCAACCAAGCAAACCAATAAATCCTGTTCTGAGAGCAACCACCAGCTAAGAGAGAAATTTTCCTACCTCTGTATCACAGAATCCAGAGATTTGGGGTGATTTGAGAATTGCTACGCACTGTGATCCAAGCCAGAACTCAGTTAGACAAGCTGTTCCCAGAACAAAATCATTGCTCATGAAACCATTGACAAAATGCTCTTTATCCTGTACTTTTTTCCCCCCCTCTCCCTCCGGATGGTCAACACTCACGTTAGGTTCCTGCTCCTTCCCTCAGGTGACCCACTGCTCATGATCCAACACCAATTTGGGGAAGATAGCAGCCATTCTCACCAGCAAACTGTTTGAAGGCAGCCAGAACTCAAGGCTAAGTTCATCCGATGGTCATCTAATTTTGCAGTGTTTTTTTTTTTTGGACCACGCTCCCTGCCACGCCACGAAGATCAGACTGAAATGAGGGTAAACTGCTTGCAAGATTTGCCCATGGATGCTCATCTCCTGTGATTACACCACATTATCGTTCTTGCGATCATCTCACTATTACTGTGTGCTTTGCTCTAGTTTCTTCTATCCTCTTGTCCTCAATCTGCTTGGACTTTAAACTCTTTGAGGAAAAGAACATGTTTCTGCTCTTACAGAACAGGCTATGTCATGCAGTCAGGGGACACTGTGCAGCAAGGGCACCACTAGGCACCACTGCAATATTCATCTAAGCTCATATTAACAAGAGGAGTAAGAATTTTTCTAAAACCATATATATGGTGCACTAGGGAGCTGTTAGCTTGTTTCCAACCCCTACAAATTCATCCCTGCTATGTTACCTTGTTCGGCTTTTAAGTTTTGACCAATCAAACAACATAGACCAAACCTTGACTCCGCTAACAACATCTGATTCTGATTTAAAATGAAGCAAAAAGAAGCACAGAGAAGAAACAATACGGGACAAACAACAAAAAACTCCTGAATAGCAGGAAATCTACACAAACTTTTTGTTCTCAAAATTACTAACATATCCATCGACAACAGACAACCTCAAGAGAAAGGTGTTCAATTAAGATTTTCCAATTGTATACTTAAAGAAAAAAAAACCAAAGCAACCAAATCTTCTCACCATTTCCATACAGAAGTTTAAGGTCCAGTAATAGTTCACACCAAAAACCCAAGTGCTGCGTGTCCAATTTACAGTGAGGGGCAGGTAAGCACTTACGTTGCAGCTTCGTGCCTGCTCTACCCAACAGCTGCTCACTGAAGACCTAATACAAATCTGATCACATATTGCTTTAATTTCCCCATATGTAAAAAGAATACAGTTTTAACTGATCAAGTGAATACCAAGAGAGTCTAAAAGTAAACTGAAACTGTGCTTCACAGCACCACATTGACTATTCATTTCATTTTTTGGCTGGAGGAGTAGGAAGAAGATCCTTCCAGAAACCAACCTCTTTTCTCATAGCAAAGCACCATCTGGCAGAGGATACAGACCCCCCTTCCCATGCAATGAGGCAGAATATCCAAACAATTTGTAGCATTAGCATAAAGAAGAAAACACAAAAACTATATCAAAAGATAGAGAGGATTGCTGCTTCTGCTAAAAAAAATAGAATATGGGCTACAGGAAGAAAAAACACCACGTAACTACCCAGCATTTAAACACAAGTCATGAGCCAGCAGCAGGTCAACCATCATTTCGAAGCACTACAAGGCTGAATAAACAATAGACTGACCTGATGAAGAGGGGCTAGCAAGGCCAGTGAACTAAGAATCTGCTCTACCAGCTGTGTTTTAAACCATATGGCTTGATGTGTTTTCACACAACACTTTCCTCTTCCCACTGCAGCCGTCTGCTCCGTTTTTGCAAGAACTTCAGATGCCAGGGTTGCACAGTGCCCTCCATAGCCGCCAAGCACTATGCACTCATCAGTTTAGAAGCAGACAAGAGATGGGGGAACGAGGAAAGTCTGCGTGATCAAAATAAAACCCCGAGTTTGTTGCAGGATGCTTTCATCTAGACAAGATATTTTTATTCCGAATAGCCCTTTTGCAGACAGAAGTTTTGTTTGTTTTGCAGGCTCCTCGTGCTGTCACATAGCACAACAAGCCAGCAACAATCCATCCTAAGTACTCACTAGCAAGAAAGCTAAGGTTAAAATCTATGAACTTGAAATTTTTCCGCCATCTCTCGAAGTAAGAGGCATCTTTAAAATATGAAGAAATTTGTAAGCACTGTGACACATTACCATAGGCTGCATTTATATTTCAAAAGCTGAAAGAGTTCAATTTGTCAGCTCCCCATTACAGCTCTTAACGTTTCATAGATACGGTGGGTTTGGACATTAGCAGAATTGATTTCTAAGCTGCCTGTGTTATTAAACAAACAAACACCTTCCTCTGTTATTAAGAAAAAATTGTAACTCTGACCACTTCAGCAGTTTTGAGCTCCCCTTTCCACTCCCTGCAGGAGCTTACAGAACCTATCCTGAGTTACTTTCAACATGTCCTAAAGCATTCACAGTCCTCACCTTTAGAACAGAAACACAGAAGCATCAGAAAGTTTTCTGACGGAAACATGATTGAAGTTCCCAGGTTTCAGGCCCTCATATTCTCATTTTAAGATTAGAATTGCAAAGAAAAGATTGCCACTGTCTGATGGAACTCAAATGCCCAAAACCTCAACTCCCAGCAACTTGTCTTTCTGGTTTCAAGCATCAACAGTATCTTCCTACTGCTGTTCAGCCACAAGTTTAAAGCACGTAAGTACTACCAGTTCTAGCCACAACTAGGGTAACACAAGATGAAATATAGGAAGACCTAGCTTCAGATAATTTGGACTACCAATGTTGGCAACCAGAATCTTCTCCACAAATGATTTCATGACAAGATCTTATGCTTGCTGCTCACTATATTACCTCAACAAAAGAAATCTGATCTTGAGCACCACTCTACTTCCCCTCCAAATGCAGCAGGAATCCACCTCTGACTTCTTGACAAGCATCTGGCTTTTTCTTTTTTTTTTTTTTTTTTTTTTTTTTTTTTTTTTAAAAGAAAAGATAAGAAACATTTACTTCCCTTAATGCAGTAACAAATAAACAACTTACCCACAGCACTGAGCGCGTGCTTGAGCTCCAGAGTGAAAGCAGTAAGAGGTACTTCTTCAGACACCGGCATAATTGCTACCGTGGAGAGGTTGCTAGCGGGGTTTCCAGCATCCCACTTGCTACTCGAGGTGTGTAACCCAAGAGGATGACCTGCTCAGAAAATTCAAGAAAAAAAAGCCATCAGCCAACCCAGAAAGCTAAATGTCTCTTCATTTCAGAGTTTTTCATTGTTTTCAACTGTCAGGCAGCAAGGGAAACACCACTGAACTAATCTCAGTGTTCCATGCTCAATTTAACCTCAGTAGAAAGCGCTCCCACATATTTAATTCACAACAGGATGAAGATCAACTTTGTTGTTGACATTGAAGGTGTGGGTAAAAGTAAAAGGTGATATAAAAACATGCAAGTACAGGAACAGGTAAAATGCAACATGTGTGTACGTGACCTATTAAGAAAGGAACAAAATGGCAATTTGAATCACCGGTTCACCAAATAAAGATTTTTATGGGGAATAAAAATCTCCAATTCTTTTCATTCCCCCAAGATGGGAAAATGGGTAGCTTCATAAAATAAAATCTGGAATTTTCAACTACCTGTGGACATATCTCCAATATATTAAGGTAGGCTGATTAAGTAAAGCTCAGGAAAAGACTGATAGGAGTGTTCCATAAATCAATCTTTCAATTTTAACCTTTTCTTTAAAAAAGCCTTCTCAGACAACCTTACTTTGGTCCTAGCACCTATTGACTCAGTCATAAGTATGTAATAAACTTGATGCCACCTAAATGCCACTCCAGCCATTTATTTCATCCAGGAAAAGGCCTAAGATTAATTACTACAATACATTTTTGAGATGGACTTATGGGAGTACTTGATGTGCTGTAACTGACACAAAAGCTCATTCAAAGTCTATATGTATGATCCACTGCACAGGACACCAAGAAGTATCAGATAAACTTTTCTCATGTATATTCAGCCACTGTGTTTCTCATTTCACATCTTCTAAAATAGCCCTGCACAGAATACTAAACAGATTTTCAACTCTTCTTGGTGTTCACCAATAAGATATTTGTAGGTTCAAACAAGTTACGTGTCACTGTTCAGTTCTTTCATCTCCATCAATCCTTCCTTCCTTCCTTCCTCTGAACTTCAGAGACAGTTCTCCAACTGAACTCCTGTAACTTGCTAATTTTCCTCCCATGTTCTCCAGATCACAAAACTACCCTATTCCCCAGAGCAGACTTTGCCTTATGCCACAAGGCCTTTAAGCATGCAGCACAATTTAAGTGCAATTACCTCAAGAGATTTCTATATAAAGCCAATTAGGCAGACTTTGGAATTTGTTCCCCAAAATTATTCCAGAACAACCCACCAAAATTTAGTCAGTTAAAGACCACACTTTCAGTCTCCTTGGAATACTGCAAAAACAGCGAGGAAAATAACATCATAACATTTTTGTATTTAAATAAATAAACAAATATCATCAGCAGAGCCCCACAAGGCTATCGGTAATTAACATGCATTTATATCCTTTTAAAAGCTGACCAAGAAAAACAAACTATATGGAAATTTCCTCCTACTCATTCCAATTTGTTTAAATTTACTTTGTTTCAGCCTCTGCCACACACACAAATTTTAAGAGCCAATAAATAACAAATGGCTTGCTGTCAGACAGCTCGTTCAGATGGGGCAAATACAGACATATTAAGTCAGCCCATATGCAGACCCCATTCAGCAACACTATTTGATTTAAGACTACAGTAGCTGCTATTTCTGATACTCCCTTTGAGCTCTCTCACAATGAACTTCAAGGAAATTTCACTGCACATACGCAGCAGTACTTTTCTATCTCAACTGCAAAATTATTCTACTCCCATACTTAGCTACTCCATACAAATATTTTTTGTACTTTTTTTTTGGCACAGTTAAACTTCCATTCACTTGCCGCCAGAGCTAAGATCAACTCTTTTTGAGCACATGCTTTCTGTTTCTGGATTTAATGATGTAAATCTAGTTCCAAGAAAGCACCAGAATAAGCGGGAATAGTCCAGGAATGACTCTTACCTCCCTGCTGAAGACTGCCAAGAATCTTCTCACCCAGCAAATGAATAAGTCTAGTCACAACCTAGCAAGGGAGAAAAACAGGGGCGGGGGGGGAAAGGCAAACAAAATAATTACACAGAATGTACTAAAAATAGTGTCTAAATGGATACTTTCAAGCTTTTGTAAGATATTGCCCTCTGCATGAATTCTGAGAAGAGAGGTTCTAATAGAGGAAATAATAATAATAATAATAATAATCTAGTTATTTTGGAAGCATTATTAATCATATTTCCAGCTCTCTTCTTTTCTCTCCCCAGTATGCTTACACTTCCAATAAACTTACTCTCGTTATGCAGCATGCCTGCACCACCAATAGTTACCACAAAGACCCAGTTCTGCACTGAACGGGACCTTTACTGATATACTCTGATATTTTAAAAGCCTTGCTTCTCAAAGCTGACCAGCTAATCCTCAATGTTAACCATCAATAATTCCCAACAAGTTGTACAGTGGAAGACTAATAACTTCAGTAGCAAGGAGTGGCACCACTTGGAAAAATAGGCCATTCATCCTGCAAAGGTATGCACAAATAGATCATCAGATACAGAAAAGAGGTATGAAACACATTAAGAACTAATACAGTAACCACTAGACTTTCTCCTCCAGAAAGCCACTTCAAGGTCAAAGTAGCTCTCATTGTCAGGTTGTCGACATTTGAACGAAAAAAAGAAACAGAGAGAGCAAGAAAAACAGAGTCACTGAGTCATAGAATCATTATGGCTGGAAAAGACCTTCAAGCTCATCGAGTCCAACCATAAATCTATCACCACCATGCCTGCTAAACCACATCACTAAATGCCTCATCTCCATGTCTATTTTTATTTCCAAACTCTAGCAAGCTAAAACAAGAAGCAGTAAAGGGCTGTGCTGGATTTTGCACAAAGCGAGACTATTCCCAAAGCACAAGCACTTCAGGATGCATTTTTTCAAAGTAAAAGACCGTGCAAGCATCAAGACAGGTCAACATGCTCACCAGACCCTTGTTTTACCTCCTGCTTCAAGAACTGCTCTAGACCATGCACCTTCATATTTTAGCAAGTACAAGATTTTTTCCAAATGTCTGAAGGAGGAAGGGGGAAGAACAAAGGGGGAGCTTCCAAAATATTATTAATATGGCTGCATGGAGTCAGAGCTAAATAAGGTTGAGTGACTTAATTTATGATAGCCATAACTGCAAGTTGCTAACGATGCCACATCAGAGTTGATCTGTCATTGAGAAGGTGGAAGTTTCTCCTATCTGCATCAGAAATAGACACGATCTTCCAAACCCACTTAGCAGAGAGCACGGATCTAGCAAGACCGCTGCCATTGACCAGCAATGACTACCTGAGGCCAACTGCTGCCTGCTGGGGAGCTGCCAATCTCCGTTATTCTGGAATCTCACACAAGTTCTGAAATGCTACAATTTGTCAGAAGTGCAGTAAGAGCATTTTGAAGCACCAAGTAAGGGCAAGTAAGAGTAAGTTTTGAAGCACCAAAAGTTCCACAGAAACTTAAGGAAAAATCTCTTGCCAGTGAGGGTGACAGAGCACTGGAAGAGGCTGCCCAGGGAGGCTGTGGAGTCTCCTTCTCTGGAGATCTTCAAGACCCTCTTGGACGCAGTCCTGAGCCACATGCTGTAGGTGACCCTGCGTGTGCAGGGGGGTTGGACTAGGTGATCTCTAGAGGTCCCTTCCAACCTTAAGCATTTTATGATTCTGTGAAGAGCTTTCTGCAACCCCAGCACTAGAGGAATGCGTTACTGCCTTACAATGCTTAAATCTGCAGTTCGGGAATTCAGCGCTCCCTAACAACACCCGGTTTTGTTAATTGCCTCAACTACGGGTGGCAGGGAGGGAAGGAAATGCTCCAGCAAAATTATCAGACTGATCTCCCTTAGGAAGGGAGATCATCCACCTCTTGAGATCCCCCCCGTGCTGCCCTAAAAGCCTCCCTCCATGCTGTGACTTCACTGCAGTGGCTGCAGAACTCGCTTTCCCCAACGTTTTACACTACTGGCCCAATGTAAACAGCAGGATTTTAACTACTTGCTAAAAATAACATCTCCTGTATTTGTAATTATTTCAGCTTTATAGAGTGTTAAGGGGAGCAATAGCTAAGTTAAAGTAAATGCCCAAGGTTAATGATGGAGCTAAGAATAGATACTGCTGGTCTCATTTTCTAGTTGGCTGCTCCTATTACCAGGAAGTATTATTTGTCTTGTTTGCTAAAGCAAACCTTCCAGCCTCGGTACACACAGATACGGAAAAATTATTTCCCCAGTGACTTTGTAAGACAAGCAAATTGCTAACCATAACAGGATGAGTCACTCTGTTGCAGTCATGGCAACGTAGAAAGAACATCCATTTGCAATTTTAGCTAAGAGCTGCCCTCAAATTTCCTTGGAGTTCTGCACTATATACACTAAATCCTCGTTCACAAAACGGCAACGACTTTCTTGAAGATCATCATCATCTTGATCATCAGTCTTAGGAAGAAGTCAATTTAAGTCTCCGGACTGACAGCAGACCCAAACTTCAACAATTGACCTAAATTTGTTATTCTGTACAGCAGCCAAACAAGCTCTCACCAAATTCACTACAGATTGGGAGAACTCAAAACCAATGGAGCGCCCCAAATAAGTAAATAAATTGCCCATTGGACATCCAAACACCTTCATTTTACAAGGGGGAGCAGCAGATGTGCATGCACAAGTGGCCCTGGCTGGCAGCC
>VZSV01000208.1:111115-124675 GCA_013398735.1 Nothocercus julius | reverse complement strand
GAAGGGGGGAAAAACCAAGGAGGAAGGGGGGAAAAACCAAGGAGGAAGGGGGGAAAAACCAAGGAGGAAGGGGGGAAAAACCAAGGAGGAAGGGGAGGAAGGGGGAAAAAAAAAGAAAAAAAGTAATGTTTCTGACCATGGATTCTAATCTGAATTAGATCACATTTATTTGGTATTCTTATATGGAAACATTCCATGGGGAATTTGCATGGGGAAAGAGAAAACAAACAAAGGAAATTATTTCCTTCTCCTTCCAGACACCTGTTGGGTTACTTTTAGCCTAGTTTGATTTCAGAAGATGAAAGACTTTGTTCGAGCCTTTACCTGCCTAAGGGCTCTACACTTGCCCATGTCACAATGGCTTATTTTTGTTTTAATAACACGCCTCCCTCAGTGAAGGGACCACACAGTGTTACAACACTGTGTCACCTGCTGGTGATGGCACCAGTGTATAGACAAGTACTCCATCCACCTCACCTGGTCAGAATTACCGTGAACACCACTTGCTCCACAGCTACTTCCATTCCCCACACTTGAGCATCTACAATTACACCATGTTGTATTTCCTATAATTCTCTGAAATATTTCAGCCTGTTGTTTACACCTAGCTAAGTTTCTCAAGGCTGGATCCTAGTCAAAGCTTTGGTTTCTGCTCAACTGTGAAATTTAGATTTGCTTTACAATAAGCCCTTTTCAGAATGATTTTAACGAGAATTTGCTTGTAAATAAATGTGCATACAAGGAAAGTATTTATCTATGAATATTACAGATTGTCTGACAAATCGACAATCTCGTAATTGAAACGGATGGTACCAAACAAAGCTATTTTTCCTGTCTTAACTAACTTTCCATTAAACTGACTTACAGAACTCATGGAAAAAACTTCAAAAAATCTAGATCAAAATCCAGTTTCCAAATTCACAGGATATTACTGGAAACAAATAATTCAGGAGGCACTATATAGTAAAAAATTGTGTTTGTTAGAAGAGGAGAAACACGGAAAAGAACAAAAATAAAACAATCTATTCATCAGCTCTGCTCCATGCCGCACAGGAGGCCAAGAAACCACAAACCAGCCATGAGCACATCTGATCCCATCCACCTGTTTCAAAAAGGTAGTTTTGAAGCCATCACTTTCCTAAGGTGTGCAAATAATTCAATATCCTGAATATCAAATAACATTGTTTGGCCTGAATTTGTTCAGCTATTTTTATCATGTTTGGATGAGCAGCCCATCACTGTCAGAGCAAAGGGGCACTAACCCAGCTGCTGCCTCTCCTGTCCCAAGGGAGGCAGATGCCTTCTTGAAGACCTTCCCCTGGAGGGGACTCCGTCATGTTTAAGGGCTGCAGGCACTTCAGGTGGAGGGGAAGAAGGGGGCGGCTGGAGCAGCCCCATGTGCTGCCCAGTGCTGCAGCACAAAGCCAATCCCGTCATCTGTTGCGCTTTGTTGTGTTCTACTCAACAGCTTGCCATCACGACCTTTTGCGAGGCACCAGTTTGAAGACAACAGTATCTTTTACATCTGAACTAAGCTTCAAATAATCAGGTAGGTTATTTTCAATATTTCTAAGCAGCCAACCAACTATACAAGATGGCTGAGGGTCACAGTCTTACAAGGGACTGTGAAGTGCTATTGGACATCACCCTCCACAGCATCTGGCTACAGTAATGAGGGAGCCAACCTGGCCTACCACTTGGCATCCTGTACAGTCAACCAAGATACAGAGCTGCATGTAGTTTTCTTGCAAGTCTGTTTGGACTCTCGCTAGTGAAAACACCATTAACTATACCCAAAAGTACTGTATTCTTGCAATGAACAAAATGTCTTGCAGTTAAGGTCAATATTTTCACCTGCAGCTTGGAAGTTTAAAAATAAAATGTGGTGGTTAAGTGCTTCTGCTTCAAATCAGCCAACCAATAGATCACCTTTAAATGAACTAGGTTAAATGACAGTTTAGTGACACCTTCAGAGCAGGGGATTATAGGGTACAGAGAAAGCCAGGCCACGGCCTCACCTGCCCTGTGCCACTGCAGCCTCATCGAGCTGAAGTGGCCTCACATGGCGGCAGCACCTGAGGGCAGCTCTGGAAGAAGAGCCCGTGTTGGCAAGCGGACTTCAAATGGCAGATAACCCCCAGGAAGGCTCGGCTTCCTTCAGAAAAGTGCTTCATAAAACAGCCCCAGCGTCATCATAACACTCAAGACGGCCAACGGATTTAGAGCATACTCAAAACCCAAGAGCAGACTTAAGAGAATTAAAGAAAAAACGCAGAAACCCGCCTCATTTTCCAGCACGTGGTGCCAGAAGGTTGTCTCGCAGTTCACTTCCCCACTTCCAAGCAATTTCTCAACACAGTTTCCATCCGCTGCCACCAATCTGTGTTTCGAGTTGCTATTCTCAGAGCCACCATGGCTCAACAGAGGCAAAGATAATCTGTGAAACAGGATCCATGTTGGAGTTAGCACAGCTCACATCTGCTCTACTGCTTGCGACTGCTTCACGACGCCAAAAATCATGAGCCGATTCTCTGCCCTACTTTTCAGAAAGGGTCCATGAAAATAGAAAGACTCCATACCAGCTCCTGCAACTCCCAAAAGCTTCAAGTAGCACCAGAAGCGAGCGTGGAGTCTGCCAGAGGAGCAGACACTCTGGCTCAGTGCCTTGGCCACTATGGCAGCGAGCAATGCTCCTGCTGCCCCAAATCCTGGAAAGGTGAGGGAGGGGATTTGCACTGCAGCCCACCTTCAACTGGGAGCCTCTGCGATGCCATATCCCGAGAGCCTTGGGGTTGGAGCGCTAACCTGAGAGCCTGGGGGAGATGCATTTGACTCTCTTCAGAATGAACAGGGTCTAGAAATACCATCTTCTCATTTCTGGGCAAGTCTTTGGAAAATTAGGCTGCTATGTAGCACTCACATGAGCTGCCCCTTGTCCTTGCCTTTTTTTGCCCACCTCAGACTAAGAGCAGCTTTAGTGGGTCAGGCCAGAGATCCCAGCAGACCAGGATCTTGACCTGACAGGACCAAAGCAGATGCCCAGAGAAGACAATCAGAAAATGAGGACAAGCATACGGTGCTTGCCCAAGCAGCAAGCATCCCTCAGGCAGTTCTTCTGGAGTGCACATCACAGCTCAAAAACCCCAAACTGCTCCACTGAACACAGAGCATCTTCACTTGGTTCCCTGCTGTCCTTGTCAGCAAGCCCTACTCATGTTTCAAATGTTGTCTTATAATACATTCATCAATGAGATCCCATTCTGGATCTTCTACAAAATGATCCTCATTGGCAAAAAGCAGGCAGCACAGAGTCACTCCTCCAATTCTTAAATTAAAGGGCTCTTTACTCTTGACAGGAAATAATAAAGCTCAAGGGTAATTAAGTCAAAAGGGTAATTCAATCTCTGTAACTACACAATTCTTGGCTGTTAAAAACAGAGACTGTTCATACTCTACTGAGGCCTCTGAGCTCAGAACAAAAGCAATTGTCCCTGCTGTGGGATTCCTCTGAGCAGCCCAAATAAGAACTGCCTTCACTTGACTCAGTGGGCAAGCAACCATGTTCAAGCATTGATTGCTATTCTGCTGAACTAGATTCAAGTTAACTTAGCCTTATCCATCAATAGGAAACTATGTTTTTCACTTGATTTTCAGATTTGAAAGGACTAATAGGGAAATCCTCCATTGCACTGCTGAATTGCAAGTTAAGGCTCTTTGCTACCTAGTCAACATTTCTCCTTTGGTAGAGTATAGCAGGTACAGTAGTTCTTCATTGTTTTATTTCTTCTGGTTGGATAGGAGAAAAAAAATCATAAATCCCAAGTATAAATATTCTAACTTTATGCTTTTGGAAATATTTATCATGGCTTCCTTTAACACTTCATTCTTTTTGCCTTTGTAAGTCTGCATATTCCTGAACACCAGTCCTCCTCCTTACTGACCTTCAGATGCTCCTCAACATTTCTGCAGGCATACTGCCAGAAGGTGGACACTGAAAATTCTCCGGTATCAGAGAGAATACAAGAATTTCTTCACTCCAGAGAATATTTTATCATCGTTTTTTTTGTTTGCTTTGTTTTCCTCTTCCTCTCCACAACTGCATGACATTGCTAAGTCATGTTCAGCTTTTAACGTTATATAATCCCTGGATTCTTCCTCTGAACAACTGCTACCCAGGTCAACTCTGGGTATGCCACTTACTGATTTCTAGCTCAGAAACCTCTCTCTGGTATGTGGCCTGAACTTCACACTTGACTTGATACTTTCTGCTTGACTTCAAACCTTCCACCTGATTGTTTTGCTCCATTACTCCCACTCACTTCTATCCTTGTCTCCATTTGTCTGAGGGATCTAACAGACCAAAAAGGAAACACATGAACTTTGAGATCGTATCATAACCATTTTATCTTAGGATCTTAAGGCAGTCTAAAGGTGTTAACAGCACAAATCTCCAACTTAAACCCTACCTTATGCTGCTCTTCCTGTTTGTAATATTTGTTCTAAAAACATCTGATGGTAAAAGTTTAAGCCTTTACATTTTTGATGCCAGTTTAACACTTAGCTTAGAATTTGGAAAATTCCATCAGCAGCAAATAAGAACGTGTTTTCTTAAGTCTGTTTGAGATTTTTTTTTTTTTTTTAAAGATCCATTTTAGCATTTTGTTTCATTGCAGCTATCTAGCCAAATCATATACAAGTCTCGAGAAAACTAGTCCCTTATTCAAAAAAGTCAGGAATTTGTCACTGGTAGACCACAGATGGGAATACAGTTGAACTGTATTACAAATAAATGTTGGAATTGTACTATAAATGTAAAACTCAAGTTCACCCTTAATGATAAAACAAAGATTCATACACCAGCAGCGACAAAATCCAACAAAATCCTTTGGAGGAAAAGAACAAAATTCCATTTTGCCCACTGAGAGCATGGGAAGAGGGAAGGGAGAAAAGACAGCAAAAAATAGTTATTGGCCCAGATAACAAGGCAGAATTAGAATGCAGCCCTTGCACAGATCGGTATTCAGCTCAAAGCATTACTAAATATTAAAGGTTTAAATGCTTATTGGTAACATTTAAAACCATTCACTAAGCAGGGAGCAATTTTAAATTCCACTGGGCTCATTTCCTCACTTCCCAATCAGTCGGCAATGACAGTGATATATAAAAGGGCAACTGAAGACACTGTCATGCCATTGTTAGCTACGTTGGGCCTACATACGTATGGACAATGCACATTGCTAGCACCTCCTAATGCTGGCTAGGAAGTCTATTATATTAAATATAGAAGGCCAAAAATCACAGGACTATTCAGGAGAGACCTAGCAAACTATGGTGCCTAATTACTCATCAGAGAAGTTCAGAAACACTTTAGAAAAGAACAATGCTTGCAGGAAAACCAGGAAGATGGTATTTAGTGACATCACTTCTGAACATTTACTGTAGTGATGAAATAACATTCTCCTAGGAGACAAAGCCTCTGCAATTTTTTGCTGGGTAAGAACACATGAATGCATGTTTTTCTATTTTACAGTCAAACTGAAAGAGCTATTACGGGTCTTAGGAAAGCAAAAGAATAATTATATTTTAACTAGTTGTATTACTTTTGCAGTCAAGCTTTTGAAAAAAAAAAATCTGGTAAAATAAACACATATCTTAGAGAAAGGAAAAAATATAAAAGTAACAGCATTAAAAAGATGCCTTTAAGGCTACTGCAATGATTTACTGCTTAGTATAATGTCCTTGATGCACTTAGGGATGAAAGAATTAAATTCCAAGTCTGTCACTCTCCAGATTTGCAGGAGAGTTATAATGTCAAGTGAATAAAAGAAGATAGATGATTTGATAGATTCTAGAGAACAATCACAATATTCAGGACATAGAGTGACACGGTAGTTGCAAAATAAGGATTGACAGCATAAAAGGCAAAGAAGAGGAAAATCAACCCCCAAACATCGATGCTGCGGAAACAAAGGGACACATAACCAAGTGCTGAGTTTGAGTCCTAGTGAGTAAGGCAAAAGAACAGCAACATTTTAAAGCAGTTTTAGAAATTAAACTTTCATTTATTATGAAGAGCACTATGTGATCTTCACTTTGCTAAATACGCGTGTCCTACATTTTAGCATGAACTTCTTCCAGAATTACAAAGCAGCTCTGGAATAAGACATGATAAAAACAAAACAAACAAACAAACAAAAAAAACACAGATGAGAATCTAAAGGAAGAGAAACTGGTTAAAGTCTAACACAGAAGGACCACTCAGTCTGAGAGCAAAACATCATCTCAGCAGAAGAAATCACGCAGAAACATCCCAGTTGCTGGTAATGGGGAGTTTTGGCTCCCCAGGCATCTTTGAGATAGACAGAGAACTGTTTTAAACCTTCTTACCTGGGGGAATTTGCGTTTGATAGACGTCAGGGCTCCCTCTGGGAGTTTGGCAAGCTCTGAATCTCTGACTGCGTGCACTGTTGTGGCTCGAGGTTGATGGGTTAATGCCTCTACCTGGAAGAAGGAGGAAATAAAACAGCAAAGCTTTAAATATTTTTGCAATATGGTGCGAATTAGGTGTCAAGAATAAGAAACTGAATCAAACAGTCTCAAGAATTGGACTGCCATATTCCTTGCTCACATACACTCATAACAGATCATGTTATTCTCTCCCAAGAGCTCTTATGGAAGCTGCTTACTGAAGGCACATCCATTTGCAAGAAGTAGTATCTAGTTAATCCAGGTCTGAAAAACCTGTGTTCTGTTATCTCAGACAGTCTCATTTTTTGTGCAGAATGAGAACCTAGAGTATCACAACACGAGAAGGCTTCTGCAAAGTCTCGCACGCAGAGCATGCCCAAAGTTAGCCTAAGAGCTGCTTTTACAGTTCACCAGAACAGCAGTCATGCTGAGGCAAGCACTTAGCTCACGTATCACAACAGAAATTCATGTTACATCTCCTAAAACATTTCTAATTGGCAAAAAAAAAAAAAAAAAAAAAAAAAAAAAAAAAAAAAAAGCTAATGCACCACTTACATGCTCCTTTTTTCCCTTTTATTTTTTTTCCAATGCCACCCTGAAATAATTTTTGGGAATATTTCAAAGTAGCTGGTATTCAACTTGAGAGGGGAAAATGAAACTAAGGATCAACCTAAAAATTCAAGAAAGGAATGAGGAGCAAAGAAACAGCATTTTTTTGTGCCTTTTTTTTTTTTTTTCTTCCAATTCCTGCTTTCACACTTCCATAGCGCAGGGATGCATGCAGGCGAAGGCATGCTCGAACAACAGGGCCACTCTCTGCTTTTAGAAGCCTTGCTTGTGATGAAGGTAGGTGCTTGAACACGATGAACGTGCCATGAAAGCTGACACAGAAACATGTCACTTTACTGGGGAAACCTGACACCATACAAACAACAACAAAAAAGGATTCTCAGCCCCGTGCTGCAAACTGCAGCTGTTTCACTAAAGCACTCTGGAATCCTCCACTGTATTTTCTGCAGATCTCTGAAGCCATTCTGGTTTTCATTTTGTTTTGAAATGCAGAAAACAAATTCCCTGGTGAGATATCTTCACATGCCTAATGAGATGGCCCGCCAGGCAAGGTGGCACCACTCGAAGCTCAGGCATGAGTTCCAGCCTTTAATTGCTTACTAACAGCCTGCTGCACAGTTTTGCAAGTTTTATCAATACACAATGTTTACTGGGGTTTAAATCCATACGTCGTGATTTTTAAGTGTAATTTGTTCCAAAAGTTTGTGTTGGAACTTGCTGTAACCAAAAGTAATGCTCTCATTGGAAAGCTAGAGCCCAAGCAAATAAAATATCAGCACATATTGGGTATTGGCTAGGCTGTGCCACCTCCCTAGGCACGGAGTTCTGTCCCCAGGAGAAGAAAATGAATAGTCATACAGCTCTACAAGGCCAGTTGCAACAAGCGGGCATGCTTGGAAGGCTACCTGGGGGCAAAGCGGCCAGTTCAGCCAGCCAGAGCAGCTCGGTCTCAAAAACCTGCTATTAGTCCAGAACGTGGCTAATATTAAATTCTTTCCAACAGCCAGTACTAAAGTGATTGTATAAATACCAACTGTTATACATGGAAAAACTGCGTAGGTAGACCGCATTTTGCAAGACCTGGCCTTTGCTTTTTGCTCTGCTCTGCTGACAGTGATGTTTTATTATGCAAGTTAAATACAAGTTAAAATAAAGAAGACGGGGCAGGGGGGAAGCAGGGGCAGTCATGCCACCTAATAAATTTATAAAGCCCTCTTTGGGTTCCCCACGTGGTCACTTATCTTCATCCCCTGTTAGGAGCTTTTAATCCCAGTTTTTGGAGTTGTAACTTAACTTCCTTACCTTGAAATCAGGTTGAAATGTTTCAGTTGCTGAACTAGATCCCTTCCTTCTCAGGCACTCATCACCTGGTGAGGTTCAATTTGTATAAAGGAGAAAAAACACTCAACGTGTCTAACGTCCTTTTCTGCTCTTTTATTATATTCAAGGACATAAAATTAACTGTGCCCCAAAGGAGTCGCAAAGAAAGAGCAGCTTTGTAGAAAAGAGAATAAAAATTTACCTTTATAGCAAAGCCTCCAGGATTTCCTTCTTTCCTTTATTTTTAATTCAAATTGTGAATTTGACAGCTTTATTTGAGTGGTATCTCGTCCTGGGTAGGACACAGGGGGATAATGGAGACTTCTCCCAAATCTCTGTTATAGAGAGCCCTTTGAATCCCCAGAGCATGTGGCCCCTGCAGCACCACCAGCATTAACAGCCTGGCAGCTGCAGGGACTTCACCGAATGCAATTCCCAAACTGCATATGCAGGACAAGATCCATGCCCTGCATGTAAACGCAGTATAAATCTCACCATCAGCTTTGACATTTTCATACTCTGGGGTTCACCTGGGACGCACACACCTCCTACCTACACACTTGAGTTCTCCTTACCTTTTGGATACCACTATTCCCAGGAACCATGAACTAATTCTGTAACTATTCGTATAACTCTTCTTCGTCCCTGGAAATGAGAGATTTCTCCTTTGATATTTGGGCCATCTGTAGGATTATTCTCTGCCTTCACCACACTCTCATTTTTTCCCATTCTTTATGCTCTGATTAAAAAAACCTTTTTTTTTTCCTCTCTCTCTCTCTCCAGTAATTTTACATTTTCAACATGCAAAAAATCTGACAAATCGAACAGTCCTATGGCTATTCCCATTTCCTTGTGAAGGCAAAGAGCAGACTCTAACCAGCAAAAAATAGCTCTCCCTGCCAGGAACCTACAAAGATTAAATACAAAAAAGAAAAAAAAGTGTGAAAAACTTGTTTCAAATGCTATTTATTCTGATTTTTCTTTTGCAAACAACTTTTATGCAACATTTTCCTTCACTTACTTTCAATCTTTAATTTCAATCTCTTCAGCCCAGTGAAGCTCCTGAATAAATTCACTTTTTTTTTTTTTTTTGGTAGCTTTCTAAATAGCACAAAACTTGGCCCTTCCAAGTCTGCAGCAGCCAAACATCATTAAGCCACCTCCATAACACTAACAAATGTTTCAGGAGATAATAGCATTATCATCTTCTAAGTCTTATTCAACTTGACCCTAAAGGAGGAGGAAATTGGACCAAAACCACTAAGTACATCAATAAATGAAAACCACCCATGGCTGCCCGAGCTCCTTCCCAGACTACCATGGTCATCATTTATTCATAACAGCATGAACACAGCTACAGTGTTTACTCCAGGGCAAAAGGGTGGCCTCTTTCCCACTTCTATCAGGATTCTTTTCAACCTGAAATCACCATGACATCTTGCTGGTGGCAAATTGGCCCGTCTTTCCGGCCTTTGGTTCTCCAACAACACCTCCTTGCTAACTGGCCTCCAAATAAACCCAGCCTCACTGCTCACCCAGCAGTCGCATCCTCATTACTGGTCACCTGTCTGAGGAGTCTATTCTGTCCTTTGGCTCCTCATTTACAACAACTGCCAACAACTTCTCATCTCTCTTTTTTCTCCATCACATCGTCAAAAGTCTGTCCTTCATTGCCTTGACTTTCATTTCTAACCACTGAATCTTCCGTGAGGGCTACATGAAGCAACGGTGCAACTACTATTAATAAACTCACACGAAGGAGCATATAAAATTTGAACATTATATATTCTGCAGTCCTTGTACTTGGTTATAAAAATTACTATACGTCTTGGTCCTTCCTTCCCTGCTGCAGTTCTTTTATGCCTAATCTTAACAAAAAGGAAATAAAAATCCTATAAAGACTTGTGCTCTTAGTACTGTCCCTCTCAGTTAATCCTGACAGGTTTTTCTTTTCTTAGTTTAGTATTAAACGGTGACAAAAAACATGTTTGATGGATTGCATTTAATGCATACAAACCACAACCCTAACTACAAAGTGAGTGGAGCTATTCTTGTGTTTAGCCTCGAGCATTTTGGAGCCCTCAAGGACTTATTGACCAACACAGGGGCTAGCCTATCCTCAACTGGCCCATAAAAGAAATCACTTCTCCACACAAGTTCAGTATCCCTTTAGCACTTTATTGGGCAAGCTCTCTCACAACAATTGTGCAAAATGCAAGTAATTCCAAAATACAGGTTCTGGTGTAGATTATTCCTTTTTGAGTGAACTTTCAAGCCTGCCTAGAATAGCGGCACGTAGCTCCTGCATGGGTCAGTGTTCCAAGACAACAGATATACCTCTATTCACAGGTCCCCTCTCCCAGATTCTCCAGCAGCAGCACATTCATAAGCGATGTGGCTCTTCCCAGATGCTCCCTTACCCTTCCCATTTGCAGAAGCCACAATCACTGCCCACAAAGTGGGTCGATACTTATAGCCTTTAAATCCCTTGAGCAAAAATTCACAACCCATAAACAGGACTCATTCATACAGGGGTGTGGCATTTTGGACGTGCTTCTCAGCGCAACCGCAGCACAGCTCCGCAGGCAAATAGCTCTGCTCAACCCGCCTCAACTGGGAGCTGAGCATGCGAACAACCCAGAGGTCCATGGGCCAAAACTGCATCCTACGCCCCAAAACATGCGCCAGCCCAACAGCTCCACCTAAGGAGCGCCCGACAGGAAACAGGGGAGGTCCACAAAGAGATAGCAGGAGACACAAGGGACAAGGATAAAATTCACCACAAAGGAAGGAGATGTGCCAGGCAAAGCATAAGAAGAAATATCAACTCTGACATCTGTTGTTGGTTTATGAGGCTCAAGGAGAGGAGTACAGCAAGCCTGATAGGCAGGTGTCACAGCATCCCACATCTGCATCGCCAACACAAGTACTGTGACGGTTCAAGCAGACCAATGCCCCATGCACACCTTTCGCAGCAGTATTTTTGCTAGCCTAGGACAGAGGATGAAGCTGCAAGTACAGACAGCAACAAAACATTATCAATGGTGCACGAAGGGCAACAAACACTTCACAGAACAGCTTTTGTCCCTGCTTAGAGCAAGTAGCTCTCAGAAACTTCAACTCATTTGAGCTGAAGCAGCAAACAGACACTACATTTATCTCATAAATATGTTCTCTGCAGTCATCAGTTAAGAAGGATCCGACACATTAACTTGTTTCTATCGGAGAACGACAGTGAATGTAACTAAAGGACAGAGGAATGAAAGGTTTTAGCTGGGGGAAGAGAATTAATAACAGCCCTATCTAGTGTGCTTAAGCTTAGTCCTTATTTATACATGGCTATCAAAAAGATGGGAAGTTGCACCATTCATCCAAAGGTATAGTCCATCAAATCATACTAAAAAATATACATACATACACGCAGAAATAATATAAATTATGTAAATACACACACACACACACTTTACATCCCTCCAAGTTGTTTGAAGAGCACTTACAAGTGCAATGCCACTGAGAGGCACATCATGCGTGCTGAAATTATACCTGAATTTCAGCGATGGAAGAAGTACCAGATCACAGTGACTTGCTGGAAGATCTTCCAAAGAACAGAGAGGTCTGATGGCCTTTCACTCAGCTTCACACTACACGAGAGCCAAACGCCAAAGCCACCTGGAACAAAAGCCACCTCATCCCCCCCTTTTGCTCAGCAAAATTCACCTGCATTCCCATTTGCACCATGTCGGGTACTGCTGCACATTAAAAACATCGACACCAGCATTAAAGATCTTTTGGTTAACGGCACTTGTCAAAAAGAAAAAATAAATTCAACAACAACAAAAAAGGAGTCTCTTTTGCTGAAACATCACTTGTAAATTTTGAAAGGCTAGAGGGGGAACCTTTAGAAACACGAGAAGTCCTGAAGAAGGGATGAGAAGTTGCATCAAAAGTTAATTAACAGAGGGGCAATTGCATCTGTTTTATCAGCAGGAAATTTAGCTGGAAGGAGGAGGGAGGCAAAACAGCTTAAGGAACGACAGGTTGACAAATGAAATCACCCATCTGAAACTCGGCAGGTCACAGTTTCTATCACAAGACGTCAAAGATCCTAATACTCCCCAAAGTGCATTTGACTAAGGAGAGAAATCTCTCTGCTGTTTTCCCTGTAGCAAACACAACGCCAAGTGACTTCATAATATGAACATGAAAGAAATTAATATTAGAACTTATTAAAACTGGCACCTGTGGTTTTGCTAGCCAGGGACCAAACTCCTAACCTACAGCACAGTATTTCTCATTTATAAATGTTATTTTGCTTTCATCACCTAGTAAAGTTTGGGGGCAAATCATACTTGTTGCAAATAAAGGAATTTGAAAAATACGTAGCGTTCAACAGCTCAAAGACACATGTGAAGAGGTCCCTAGGAAACTGAGGCGCAGAAGCCAATGTCTTAAGAGCCAAGACCATGGAGCAGTGGCCTAGAAATCAGGACATGGGCTCCTAATTTCAGTCTAACACCAACTCAGCTGTGCAAATGCTACCGCTTTTCTCAGCTCTCCCTATGCCACTTCTCGACTGCTAAATACCGTTATCCCATGTTTACAGCTTCACACCTAAGATGGGAAGCAAATAATAATTTTTAGCAATACATTACTGGGACAGGCTGTGGAGAAACAGGGAAAAAACCCACCTCCTTCCAGGGCCACATCTCCAGCCTCCTGCTCTCGCCAAGGTGACTTCTTGGACCTCCTCCTCCTTGTCTTTCCATAGATAGAGCTGCACACATGGGGCTGCTGGGAGGTGGCCCTAGCCTGAATTAACCTGAAAACAGTTCTGAGCAACTAGAAGCTTTACCAGCAGAAGAGTTCACCTTTGGAAAAAATTATGTGCAGCTAATGGGCACATTAGCTCCAAAGGCTGGAGAGGAGAGAAAAAAAAAAAGAAAAAAATGTAAGCCAGCCTTTACTGAATATAATTTGCCCCTTTGTAGTGATGTTGGCAGGAGCAGCTATACTGCTCCTTTCAAAAGAGGTTTATGGTAACACTAGAACTGATAGAAAGCAAAAGCCTGATGACTATTACCCTAATACTAAAGTTGCCTTTGAGGCTTACTCGACCATTAAAGGTTTCTAAGAGTCTGTATTATGTTTCAAAAGGACAACGGTCTGAACCCCCTAGGAAATCAGAAGCCATTTACAGATTAT
>VZSV01000208.1:91176-111060 GCA_013398735.1 Nothocercus julius | reverse complement strand
CATGCCCATTTAATCATGTTCACAATAACGAGACGAATAGCTTAATGCCTCAAACTATGCATAATATCCATTACAGCTTGATTTCTTGCACAGCAGAGGCCGTCTGCTGCAGTGCTGGCCCTATCAGGGCTTTTCCCCCCCTCCTTAACTTGGCGCTTGTGCTGCCATGCATTAAAAGAGAGTGCTATTACACAAATGCTTTTCTGCACCCATTTTGCTAAGCAGTTTCCAAAAATGACTAATTATTAATCCCTATTAATAATAACAGGTATTCCAGTTAAATAAAAAGCATCCTCAAGGAACCAAAGCATTTTTGCAACTTTGCCAAACAGGTATTTTTGAAAGCCAACTGCTTTGCTAGTAAGACACTGCAGTCAATGATTTTCTGAAGCAGGTAGCCACAAGTAAGTCCAATTCTAAACTAAATAAACCTGACAGCTTTTAAAAGTAATGTCACCAACTCCCCTAAGAACTGCAAGGTATTAATTAGTCTCAATCACTGCAGCCTTAGTTCAGGAAGCCTCTTAGGATGATCTCAGGCTTGACTGAAATAAAAAAGCCAGTAACCAAGCAGGTTCTATTCCATCCAAACATCTGAGGGAAGGGGGTAGTGTGTAAGGAGCTTTTTGGCAGAAAATCATTCTGCAAGAGCATCCCATCTGGATGCTTCCCATCTGGAAGAACCTGCTTTGCTCCCCAGCCTCATCAGCTGTGCTAAGGATGACACTACGTGTCAAAGTCTGGGCCAGGAACAACTTGAAGAAAAATAAAGAGCAGCTAGTATAGTATTTTCAACAATAGAGCAAAGAGAATCCCTTCACAACACATTTGTTATCTCCTCAGGGGGATGTTTGCATGTGGTGGGAATGAGGCTAGAAGAGTTACCTTGCTTTCAGCTTCTTAGGTCACATAAGAATATAAAGAAGTGAAAAACAAGGTGCAGTGTTCATAAGCACAATGGTGGCAAATGGCACCAGCAAATTAAAAGATTTTATCCAAAATGGGTAAATTATAGTCTCTAGGCAATAGTGCTATTGTCAGCTGTATTTCAAGTGGGAGGGAATTACTTAATGGAGTTGCTGTATTTAAATAAAATACACAGAAGGCCTACAGAGAAGTCTTAGAAATCACTGATACAACAACTGGCATTGCCCGTCTCCAGGGTCAGCAGCAGCACCTGGCAGCATCCCTCCAGAAAGGCTTTTAGCGAGTAGATTCATTTCTTTTTGCATACCTACAGCTTGGTAGCTTTTCCAAGAATACCACCACGCAGGCAAACTTTAGAGTTTCTAATTTGTTCTTCTCCCACTGAACTGACAGACCTCTGAAACAGATGCCAATGAGTCAGTCTAAGGAACAAAACAGTTTGAACCATAAGCTTAGGCTTGGGAACACACATATAGGCTTAAAGGCTAATGAAGTATCTTGCCTGAAATCCTTTATGTTTTGGGACTTCTCTTCCGAAAGCAGAGATGACAGATAGTCATCTCCTGCACATATGATATCTAGCATTTTAAAAGTAATGAGATAAAAGCAATAAGCAGAAATAGATTAACTACAAATTCTTGTATTTAGTTAGGGCTGTCAGTGTAGAACAACATAGGAGGTTTTGGAAGGAGGTTGAAGAAAGTGTCCTTAGCTGGCCACACTATCCATAAATTTGATTCTCAGAAGCATCTAGAAATGTCCACTTACTTTGCTTTCTGGAACAAAACTCTAGCAGGCTTTTGAAGTTTTATAACAGATGTTATAAAATGGGAATAAACAAATCTTTTTAAAAGGAAAAATGTCATTTTACTAATGCCCTCTGCAAAGAACGGCTACAGTAATCTTGGCAATCTTTACAAAACCTCCCCCATGTTTTCGAAAGACAGCCAGAGCATTAAGTTTCGTTCAACAAATGGCAGCATGAGTCAGTAGGTCTGGGAGCTGCAGGGAGGAAGGAGTAGATGACGTCCACAGAGTCACAAAAGTCTTCAAATGATTCATGTCATAACATGGATCCAGAAAAGTAACTTATAGCTTACATATAAAGTTTATCGATATTTCTGTATCTGTGCCTAGGAACTTACCAGCCAATCTGGCACCACTGCAGCAAACATGTCCCAGCCTATCCAGGGAATGAACCTCTCTCACTTCTCACCACATAAACAGTTGAGCCAGGGTGGAAGATTACACCAAAAAATGGCACTGCTTATTGCAGGAGGAGAAAGAGGTCAGACCGTGCAAACAGAACAGGCAGGAGAATCTCTTATGCATCAGTAGCGCTCAGCTTCTGATCATGCCACTCAAAAATACCACATTTTGCAGGCTCCCTGTCCCAAATCAGCTCTCTAGCCACGCACTCCACCTTCCTCTACTCAGTCTCTCTGTAAGGTGAATTTCACGCTTTACCACTAATACCAACTGTCGCATTTTCTTTATTCAGAGGTACACAATTTCTGGGTATAAAATGATATGCATTAAATATTTACTTTTCCTCTCAGAAAGAAGAAAGGAGTCTGAACAATAATCTCAGCATTTCAGAAGCCTTCTAATTTTAAACATAAAAGCCACACAAGCCATCCATGTTTATGATGCAGAATTTTCATTTCAGTTGTTCAACTAGGTCTAAGATGTGAAAAAATGAATAGAAGAGACTAAACACAGATAAACACTACAATTTGAAATAAAAAGTTGCTCTAATACTTTCTACTAGGTCAACTGCACAACCGCCAAGCAACCTGATGTTAGCTTTGAGGTTAGCTCTGCTTTGAGCAGCAAGTCACACTAGTCTAGCCTCTGCTAAACTCAATCTGTGTTTTGAAATCTCTTCAAATCACTACTTAGGCCACAGTACAGGCTATATGTCTCAAAATAAAAGGAGGAAGAAAAAAAAAACAACAACAAAAAAAAACCACACACACACCAACACTGTACAGGGCTTTTTGGTTTAAATGTGTGAGGGTTTTCTTCCCCTCTTACCTCCCATTTTTTTTCTCCTTATAGAAAAGTCTGATAATCCCTTACATGTATTAAAGTTCCCAGCTAAAAGTGGCTTCACAGCTTTTAAGCTTGTGAAAGTCCTTAACTAAGACGTATGCCTGATCAGAGAGAGATATCACAATCTCATTTTTGAGCATTCAGTGTGGAGCCAATGCCAATTTCTAAGCTGAACATTTAAGTTTTGAAATTTGCTCTTACCACTCCAATTAAGTCTCCTCGGCCATATTCACCAGTCAGGTGCTTTTTTCCATCATCCATCCGTATGACAGAGCGAAGCCGACCATTCAACACAATGTAGGTGCAGTCTGACTTATCACCCTGCCTGCAGAAAGGGCCATCAATAATGAGCATTAATGAAGCATCTTTGCTCAGCAAATGCATCCTGAATCATTTAGTAAGTTCATCATCTTCCCCTTTTTTTCTTAGGGGCGACCAGGAGTTAAACATCACCCACAAATAAGAAATTGAATAGGCTTCAGGTAATAAGCGTCTTGGAATTACATTTAATCTTTAAGTGTACAGGCGCTGAACAAGTGGTTAGTGTTAGGTCTGGAAGCTGATGACCAGAAGGTAAATATCTTCTAAAGAGGCTCATTACTATTTAGAGCAGGAGTTTTTATCACTGCAAGATTAAAATGGGAGTGTAGAAAAATTCTGCAGGCTGAACAGAAAAAAAAACACTAAGTGGCTCAAGACCTGGATTCCCTTCTTGTGTACAACTTAAGCTTGCAGGGAAGTTTTTGCCATATAAAGTCTGCATGATAGTATTGATTGGCATGCAGATTTCCAGTAGAACACAGCACACAAATCAAGTGCAATCCCTCCGGTACTGAAGTTAATCTCAATACAAGGAATCCCAAAAGATGTTGACAAGAATATAACAACTATGACTGTTTTAGTGCAAAACAATCCAAGATTCCCCTTAGCACTGCAGCAGTAAAAAACCTAAAATTATTATTATATTTCATGCATACTAAATTAGACTTTTTTTCTCCCACAATGGCAACAATATCATAACTCAAATGCATCCTAGTACCAGATCCATAAAACTAAAGCTTTTCAAGTATACTTTGAACTTAAAGATAATCAAGGATAACAGTGCACATTTTCAAGTTACTACTGAACAAGTATAGTTGAATTCACTTTCAGTTTTGCTTTTTTCCTTTTACTTTATAAAGGCTGAAAAGCTCCTTGAACAATAATCTTCATGCCCTTGGTAATGTAGAAACATAAAACTGTTTAGTCTCATAATTACCAGCTCTGCAACTTTAAAAGCTTACCAAGACAATGTACAGTATGAGGAATAGAATTTTTATACCACCTGTAGACAAGAGACTAAAGGGATGGTGAGAAGTACTGCAGAAAAATCTTTAATAGGTAGACAGATAAGCCCTACGGAATGGTTGGTATATTCTGCCTACTGAGTGTTTTACTTTACCTGTCACAAAAAGGAGCACAATTCTTAGCTTTAAAAACATACATTTTCAACAGAAATTTTTGTCTACATCCCACCTGTAAACTGCTCGTCCAGCCTCAACCTCCATCCAATCCAGGGCAAAGTCAATCTGCCTAACGAATGAGGACATTCTCTTTACGACAGTGTGGGCCACCCCCAGAACGACGCTGGGCTGCTCCCGCATTATCCTAGAAGATAAAAAAAAAAAAAAAAAAGTGTTATTCAAGCAGGAAAAGGCACACGCAAACACCTTCCCCAAAATTCAACGCAACTGTTACCTATGTAGCTGAGCAGGTAAATATGCTTTACTTTCAACAATTATTACATGTTCATGCATGCACTCTCCAACATTGACCTTCACACTACATCAATGGCAGTACGACAAAATATGAGGTGGCCACCCTTCCTGTCTAGCCAAAAATCAAATGTCACTGGCCACCTAACACTGTCCTACTGGCAATAGGACAACGCAAGCAGGATGTGTGGTTGACTCATCGTCTGGACCATTTCCCATCTTTAATTGAGCAGCTGGATGCACAGGAGCCGTGCCAGAACTTGAACCACCCTCCAAAACACCCCTTCAGAGTTTCTTACACCCAGGAAGACGTTGCTATTGCCTTGAAAACCAGCCCTCCCTGCCTTTCCACACCGCTCTCACACAAGCATGTGTTCAACCAGTTTCACCTACATTTTTTCAGGCCAAACCCCTAATACATTGTTTGATACCTTTATTTTTTATGAACCCAGAATGAATGCAGACACCAGTACAGGCTGGGGACCAACCTGCTGGAGAGCAGCTCTGCAGAGAGGGACCTGGGTGTCATGGTGGATGACAAGTTGACCATGAGGCAGCAGTGCCCTCATGGCCAAGAAGGCCAATGGGATCCTGGGGTGCATTAGGAAGAGCGTCTGCAGCAGGGCGAAGGAGGGGATCCTGCCCCTCTACTCAGCCCTGCTGAGGCCACACCTGGAGTGCTGTGTCCAGTTCTGGGCTCCCCAGTTCAAGAGGGATGTGGAGCTGCTGGAGAGAGTCCAGCGCAGGGCTACGAGGATGATCCGGGGCCTGGAACATCTGCCCTATGAGGAAAGGCTGAGAGAGCTGGGCCTGTTCAGCCTGGAGAAGAGAAGGCTGAGAGGAGACCTGAGCAGTGTCTATAAGGACCTCAAGGGAGGCAGTGAGGATGGCGGCGCTGGCCTCTTTTCAGTGGTGGCCAGTGATAGAACTAGAGGTAATGGCCACAAACTGAAACACCAAAAATTCCACAGGAACTTAAGGAAACATTTCTTGCCAGTGAGGGAGACAGAGCCCTGGAACAGCTTGCCAAGAGAGGTTGTGGAGTCTCTTTCTCTGGAGATCTTCCAAACCTGCTTGGACGCAGTCCAGAGCCACATGCTCCAGGTGACCCTTCATGTGCAGAGGGGTTGGACTAGCTCTCTAAAGGCCCCTTAACAATTCTATGATAGGTCATAAAGAAGTGAAACATCTTTTAATAGAACTTCTGATCTTTATATAGAACCTTTGGATGATGTTTGAAGGTCCATAGACCTACGGATCTTTATAGACCTATAAAGATACCCAGTACTCTTCCCAAATGGAAAAAATGAGGAGATCGTTGCAGATTTCAGCCGTTAGTGATAACTGCAACCTATACACTTCAACTGGCAGGCCTGCGGGAAATCATTCTCACAGGTACCTGATAACTGCTAACGGGTCTCATTTTTCATCCTTTACAGTCCAAGGATCACCGCATCCTGTCAGCTTTGCTCATGGTAAGTGCTCAAATTCTCACTGCAGTAAAATACTACTCCATGTGAAGGAACTGATCATTTTTAAATCTCCACACAGTAAAGCCTTTCAGTGCAGGTATCTCCCCTGCTCCTGGGCAAAATCAAAAGCAGCTGAATTCTGGCTGGAGCATGGCAGACTACCATAGAGAAAGGACCTCACAAGAGGTGGCACAATTCAGGAAGAAGGGAGCAGATAAATGTATACATACATTTATCCAGCACGTGAAGTATGATATAAATGACATATCTAAATAGAAGATACACTAAAGCAGAAATGAGGAAAAAAAAAAACAAAACAAACAAAAAAAACCCCACACAATATATTTTCTGATTGCAGTGTAGAAATTGGACTCTACTTAGAAGCTGGAATCTACTCGGGAGGCCCTGCCTACATGGGAATTCCCACTAAGCACAAGTCCTGTGAGCTTCTTGTCCAACTTTCTCCTCCTGAAGAGTATAAAGCACAAGAGAACGGCATGGAAAGAGCCTCATCTGAGTCTGTCCCCAAGCTGGAATGCAGGTCTTCATGGACCACTGGAACCCGGCAGAATTTAAAGGACACCTCAACAGCGATATACAAGTTGAGAGCGTGGTATCAAAAACAGACTCACTAGGAAGCTCTTTACTGCCTGCATGAGGCACAGAAATCGTCCTACAGTTTCTACAATATCAGTTTTGTCATTCCTTCATTCTAGAGCTGCAGTCAGAGACTCAGAACTAACAGCATCGGTCAATGCAGCCCCAGGGTACTGCAGGAAGCCATCACATCCGTCACGTTCATCACACTTGACTATTCAACTATCTTTTACCCAGTACTTTTTGCAGTAACAAGTCTGAATGTTTCTTCACTCGAAATCCCTGAGTTTGAAGGGAAGTGGACTGGTTGGAGTATGTCCCCGTTCCATATTAACTCTTCTCTCTCATACCCCTGCACTCATAGGTGCTACTTCATAAGTTAAACTGAATATCTACTCTTACATCTAGCATCATTTACAATCCAGCCATCAAAAACAGAGGAAGGCAGCTCTTTTCTCCTGTGCCTTTCCTCTTGCCCCAAGGTTTCCAAGCTCTGCAGCATCTCCTACACTCCTGGGTACCCTCCCTACAGATTGCCTTGATTTCATTCATCTCTTATCACACTAAGAAACAACATGTCTTATGTCCATAACATTATCTCATGGAAAATTTAACACACTAACGTGACTCGGGGCACAGGATGAAGATGCTGGGAAAGGCACAGACAAAAATCAAGCAAGCAGCCTGCCCCCTTACACACAGCAGGCAGAGTCCTACCTGCTTCTCAGCGGCTCCACACGTTAGATAAATCCCCTGAAGACTCCTGAATGGTTTAGATCATTATTTTTACTGCACTCCCATGCAGGCTCTCTGCTGTGATTAACAGAAGCCATTTACTCCTTTTCCTCCCTCAGGATAGGTACCTTAATACCTATGCATTCTACACATACACGAGTACCAGGCTCTTATTCAGTGTGCAGCTCCCTGTTATTTCAATGCATACACAGCTTTTACAGGTGTGTTAACGTGCAAGGTAAAAAGTCCACCCTTAAGCACAGAAAGAAAGAGAAAAAGCAGATTTCTTGCCATTCTTGCCTTTGTCTCCTTCCTTTCACTGGGGCATTTTTGTGTTTGCCCTTCTGCTAGGCACAAGCAGGGCACTGGGAAAAACAAAAGCTGCAGCTTGTCCTCCAGAAAACTGGTTTTGAAGGTGTCCTCAGGATTCTTTATAGGAAAGCCAACCAAATGTAGCTATGAGAAGCTAAAGCAGTTTCTATAACAGCCTGGGTTTTAGGCAGATATTCTTGCGGATATAAGTCCGTACTCAACTAGGCTGGCAATACCAAATAAAATCAAAGCATTTCTGCTTCTCTGGCAGATGCACATGATTCCATTCTAAAACATGAAATTTTCTGAAGCAGAAAATGTGACAGAGTCCTGCTTCCCAGCACTGCAGAATCTAAACACACTCTCCCCCAAGGGGTTCTGGTGACAACTTGATTACACCATTCATCAGGAGACACCAACAGTTGCAGCGTAGGCACTGCACACCAAGCGCATCTTTTCAACAAAATAGCAAGGCATTTAAGGTATATGCTATATAATTAGCTTGTGTCACCCCTACACTTACAGTCGACATTTACAGATAGTTATTTAGCCATTTTAGTAGTATGTAAAAGGCTCCTACCCCAAAGTTTGAGTCGAAAGGTTTTAATGTGTTGTCCAACACCCAACATGTAATTCCAAACCCTAGGCTGTTCCCATTACATGTTTTTGCCTACTAGTAATCATGTTCTTTCTGCTTTGCCACCTCATTAATAACTGGGTAATCTACACACTGTTCTGGGGCTGCTCAAGGAGAAAAACTAGTAATAATAATAAATTTGACAAGAAGGAAGATAGGAATACTGCAGAATTGCAGAGATTACAGTCAGCTTTCTCCTGGTCACTAACCAGGATAGGAACAACAACAACAAAAATAACAATCCTGCAAGATTGGGCGTGAGGGAGAAAGCCTAAGGCTATAGGATTAGGCACAGAGAATTATGCAGGACAGTGGAAAATAACACAGTTCTCACTTTATTGGCAGGTTTTTCTTTTTAATAGTGCTGGAAGCAAAAAAGAAACAACTTAGAGGTGGAGAAACCTCATGTTTTTCAAAGATTTTCTACAATAAAAAGAAGGAAAACTAGAAACTAACTGGTTTGATGAAACAATTAAGTGAACTTGAAAGTCAAAAATGAGTAGAGGATAAAGATGGAGTTTAGAAGAAATATCTCTGATTTTGCACAGAATGGCACAAGAGGGGAGCATCTACCAGAAAGTGAGTCAAAGAGGTGACATCTGCCACATAGCCCTGCAAGAACAGAGTCAACCAAGAATGCTGCAGAGAACATGCTCACTTTTTACAGAATACAGTCCGTTCTTTGAGAAAAAACGGACAAACAACAACCAGAATCTTATTCTACAGTAGAATTGAGGACAGACAGACAGTTAGACCTACTTAAAACTAAAAAGTGAGAAGGGATATACAAAATAACAGAGAGCTAGAAAACACATCCTTGAAAATTACTACTATGCAGGACATTCAAGCAGAATGTCAAAAAATGTGGGTAGGAAGAAAAACTAAAGAAAATTATCCAATATAATTGTTAAGTCTTCAGGGAAGGAGTTGAGGTTATGAATCATTAGTATGGGACCATGAGACTAACCACAGTCACTCTGCTGGTGCTAGCTTGGGGTCTTGTTGGTTTTGGATCCATATATATACACACATATATCCCCCTTTAAGATGCAAATCACAAGATATATATATATTACAGGGTCAAGAAAGGAATCTGTCTCGCCAAGAGGCATTATTCTTCAGTCTACACTGCTAGCATGAAAAACCTACGGTTGCATCAAAAGTGATTGTTTCCAATGGATCACAACAGCCTTGGCCAATTAACTCCCCTGTGGCTAGAAACAGAACTGAGGAAGCTCTCCAGTAAAAACGAGTAACGAGCCTAAGAGAAAGGGCCTGACCAAAAAAAAAAAAAAAAAATCCACACACTTAAATTAAACATGGGTTCCAGCCAGCATTTTATTATTTTAATTATGACTGAGTGTATGGATGTTGGCCATAAATCAGCCTCCACAGGGCTAAGTGCTCTATAAACCTGGAACAAAAGTGACAATTGTCTTTTCAGTATTATCACATTCCCTGCATTACCTCTTGCTGGAGATAAAACCATTTATAAGTGATCTCAACACATCTGGATGCTTAAAATCCTCCCGTAAGTTGCCTGGTTTGTGACAAGATGCACTCCATCAATGCTACACCACTCTTGTTCAGAAAGGTCATAAAAAAACATAAATAAATAAATATTTCCATGGCAAAACTCACTCATAGAAATGAGACTTGGAAATAGACAGGAAGCTGCAGTCTCGATTGGCCTTGATGGTGAAAATCAGCGGCTCCCCTGTAAGCACAGCTAGCTGGCCAACAAGCTCTCCTGGATGGGTGATGAAGAGACAGGTGTCCTCCTCGGAGTCAATCTTCCGCTGGTACACATGGAGCATCCCCGAGATCACAAAGCAAACATTAACATCCTGGAGAAGATACAGACAGACAGAGCTCAATAAAACCCCCATTGTTTTGAAAGCAGTTATTGCCATGATATCACGGCCAACCAATTTGCCAGAAAGGTCTCCACAGCTTTTACATAATTAAGTAATAAAATAAAGCACAATAGTGAATTATTAAAAGAAGGTTATGAATGTTTAAAACTAAGCAGGCATAATACTGAAAAATTGTATTTCTCTTTGCATGGTTATGAAAAAACAAAGGCTCCAACCACAAGACTTCAGAAAAAAAGGACCGAACTACAAACAGAGATGATGGGATAATCACAGCAGCAGGATGAAGGATACTGCACTACAGCAAACTACAGTAAAACTGTAATTGGAGCTGCCCTTACCTGCTTTGCATAAGCTTTTCAAGTTACCCAGTAGTATTATAAATGAATCCTGTTCTAAAAAAAAAGTTCACTTATGCTATAATCAAAATATATTTTGCTATAAACAAATAGTACATTGGATTTCCATTGCACAAGGGAAAAATATTCCATTAGAAGTGTGAGTCTTGCCGGACAGAACAAGATTTCCCCAAGACTAGACTTGCTGGTCTGGAAAAGAGATGTCTTAGGACATAAGAAGGAGTCATAGTCATGAGTGGCAAAGAAAAGATGGATATGGCACAATTGCTGTGTCTTCCAGTACAGAAAACAGAGGACATCAGACAAAATTATCTCATGATAAGATACAAAAGCCAACAGAAGGAAGCGGTCTTTTGTGCAGTATTTAGCTACACTGTTCAAATATATCCCATAGCATCTTGCAGAGGCTGAATATCTAGGTATACAAGAAAAGCAGGCAGACATATTCTTGAAAATACATTCTTCATGGGCAGTTAAATTAAGGGGGAGGGGGGAGAGGGAGAGGGAGAGGGACCACTTATCTCACTCTTCACACTCAGATGACACTCACCTGATCTCCCTGCCTTGACACCACAGTCCCAGCAGTAACCTGATGCAGTGTCACTTTACCATTCAACAGCAAAGGATCCTGTAGTAGGAAAGGGTAGGGGGAATACAATTTACTTATCAGTACACACAAACAGGCCTGAAATGTGAAGAAGGGTTCAGATGAAGCAAATGAAATTATTACTCAAAGACAGTGTTATAAGTACAAAGACAACATTGTAAGATAAGTAGATCTCTTTAAAACATGGTACATAATTCTTGTATTTTTTTTTTCTTCCTGTGTAGAGAAGTATTAACTTTTTGCCTGAGGAGACTCAAATCCTGAACGACTTTGTATTGATCAATTCCATCTAGACTCTAAAGGTATATAATAAACAGAGACCATTCTATGTCGTGTGCCATGAAAGCTCAGTTGACACTTCAGGCCTCTGAAGTCATGAAACACAAAGTTATCTTAAAAAGAAGGCAAAACCAGAAAAGATGCTCAGTATCATGGAGGAGTTGGGAAGAAAAAAATAAAAAAAATCCAACACTTTCTTCACCTTTTTTAGCACAGCTTTTCCCTTGTCACACAAATCTGTGCTATGGACAAGGAACAGATTTTCAC
This sequence comes from Nothocercus julius, assembly GCA_013398735.1. Lineage (NCBI taxonomy): Eukaryota > Metazoa > Chordata > Aves > Tinamiformes > Tinamidae > Nothocercus > Nothocercus julius. The sequence goes on along the minus strand of VZSV01000208.1, from coordinate 99,185 downwards.
CAAAGGCTTTCCAAAATTAAGCAGCTCTCATGTGCACACACACATGCACACACACATTCAATTGCACCCAGCATAGCCGACATTTGCCTCCTGAATTTGAAGAGCATCTAGGAAGGAGGATGGCCAAAGACCTGCCCTCTCTTTGGAAATTAGGTCAAGTCAATAGTCCCTTATCAAGGCTATGGGACTATCAGGTTGAGCATATCAACTGATTTTAAAAAGAAATACCATCCTCATGAGGCAGACAGCAGAGGAAAATACTAAAGCTCCTACCAAGCTGGTGGGCAGAAAATTCTTTCCCAACTCCACTGATAGAATCCTGAGTACGTGACAAAGACAGAATGTTCTGGCTCATCTCAAAGCACTGCCCAGACAACTCAGTACTCCATGTGCAGTCATTAGCAAACGTGTGCTTCAAACCACATCATAAGGAACCCAAAAACTACTCTTGGGCAAGAGGTTCCAGCCCATCCAAACTGGTCAGCCTTCAAAAGCAGAAGGTTTTACTAAAAGCATCTTAAAAGTTAGGACCAAAACCACAGGCTCAGTTATGTGGCTATTGCTTGATGCTAAACTGTAAAGGAGCAGTCACTGCATCTCACAACTCAACCTGCAAGGCAAATCCTGACACTTCCATCCCATCTATCAGTTTTTTACATCGTGGAAATAAAGTAACTTAAGGAGAACTACATGCACACTAAAATACTATTTAATGCAAAAAGCCATAGAAGAATTTGCCTTTAATCATTAGTCATTGCAGCAGGAAAACAAGATAGCAGAGAGAAAAACATTTTTAATGCTATGCTAGTTTTCCCTCTATTCATTTCAGCTGAAAAAAAGAAATAGAGCAATTAGAATAATCAAAATTATTCTTTACACCTACAGCTGTTAAAAAGAACAGATTTTTCATCAAAAAAATAGTTTTATTGAAACCAATCTGCTTCATGGGAACATATCCAATGTAAAGAACCTGACAAGCACCTGTCAAAATATTGCAGTTCTGTAGTATCAACTCAACTAACTTCTGTGATTTATTTCCTGTATTTATATATTTGTAATTGTATATATTACCCATACTTAAAAAAAGTTCTATTTATGAAAGTATCCCAGAAGAACAACAACAAAAACAAACAAAAAGTTTTCCAGTAGGTCTGCTCATAAACCATCATGGATTTTTGGCTATATTAGTACTGAAAACACTGTGAGAAGTAATTTTTTGATGTCTAAGACAACATGAGCACTGGAATAGATTGCACACAAAACTGCGAAGATCAAAGAGTTTTAATTGCAGCTTAGACAAAAACCCTCCAGGGAACCACTTAGCAATATTTGCTTCTGCCTTGGGCATGAAAAGAGACTAAGTGACCTCTATGCAGTCCTTGAAGCCCTACTTTTCAATGTTAGTAATACCCTGATTAAATAATAAAGGGACTGACAAAGAAGATCAAGACCCATCTTGTCTAGTACCTTCTTTCTCATGTGGGCGTGAAGCAACCTCAAATTCAGCACTGCACAGTCACAGGGTTTGAGCTACAGAACGTTTCCTGTCCTGACCTCCCCTCCAAGAACTAGCTTTTAAATAAAGAGTTGCTACCACAACAGAAGCCATTTTCACAGCAAGTTTTCTTCCTTTACGTTACTGTAATATATAGGATAATAAATTAGCAGAAGTTTATGGTGCAGAGGTAAAATACAAAATGATAAACAGAAGTAGCAATTACCTAGGAGAAATAATTTTTAGTTGAAAATGAAGTGTTTCAATTGCATTATAACTCTTACAGAGGAGAGGCCCTTCAACACTGTTCAATTTTCATTAAAACTGCAGTTAAAGCTGAAAACAGCCCATGATTGAATTCAAGGAAAATAAGGAATTCAAGTTATATGTAATAAAGAAAAAAATATATGTATTTTTTGAGTCAGGCACCTAAGTGGCATTCAAAATAATACTGCTAGTAAGTTATTCCCTCCTCTGTGTCTGCCTGTCTGGGTGTCATGACCAGAACAATATCTGCCAGCAAAATGCCTTGACTTTACTCACACTGATTGGCTGGCATGAAAGATAGGACCTTAAAATGCCTCTTGTCAGCTAAGAAATAAAAGATAATTTTTAAAGAGAAATTCTTACAGAATTCATTTTCTTCTTTGAGGTAAGCAGTGCTACATATAAATATTTTAAACAATAAGCTCCCTTCACCTGTAAAAAAAATCAACTTTTGCTATAGAAGAAATTAACATGAATCTTCAAAGCAAAATTGCTACATTTCACTAGATTCTCATTATCCCCTGAAAAAAAATGAGCTGCTGTAATATCAGTGTTTGAAAAGCCTATCTTATTGCATTCTTATTAAAATCTTCTGCGTAAAAAAAAACCACTGGCTCTTAAGGCAATATTTTTAAAGTTGCATTTCTAGGATACTGTTCCAGTTACTCTGATTAATCAACCTGCTTACTTCTTAATTACTGGGAATTTATTCTAGATTCAAAGAATGTTATGTAATTGGTAGCTCCTGTTGGAGCACAAGCCAAAAGAAAGAAAAGCCGTCAGCTGCATCCTTGCTACAAACTTTTGTCACAAGCCAAGAAGGCTGAGGCCAGTCCGACCACGAACAGAAGGCAGAACAGATACATAGTCCCACTTTACTCCAGTTGTAATGAGAATCTCTTCTAAATAGTCTGTAGCCTTTCAGGCTGATATAAATGCCTGAGGAACTGAAAGCGAACGCACCCAGGCAGTCGCCTGCCACGGATTAAGAGGCAGTACCACATGCCTTATTTAAAGTACCAGCAGGGAACACGTAAATAGAGCCTCACTATTTGCAGCTGAAAGATCACAATTAGGAGTTTGAAGCTGCAATGGAAATAAGTTGGAAATCAGGACTATGAGAATCCAAAAGTAAAATCTTTGTTGCCACCAGGAAAGCAAAGGTCCTTTGGTGACAGTCCTTACGCCAGAGAAGGAGACTGTAGCAGGTGCCAAGGCTCTGACAGCATCAACAGGCTGCAGTTATTGAAATGTGTGCTGTAACAAAACCAGCACATCTGTGGCTGACTTAAATACAGTCTTTCCAAACCGTGTGACTAGTTGCATGAACAGATATACCGCTGAAGCAATATAATGAAATGCAGTTGCATTCACAGGAGGAAAAAAAAAAAAGGGCAAAACGCGCACACACACACACTAAAAAGTAGTTTTATTCCTCTTTGCAGCATGCTTAAGAAAGAGGGACACGTGGCACCTTCTGCATTCCACGTTCATATATCAAAAGGGAGATGCAAGGGCCAAATTCATCAGCGGTGGCTGTTAGGCACAAAGCATCGAAGATGGCAGACACAGGCAAGACTCAAATATAGATATTCAGTTCTGAAATCCAACGAAGTATTTGGATGCTATGCCAATGGGATTAATCAATTCAGTCATCACCTCAATGCCTTTACATAACAACTCCTTCACACAGTGAGCAAGACCATGAAATTATAATGCACCAGAAATTGTAGACTTACTTCTCACAGGGACGAGTCTGTACTAAACAAGAAAAGATTCATGCAGTGCATTTCAGCACAGTCTTTTCAAATGGCAGAATAATTCAGATTTATTTTAGTCCTGGTAATAACTTGAACAGACTAGGGAATAAAGTGTTTGGCCAGTCTACAATGTATTAGGGAGACAATTTACTTTTTAGTACCCGGCAGAATGAGATGAAAAGTGAAAAAGAGGATTGTATTTTTTTCCTGTAATAACTTACATCAAGTTTCATCAAGGTTGAAAGGTCTTTCTTTGCTGCCTCAAAGATGGCATCAATAGGTTTACTATTAGAGGAATCTTGCACAGCAAGCTCACGATCAGTATAATGGAAAACCGCTGAAGGAGTTTCTGTCACTGTCACAGTCTTCTTCAATATCGACTGCAAAGAACAGAAAAAACAAGTGTCATTTTTGCACATTGTAATTGGCAGCTGCCCAGCAAAACCCGGCATTATCATCCGTGCTGTCCCATCCACCACAACTGGTGTCCTTAAAAACAAAAAAAGTGGGTTTCTAAGAATACAACAGCTCGCTAACTTCATTAGCTGGGTATTTTTCTGCAGAGCTTGACAGTCAAGTCAAACAGTTACTCATCATAGCTCACATAGCAGAAAAATAAGACTTTTCACAAACTGGGCAGCTGCCAACTTGACAGAACTGGAACTCAATCAAAACAGTGAAGTACACAAAGGAGGAGAAAGACTAAATGTCCATCAAGGACAACTACTGAGCCACAGTTTCTCTTCAGATTTTGGGTTCAATTGCACATTTTTTGCTCTGAACTTTCAGGTTGGTCTTCATAAAAAGCACACCGGAAAGAAATGCAGATTTATAATTCATGACTGAAAACCCAACTGGAAAGTTTGCAGGTAGATACGAATTTTGATTTCCTTGCTGTATAGCAGTTCTCCCAAATAAAATACAATCTGACAAATTCACATTTCCAATTAATCTTTTTCACAGGTCATAGGAACATAGTATCTAAAACCAAGAAGCTGCAGCACATGTTTTGCTGTTGCTTGCCATGGAAGTCTCCAGTTTCAAACTTTTCACTAAGAAGTGAAATCACTGAATTCTACTGAAACAACTAGAAGTTTAAACAGACCATTGAAGACTACCAACAATCACAACTCAGGCAGGGCTGAGTACCTGCAAGGGCAAAGTTTCAAAGAGAGAAATCATTCAGAAGAACCATTCAAATCACTTGGAGAATAAGGATGGGTAAAGCGCAGCGCAAGGAAGACAGTGGAATCCCCAACAGGGCCGACCTACCTTGCCCCCAGCTGGGTTGCTGGCAGTGTCCTCTGAGCCAAAATGCACTCTGGCTCTTTCATAGGCCATGTCCATGTCCGATTTAGCACCGCCGGAATTACCTACAAGCAATATAAAATTTTTTTAAAGCATTTCTCTGAAAGCTTCTCTGAAGCAACCAAAGGTATACGAACTCTAGCAATGTTTCTTCTTTCTTTCTGACGCTTAAGATTAAATAGAAGGTGGCAACTTTGGATTCTGATTTATTTCATCATTCTGTTTGACCTGGAAAATCTGATGGAAACTTTAAGCCATTTCATCTGACATTATGCATACAGCAAGTCCCACGAGTCACACATCCACTCTTGTACTGAGATCAATAACTATTTGGGACTAGACAAGAGACAGTCGTTCTAGATTTGAAGACTGTTAGGAAAAAGCAAGTCTACCACACTGAAAATTATTCTTATTAACCTTTACTCCCCTAAATCAAAGAACCTCTTCAGATCTGATGTATGCAAGAGCTTCCATGGGGAGGATATAGTGATCAGGAGCTTCCTGGAGCCCCTCCCTGGAAAGCATTTGCCCTGCTCCCTGCTATTTCCCAAAATTGTCTCAATTCTTTCATACAACCTGCTCAAAGTGCTGCATGCACACAGACCTGTAAGAAAATATTTTTATGTATTTCTCACTTATTCAATTCACTAATTTAAAGTCACCAACAACTTCTGTTCTATACTTCTCCTATCTTGTTATTTCTTTAATATATCTCAAAATTACAGCTCCTTGGTGGTCCCATCCATCTTCTTGGAACTTATCTGAGATGATTAATTACTAAAACATAAAACTGGGAAACAACTCCTATTTAATTATTTTGAATAGAATTTTTGCACTTCAGTCTCATGATGTGCAAATTCACCACAGAAATGTTTAACTTGGTGAAACAGTTAAGAATGATGCAGAGATTGCAATCTCAATTTATAGATGTAACCTACAGCCATTTTATTGTGTTTCTACATGTAATATACCTAAAAAATATATATTGCTTTCAAAAGAGTTCAAGCTTTCTCCCTTATGCTTTTTTTTTTTCTTCCCTTACTACTACTCGCTTTCTTGACTCCTGAATCTGGTCACCTAATGAACATCTCAGCTCTCAGGTTTTAAACTCTGGATTACTCCCCAACACACACACATACACACAAGCTTGCCTAGAATTTCCCTGAGTTTTGGGAAGTGAGTGTTTTCGAAGTATGGAGTTGTCCTGTATTTATCTTTGGTTAACATGATCAGATGAAAATACTACTTGCTCATTAAATTTAAAAAATACAGTTCTATATCTGACAAAGCTCGACTCCTTTTCTCTCCTAGCTCTGCCAAGGAGAGAATCCCACTGTACCAGGGATTCAGACCTAAATAATAACACTTCCACTTTTCCACCTTATCTAAAAATAAGGACAAGTCTTTATACATATTAAAACCACAATTGTCAATGGAGTCGTAAAGTTTTTCAGTGATCACCTTCCAGACTAGAAACAACAGGTTGACTCAAAGATTACTATCAGCAAAACCTCCAACCAGAGAACCAAACAAGTGTATCTCACGCTACTGGCTGAATTTCATATATATATATATAATGTATGTATATTTACACACACATACACACACACCCTGCAATTCAGAACTTCCTAAATTAGCCGTAAACAAAAAAAGCCCAGAAACTGGAAATAGCAGCACAGAACTCCATGTGGGCTGACTTAACTACCCATCAATTATGCTATCCCTCAGATCAATGTCAGCATAATTACTAAACCCCGATACGCAAAGTGCATTTTAAGTCTAAACATACACTCACCAGGTTAAACCTAAATAAACTGATAACAGGCACATGGGCATGATAAGCATCCTCTGCACAACTCTGCATATTAAAAGTCAGAGAGAGAAGAAGAGGTAGTCTAAGAGCAAAAGTTTACGTCTGTTAGACTTCTGTTCAAAGCAGAAGTCTTTACCTCAATCTGTAGATATAAGCTTCCCACACAGTGATTAATTAAACTGTCTTGTTGCTGAAATGGGAATTAGAAAGGATACAGCAGAACAAGCTTTAACTAGCGCTGTTGACTCAAAGGAACAGAAGGCAGTGGGAAACTCGAGAGAGGGATGCGAGCCTGTTTGCCGAACACAGGCGCACCGGTATCCCACACACTGCTGGTATGGAAGTCGCTGCAAAAACAGCGGCACCCGGCACACTCACTGGCAGGGTTTCAGCTGCCTCCTTCCCTCTAAGCACGTAACTACCTGTGCCTCCTCATGCAGCGGGTCCTATCGCCCTGCGCATATGCTGTAGGTTTGGGGTTTGAATGAGAAAAATCAGCTTCTCTTATCTCTTGACAAAGATAGATAACTGCTGCTTCACCTTCAGGAATTAAGTTGGGAACACTTGTCTCCAGAAGGAATAATAGAGTTATAGTGGATAAAAAGACTCCCCTTGCTTATCCACCAGCCTAGATATTCTACGTGTCCCCATTACATTTCTCCATATAAAGGGTTAGTGTGCTTAAAAGGTGAACTAGCACGAGCTGACAGGTTTGTATTTCATCACGTACCCTCACAGCCTGTAGCTGCTATGTTTCATTGTGGATAGTCGTACAAAGGAAAAAATACAATTCACACCCCAGCCCTAGAAACAATAAGGCTTTCTTCAAAGCTACTTTTGGCCGGCTTTGTCCATTCCAGGCAGCCAAGACAAAGATGCTGAGATAACAGCACTCGTATGATTCATTTCTTTCTCCCAATCAATGACCAATATAATCAGTATCCCCATGGAGCTTGAGTACTAAGCATGGTAGTGGAACAAGATCTTGATTGTTTTACTAAGGACATCAAGATACTTTCTGTGCAAGCCAAACAGTGACCATAACCTCACTGCCATGAGCAGAAGTCAGCTCTATTAACTGAGGCAAATCAGAATTACCCAATTAGTTATGCTCTTCTCTCAGTAAAAATGAATTTTCTTTCCCCACTAAGCTCTGTGTAGCCTAACATAACTCCTGTGATGTATAAAAGGAAAAAGGAAGGACAAACAGATAGAGTCACTGTTAAATACGCAGAGATGCTTCCACAGAAAGGCTCTGAAAATATGCATGGACACTACCTTTAAAATGTTGCAGGGCTGCACTGGCAGATCATATTGAACTACAGTATTTATTTAGTGAAAAAATAACACATAGCAAAAAAAAAAA
>VZSV01000208.1:72968-85131 GCA_013398735.1 Nothocercus julius | reverse complement strand
CCTGCTGCAGACGCTCCTCCTAATGCACCCCAGGATCCCATTGGTCTTCTTGGCCATGAGGGCACTGCCGCCTCATGGTCAACTTGTCATCCACCATGACACCCAGGTCCCTCTCTGCAGAGCTGCTCTCCAGCAGGTCGGTCCCCAGCCTGTACTTGTGACTGGGGTTCTTTTTCCCCAAGTGCAGGACCTTGCACTTGTCTTTGTTGAATTTTATAAGATTTTTCGCTGCCCAGTTTCCCAGCCTGTCCAGGTCCCTCTGGATGGCAGCACAGCCCTCTGGGCTATCAGCTACTCCTCCCAGTTTGGTATCATCAGCCAACTTGCTGAGGGAGCCCTCCATCCCTTCATCAAGGTCACTGATGAATAAATTGAACAGAACTGGGCCGAGGACTGACCCCTGGGGGACACCGCTAACCACAGGCCTCTTGACTCCGCACCACAGATAACTCGACTCGACAACTCGAGATAACTCAGATAACTGATAACTCGACAACTTGACTCCGCGCCACAGATAACCATCCTCTGAGCCCTGACATCCAGCCAATTCCTAATCCAACTCACTGTCCACTCATCTATCCCACACTTCCGGAGCTTGCCCAGAAGGATGCTGTGAGGGACGGTGTCAAAAGCCTTGCTGAAATCGAGGTAGATGACATCCACCGCTCTCCCCTCATCCATCCAGCTAGTCATTCCATCATAGAAGGCCATCAGGTTAATCGAGCATGATTTCCCCTTGGTGAATCCATGCTGACTGCTCCTGAGCACCTTCTTGTCCTCCACATGCCTGGAGACAACTGCCAGGATGAGCTGCTCCATCACTTTTCCAGGGATGGAGGTGAGGAGTGAGGTAACTCCTCAAGCTTGCATCTTTGTCCCCTCAGTCCCTGGTATTTGATCAATACCCCTCCCAGGCCCTTCCTTGTCCTTCCAACTATCCCACCTGCTCCGAGGTTTCCAAATACCATCTCCATTTGGAAGACAAGAGAATATTATAACCCAAAACTCTAGCGATCATGAAAGGCAGTCTTGGTTTGTCCCATTTAACTCAGGATGAATATTCTTTTTTCAGGGAATAGATCTGACCGTACACATGCAAAAGCACAGGGAAAAGGGGAGCACTCAGCAACAACTGCAGAAAACACTGTCAGATCCAGCAACTTAGAGACTTCTTTAAAATTTAAAGCAGTATCAACTCAAAGTCATGTTGATTATATCACATATTATAAAATACCATGAAAGGGGTAACAAATACCCAGATTTGAAACTTTCATTTTATCCTGTGAGTTTTGAGAAGGTAGTATTTATCTGTTCCCCAAAATAGTGAAATACAGAACAAATATCTCATATCAGACCAGGTATCTTTGTATTTAAATACATCTAAGGGGACTTCTCCAATACAAAAAATACTGAAAAATTACTTGGAAAATTACCTTTTGCATGTCCCTTCTTTTAGTTCCCACAGTTTTCGGAGCAAATTAAGTTCTTTGGCACGCTTCCCAACCAAGTGGTGGCCTAGTCTGATGTCATGTCTTATGAAACAGTCAAAATAAATTCCCAAATCCACTTAAGACAGCTCAAAGCCTCTCTGAAAACATAATTTCCTCATCACAAAGTTACGTATTTGGTGGCACAGTTAGTTAGAAATTTTGTTAAGGTTATGGTCTCTGCATAAAGTTAAGTCCCATTCAACAATTCATGAGAAGTCTCCTCTATTTTGATTAATGCTACATGACCATTTTCATGCTACTCTTAAACACAAAGTGAATACAGAGAACAACAAAGTGAAAAAATAAAAGTCAAATCACTAGTTCACAAAGCAGGGAAACAACCAAGAAAATGAGGAGTTGTGAAAATAAACAAAAGCAAGTTATTTCAGCATGAAAATTTTACAGGTTCTTCGTTATATACTCTTCTCCACACTGACAGCTCCTTTCAACACTTTCAATAATTTATAAGCTCTGATTCACCAATAGTATAACTGAATAGGCAGGTAAAAAGCAATAGACCGAGAATAACAGTAGTCAGCAAAATTAACGGCAATCAAAGTGCAAAGAACATGCAACAGAATCATTATGACTACTTATATCTAGAATAAGTCAACCTTTTAACAAAATGAGATAGAGTAGCATAAGAGAAACATGGTACAAAGTCAAATGAGAACAGTTTCTCGCTTACATTTTATTCTTCTTCTCAAAATCATCCCAGTAAACACTCAAATGCATGTGTATTGTTGAATATGACACATTTGCTACCTTCAATTTCTAAATAAATGCAGTGACATTTTCAAAAAAAAAAAAAAAAAGAAGGAATTGGAATTTTAACTGAAATATATACACTATTGATTTGTACAGTAAGTATGACCATCTAGCACTTAGCTCATTTTGTTGCCTGCCAGAGAGCACAACCATCAGACGGCCACTGGAAACATTATAATATATGAAATCCATCAGTTTGTTTCATGGTATAATTAAAATAAATCTGATGGTTCATATTATTGTAATTAGAACCGATAGAAATAAATTCATTAGTAGTAAGGCAAGTGGTCTAAAAGCCAGGAACCCTGGGTCCTAGCCTGATCCTCCTCTTGATTCCTATACGATCTTGAAAAAAATCAAACCATACCTCATTTTTCCAGCCATAGAAGAACAATCAAACCCTATCACTTACCAGAGACATTGTTAAGAAATAGCTTGTGTTACACTCTCAAGCCTGTATGTTTCCGAGTTAATTTACGTACCACAGAGCTAAGTTAACAGCTGCAAAGGCCTGGAAGGAAGAGGAACTCCCATCAAAGGGACATTTGCCATTCTGATTCTTTCCTAGCAATTTGCCAAGCCTACTTCACCCTGACAGGTTCCAGGTGACTGAACCTGCAGCCCCACAGAATATCTGCATGTTCAGAACGTACCGTGATAACGTCAAGGATGCTGAGAAGGCTGTGGACACTGTCTCCCGCTAGCACCTCCTTAACAACCACTTCTGTGCCATCCTGAAAGCAGAGGAGAGAAGGTTACTACAGACACAAACTTACCAGGTACACAGACGCGGACTATTTCTCAGCTTGCTCTCGTGCTCCTAGATCCTGAATGGCCCTAACAGACATGGTCCCTCATGAGAACTAGACCCTGGTTTTCCCTCTGCTGTGATGGAGATGGTTAATTCACAACACCAAGGTTTTAAACTGCAGTTCTAAGTGACAGAAGCAAAAACACAGGACCTTCAAGGACACTTAATGCAGTTCAGGGAGTGATAAATGAAAAGAAACCAAAAGCCACTTTTATCTAGGGGTAGATGTGACCTGCTTGGGTTTTTTTTTTGTTTTTTTCTAAAAAAACAAAACAAAACAAAACAACAACAAAAAAAATCCACTTTATTCTGACACAGAATTAGTTCCCTTTGTTGAGAGATTATACATGGTGTCAGTCAGTACAATCTATGAAGAACAGGTGAATCCAAAGGCATATAGAAATCAGCAAAATTGGGAGAGTTTGTAAACAAAACAAACAAACAAACAAAAAGTTTTTTCATACATTAAAAAACTGTTCACATTTTAAAGCTATGCTGAAACTTTTCCGTCAGGAAAGGATGGGGAGAAAACTAATTGGCCAAAAGGATTTTTTTGACATCCAACATTTCAGGACTCATGGATGATACAAGCTGTCACTTCTTTGCCCTGTCTAACCCAAAGTGAATCTGAATCTTCCACCTCCTAGGAAAATTCTTCTGACTATCAAGTTAAAATTTGGGGGGTGAAGTATTTTTGGTGCCTCCCACTGCCACTATCCTGCTTTATATACCTGTTTTATATAACTACCACCCAAACAGCCACTATGAGGACATTTGAGAATGTCTGATTAGAGTTGTGTTCAGATCACTCATTTAAGACGTGGGGAATCACAGCGCAAAACCTTGACTTTAATAAACATTATGGCCCTGAAGGGTTGGAAGCATCCTCCTCCAAAGCACAGTATGATTCAATTGCTTAAACTTCATCAAATTTTAATGATTCATGCAAGCCTATACCCTATGCCAACAGATGTAGCTCAAGAATTACAGCTCAGTTTATTCTTACACTTTCTTGTATGCAAACTTCCAGCTTGCCATCCTGCACGACATAGATGCTATTATCCAGCTGCCCAGGACGAAAGATGTATTCACCTTCATGCAACTGCACAAAAAACATGTGCTTACACAGCTCCAGAAAAAGGGGCTTCTCAAAGTGACCAAGAACTCTGCAGAAAGGAAAGCAAAATTTTAACCTTTTTCTCTCTTCTGCAGAGAGGAACTTAAGACTATCACTGCCCTTACAATAGCCTTCATAAATTAGTAGCATGGAGTCCAGTGGCACCACAGAAGGAGCAGAACTCCCAGAGGCAGAAGTACTGTGAAACACCAAAAATGATAAACACTGGAGTTCTGTTTTGAACAGCACTCTGGGGAACAGCAGCAGCATCCAACCATATCCAGTATTCCCCAAACACACACTAGAGTGGCTTTTGAAGGGGACAAAATGCAAAAACCTGCGAAAGATTCAAACATTTTATGAAAAAGTCGCATTTTGAATCCTTCCCTTTTAGTACAGCTATCCTGTCAATGTAACCAGATCATACAAGATGCTGAAAACAATAGGAAAAAAAAAAAAAAAAAAAAAAAAAAAAAATCTACACCTGAATGTATTTTTAAGTTTGGATACTCTGTCTCCTGGAGGCAACGTGCAAGCAGGCTCCTGTGGTACTGCAACTAGTCACCACCAGGCAGACAAAAAAACGTGGATCACTCAGTGCACAGCACAACAAGGGCCCTTGATACCACTCCATTAGCTCACATTAACAGTATCCATCATTCAAATTTCACTGCAACATCAATTACTTATAGAAAATTGTAATTTCACAGTGGAAAGTTTAGGTGACTTAAATAGCAATTTTATTAGATGATCAAGCAGGCTAAAGACTGTGACCTTCAGTACTAAACTAGATAATAAGAGAAGCAGCTGAAAACAAACAAAACCAAAATTGAAGAGCTGAAAAGAAATCTCATCTTCTTCCCTGTGTAATCAACACAACCCCTGACTGAATGGGCACAAAGACCATTCCTTGTTATTAAAGATTGAGTTGACTTTGATTCCTTTTTTTTTTTTTTTGTCTAAAAAAAAGACTGCAGTTTAGAGAGCTGTCAGTGTAGTATCCAATTAACATTTGCTAATTATGGTGCCTTTTTGTACCAAAAATAAGCCTAATACAGTCTAAAAGAAATTTTTAAAAAATGCATTAAAATAAACCTGTTTGAGTTAGAAAAGCTTTATCATCATTATCTCCAAATTTGGACCACTACCTTTTTCTTTATTAGCTTAGCTATTTTCATAATGATTTTAGAAAATTAAGTGAGTTTTATTCTCTCCTTACCCACAGGCAAACTTTCAGCCAAGTGCTTGAAGAGACTGACAACACAATGGTTAAAACTCAACAATTTATATAAACTACCAAGTCTTTAGATCATTTGAACACCCGCCAATACCAAACTTTAAGCTCAACTTCCCATTTAACATTACCTAACATTTTTAAGCATGTACAGCACTTCTGATGGCAAATGGGAATTTTTCACATCAAATTCAGTGAGGTCTGCCTCTAGCAGAGAGGGCGGTGGTTCTTTTGGCTGCAAAGTTGGACATTCCTTCTTAATACGCAGAATCCTAGGAAGAAAAGTAAAAATAAACAGAAATTGGAAGGATCCGGAACTCTCTTCCTTTCAGTCCTAACAACGGGCTGCATGCTCACAACACAGGCAGACTGCAACATTAAATACATGCCATGGCATGTTACACATTATGAAATGGATCCAACCGCAGCAGCCCACTCTGCAACTGCTCCTGACCTGTCTTTAATAAAACTAGAGGCAGCACTGGGTGGGGAGTCCCTCTATTTCAGCAAATTTCCCAGCAAAACACTAGCCTGATGTACAGCTCGCCATGCAAATGGCTGTAAAAACAACAACGGAGAAGAGCTATACAAGAGATAGACTCCACACCACAGAGAAACACGGAGTTTCCAGTATCTCCTGTAAGATCTCATACTGCAGCCTCCATGGCATAAATCCTCCTCTCCCCAGAAGCCCAAGTACCTTTTAGCCAAGGATAAAACTTTTGCCCGTTTCCTCATCCTTTGGCGAGGCACAGTGTTCCCAACCAGGGAGTTTGGAAGAGTTGTAACCTAGGATGAGATAACGAAAACAAAAACATCACTTTAAGTATAGATATCAATAGATACAGAACACAAGTTCTGATCCTACAAAGGATGCCACTTATAAACCAAGTCTTAGAACATGAGCAAAGTGACATACTTATATAAGGCTCTGGAAGACTAACACCTTCTTTCGTTTCTCTTTCTTTTAAAAGGATCTCTTTCTTTTAAAAATGAAGACTAGTGTCATTTTGATAAACAACTATTACAGTGGTAATAGATGACTGGAAGAAAAACAAAACAAAATCAACCAAACAAAAAAACCCTTGACTATGCAGTTCTCACTCAAGAGCACACAACTTTAGACACATAAGTAATACTGAAAGCATCAGTATTCCCATGATATTCTGGTAAGCTAACAAGTAGAGCCCGGGCCTCTTTTGAGCTGGTGACAAGCTGCAGCAACGAATCCTTCCATTTCTTTTTCAGGGTAGCTGATTGCCACCTTCTGGAGAAATGCAGCAACTGCAAGATCAAGAAAACATTCCAAACCTCCAACAGTTCTCCTTTTGGAAACTGAACCCCAGGAAAACTTCCCCCCACCCCCATTCCCCCCACCACACACACAAAGTCTTTATTTTTTTAGTTAGTTTGGAGACTTGCTTGTTCCCATCAGACCTTTTTTTAATCATTAAGTAAAAGCTTGACATTTTACCAAAAATACACAAAGGACAGTTTATTTTGTAATATTCTCTAACTGATTTGGGAATAAAAGCAGAAACTGAGGTCTAAATTCCCGAAACAAACAAACAAAAAAATAGCTTAAATAATTTTGCTATAAGGAATTTTAAGGATCTTTATGTGTGTTATATTTAAAAAACATAACACTAATGACTTTTGGACTTTCACATGGACATTTGTTTGGCTAACTTCTAGATGAAGCCCATTCTGCATCTTAAATACCAGGCTAAAGGAATAATTTCCTTGGTAATCAGTACGTCTATTTACCTAAACTTACTGCAGCTCAGTTTTGCAAACTGTGAGGCAGAAACCTGCTGTGGTAGTTCAGAAGAAGAAATAACCCTCAGCTAGACTCGACTAACAAAATAAGGTTACTCACCAGGAAAACATATATATATATATATATACACACACACACGTATATATATGTGTGTGTGTGTGTATATATATATATATATCAAATATTCTTCAAGGATTAACCTAAAAGAGCCCTTTAAGAATCTACTTTTACATGGGTCTAGTTTGATTCAAAAACTACTGCTGTTCCCATTAGCAAACCATGCAAAATTCCAGGCAGTCCTGAAACATTCCCAGAATTCCTGTAAAATGTAATAGGCTAAAACTCCTGGGCTGGGCTAAGCAGGTGAAGTACTTGAACATTCACAATGCTTTCCAGACTGGATTGGATCTTTACTTTCCTCTCCAAAGTCAAGTGCTCTTACTTTTCTCATGATCTTCCGCCCATAGAACATCACTTTGTCTCTCTTACGAAATCTGTATTGAGGCACGTGCGGTTGCAGTTGTTCTAGAACACAAAAGCAGCATATCAGAAATCACCTGCAGCTCTACATTAAGGAGAAAGAGTAGCAATATCAACTCTTCCACCTCATAATAATTCCAGCTTGTGGGTACTAAGAAGCAAGATAGCCTACTTGGAGTCTGAAACCTAAATTAATACAAGATTATTCAACTCTGGTTAGCCAAACGAGGCTAGGGAATAAGTAGGCTTGAAGCTCTACTTAATCCCTAGGAGAGGTAATAAAAAAGCACCCTAAGTAGATACAAAGATCAGTTAATTTTAATCTCCCAAAAGGAGATCTCCAATTTATCTGCTTCCCATGATTTCAATAGTGAAATCGCATCAGGCTTGAAATTATTTACATACCAAGTAAGATTAAGGTTATCACAAAACCTCTAGTGCCTTGCATGACAGATAGAAATTCTACAGCCAGCTCCATGCAAGTAAAGCAGCCCAAGTCCTTTATCCCTTTGAAGCGGTTTTCCTCCACTTATGTTCACAGTAACTGCTGGGAGCACAGAGTCTACCACATAATATTAAGAAAACACTAAAGGAAGATAACCCACCAATAAAACCATTTTTTAAAAAACGTACTTACTAGATTGTTTCACTCTTCTGTAAACAACAAACACCACGATTCCTATAAGGGAGATGGCTACTGCAGCTCCAATTGCAATTCCAGTCAGCTGTGAGGAGAATTTATGGANGGCGGTGGGAAGGAGTGGGGGTAGGACACCTAGCTCAGTAAGATATCTGAATGTCAAACATATTCATAAACACTGATTATAACTGAAATGCTATATGGAAGGGCAACAAGTTTAAGTGTAAAACATATCACCGTCTCTTTCATAAACTCAGGCAGACAGAACATTCAGGCATTTTCCTCTCTGAAAATTCGAAGCTGATCAAAGGAATGCAGACAATGAAACTATAGGAATTAGCTCCTGCCCTCTGTGCAGCACCAGTGAAGAATCAAACAAGCTCTCAGTCTATTCAAACTTGGAGCATCCCTTAGCAAAGCTCCTGGGACCTACAAAAAGCTTCACATTATTGGTACGCCCGCAATGGTGCCAATGAATCACTTGGTTGATTCAGCTTACCATAGTGGTCTGTATTCTGTCTTCTACAAACTGAAGAATTTGTGTTCCACCTGCTGGTAACACAGCCTAGCACAGAAAGTGAGGTGAAATTAGTTTCCAGCAACGGAAATTCATTCTCCTAATTGCAAAAAGCCTCCAAAACAACATCTGAGTATAGTCTGGAACACACAATGTCACTTTGTTATATTCTTCCTACTATAGTCTACATTGCAAACACAATATATTCAGTACAGAGGCATCATTAATGGAGATATCTGTACTGGCTTTAGTGTTATTGAACATATTCCTAAATAATCTAGAAACGGGACCACAAATGTTTTTTCTTGATCATTCTATGCTATAAGAGCAGAATGTAAAACACTGTATGAGACTAATAAGCAATAAAATGGCAAATGAAATTCAAAATAAAACAGAAAATTATGCCTATAGGGAAAAAGCTCCAACCTTACATATGAGCTCAAGTCTGGGTGACATGTTAACTTAGTTTTGCCACCGAAGAAAAAATATTGCATCCCAAGAGTCATGAAACTAGTTGCTCTCATGAAGGTTCACTGGTTCTACAGTGCAAACAAATTCCTGCTTGACCGGTCAACAGAGTGGATCACTGTCTTAAGTATACACAATGCCCATTTTCTTAGGTCATTTTAACACAACCTGTTAACAAGGTATCCTCCCAACATTAGTCAAACTAATTCTATCATGATTAATGGTGGATTATTACTAGCGCGATTGGAGCAGGCCCAAATACTGCAGTGCAAAGTCAGGAGAACAAAAAAAAACAAAAAAAAAACAAAAAAAACCCCCACAACATTGAAAACTTCTTATCAGCAAGTCAAGTATGAGTCATTCAAAACAAGAACTCGCTGTTCCTTGTCCAAGTCTAATGTGGACACTTAACATATCCTCCCTTGACTATGTCAGGGATAAGCACAGTTCAGTTCTTTGAGATCATACTGATTTATATAATAATAAGGAAAAGGGGACTGACAGTTACCAATTGACAGTCACATTGTTGTTATATAAGAAAAAAAAAAAAAAAAATCAACATGAGCAAGAGGATAAAGGACACACAAGCCTTGTGCCTCAGAAAGGGCAAGAAACTCAGAAGTCCACAAAAAATGAATTCAGTCTTTTAAGGTGCTTGCAGCAGTATTTAGAGCCATCCACACTCCTACCAGGACAGTGGTGACCGAGCTCTGCAAGTTCTCATTTCAAAGCACAGAGACACACCTCTAGGAGAAGCAAAGTGCAGTGACCATAAACACATGGAACAAGAGAACACAAGCAGACAAGTTGTGACTTTACAGATGCCTGGGACACAACAGGACGGCATGTTATGAATTCACCGCTGCACTGCATGCCCTGCAAACCTCATCAACCTGAGTTTGCAGAACAGATCCCTCGTGTCCCTTTGCAGAGCTACAGTCAGCACTCAAATTCAAGGACTTTAGCATCCCTTACATACCCTTAACAGATCTCAAACACTCTACAAAAAAACTTGCTGAACAACCCTGAAAAGACATTTGCTGCATCAGAAAAAAATAAGCAATAATACGCTAAGAGTATGTACGGATAAATGTGTGCGTTTCCCAGGAAAACTAGCATTCAAAATAGTTCAGAATTTTTAATTTTGTCTTAGTGGCTTCTCACAGTAATTAATACATACAGTTACCTGAAAAACTCTCATACTCATGCAGGGTACCAAGCACAAAACAACAAGCAGCTCTGCCAAGAACTTAACAACTTCATATTGCAATCAAAGGTAAACAGTGAGACATACCCCATACAGGGAGGGGTAGAAGCGCTTATCAGCACAAAGAGCACGACCTTAAAACTAGCACTGCCAAAAACGTCAGACTTCCCTGTAGTTTATAAGCACACCAGTTCGTATGTCTACCTTTCAACCGGAGATACCGGATTTTAACAAAACACCTTCAGCCTACATGTAAGTCTGCTGCAGATGTATTTTAGCTCTTAGAATAACAATTCAATTTCCTATCACAGGCCTTATCTTTCCTCACTGCCAAAAGCACCACATGACTTGGCAGACTACGAGTGTATAATTTGTGATTAGGGAGGAAGACAAGAGCTACTTGTCAGAATTCTGCAGTTCGTCCCTGTTGAGGCTACATGCATATTGTTGAAGCAAAAGATACTTAAATTGTGTCTTCCTCCTAAGAGCTTAGGATATGGAAAAAAAATGCAATTGGATTGTTTGCAATTAAAAGGAAATTAAAACAAAACAAAACAAAGACCCACAAAAACTGGAACAAATCTTCAAAGTTTTAGAAGGATAAAGCATCAGGAGAGACTCTTACAATATAAAAATACTGTCCCTAAAGCTATCAGTCAAACATTATTACACTGGGTAAATTAGCTTTCAGACTCTGGAAATATTAACAGAAAAAAAATAATAAGGCAAAGCATGTTGTACCTCAAGGCAGCTACTGTTGCCATCTTCATCCATGTCTGGAGGTATAGGTGAGACAAAGAAAAGAAAGGGGAAAAAAGTTTAAGAACAATGGTAATCCATAACCCCAAACCTTTTTAACTCCACAGTGCAAAGCACACAGAGCTGCTCTTCCAGGCTGACATGACCGGCCACTTCAAGAACACCCCCCTCTTTCCCCCTTCTTCTTCCCTATCCCTTTCTTTCCTCACTAGGCAACACAAAGGATTAAGTTGGGGAGGAAGCAGGGAGTTATCAGCAGTGACAGCAGCAACGGCTGCTCCCTGCGGCAGCTGGACCTCAGCACTGTGAGCATGGCCACTGCCCCATGCTCCCTCCAGCAAAACTTCCTCGAGAAAAGAAACTTACAGAAAAACATCCATGGCCCTGAGGGAGCCCCTCCAGACCAGGCTGCCCCTCTCTGCATTACAAACCCAAAATTATTGTGTTATACCGTCATTAAAGAATATAATTTAAAAAAAATCTATAAAATAGCATATACAAAAATAACCGCCGCGATGCCCCGCCCACGAGAAGAACCCCCGCGGAGGGAGGCCCAGCCTGGAGGGGGGCCAACGGCGCAGGCGGCTCCGGGGGCAGCGCGGGATCACGCGGGGCCGCCCCGGGGCTCGTCCCCTCCGCGTTAGGGAGGGAAACCACCCGAGACGGGAAAAAGCACCGAGTCCTCGCCCGGGGCTCTGCCGAGGCCGTCAACGCCGCCGTCAGTCGCCGCCGTCCGGCCCGGAGGGGCTCCCAAGGGAGCGCAAAGCGGCCCGGCCCGGCCCGGCCCGGCCCAGCTCCCTCACCTGCCGAGGGGGCCGCCCCAGTGGGGTCAATGGTGAGTCGCGAGGGGCGGGGGGGGGCGGAGGCGGCACCACCGCGCTGGCTGCCCGCC
>VZSV01000208.1:62673-72743 GCA_013398735.1 Nothocercus julius | reverse complement strand
GCGGCGCCGACCGCCTCGCGCCCTTCACGAGCAAGCGCGGCCCGCGCAGCCACAACAAGGGCCGCGGCGCGCGGCCGCCCGGCGTGCTCACCTCCAACAGGAAGTTCATCCTGCTGCGCCGCATGGTGCCGCAGTTCGTCGTGCCCGACCTGGCGGGTTTCAAGCTCAAGGCCTACGTGTCGTACCGCGCGCCCGCCGGCGCCGCGCCGCCGCTCACGGCCAGGCAGCTTTTCGACGAGGTGGTGGCGCCGCGCATCGAGAGGGACGTGCGGGCGGGCGTCTTCGAGGAGACCCAGCTGCACAAGTACGGCTTCGAGGAGACGCAGGAAGGGAAGCTCTTCCAGCTCTTCCCCAAGAACTACGCGCGCTGACGCAGCGCCGCGGCCCGGCCTGCAGCGCGGCTCCCGTGCGACGCTTCCTGCCGCTGCCCCGGTTGTCTTGCTGCGGGGGCTTCAAGTGCTGTGGAAACCGTGAATGTCTCGCAGGTGACTGAAGGGTTGCTTGGGCCGTATGCCTTGTGCGCAGCTGTGTGTTGTGTCCTTGTGTTACCACACAAGGGATGTGCATAACAAATAAATACTTGTTACCTCTTGGAATGTAGAGAGCAGAGTTTTGCCTCCTTGGGAGAGTCGAGGGTTCCCCAGCTGGGGACAGCAAGACGCTTCAAACCAATGCTGCTGCCACCACTGCTGCCAGGGGTGATAGCAGGCAAAAAATGGCTCTTCATATGAGCACCTAAATAAATTTATATTACCCTAGCTAAAATGAAGTACAAAATGAAAGGAATGAGATCTCTAACAAGCAAAACGAAGTCCTTACCCTAAGGTCTCTTCTTGAGGGGAGCTTCACTTATCCCAGAAATACTGTGCTAGTTTCTCTTAATCTTACGTGGCAATAGAAGAGTGTTACCCATTTAAAACAGGGTCATAGGCAAAAGCCATCTAGCTGTACAGTTCTCAAGGATGTGTAAGGAAGCTTTGTGGTTTGCTTTGACACCCAAAAAATATTCAACAAGGACCCCACTGTGCTTCTTTATACAAAAAAATGGGGAAAAAATGTATATTGCTGTATAATCATAAGCTTAGGAGTAATCCAACCACTAAGTGAAGAATTAAAAAAAAAAAAAAAAAAAAAAAACTTACCAAGCAAGATAAATCTCATAATGATTTTATTTTAGAAACATCCAAAAATAGGGTGTTTTTTTTTAAAAAAAACCCAAACTCTTGTTCACAATACTAATAGGAATTTTCATGTAAGACTGCTCAATAAATTTCTAAAATACACATTACATTCACCCTTGAGAAATGGGTTTCAGAGCAGTAAGATTCTCATCTGCTGTACCTCATTTTAGATATGACACAGTTACAGATACATGTTGCTGGTGCTTCTTTCCTTCCAGAAAACTAAGCTAGGACTCTCAAAGAAAAACTAAACAAACTAGAAGAAAATTAGGTAGTTTAAGCATTGTTGTTGTTTCTTCTAGGAAGAAAATTAGGAACATGGAGAAGGTGTTCCAGAAGTAGGGTGTTTTGCTGATGTTTCACAGTAAAAAAAGAAAGGTAGTAGAGTGACCATGAGAAATTCTGCAGCCATTCCCTGAGGTAGTCAGGGCAATGTTGTTACGATTTTGGTTTCTGTGTTTATTATGAACTTAAAAGATGTCAAGAAACACTGCTTAATCTTTTTGGAGGCTTTGCTCTTAAAGCTGTTCACCTTAAAAAAAATAAAAATAAAAAAGTGACTGTACCTAAATTTATGTTTCACTATGGATAGCAGAAAATATGAGATTGAAACCAAGAGGGTTTGGGGGTTTTTTTGGTAAAATGTGGCACTAAAATATAGCAGGACTTACTACAGAATTTATGCTAAACCACGTTGTGCTTAGCTTGGAGAATGAAGTGAGATGACATCCAGGTGATAAGTCTGGTGTAAAACCAGATACACCAGAATCCTTACACAAAAGGCTCTACTCAGAGCAAAACTTCTGTAGCTGAACTGCAGTCTGTCTTTTCTGTCGTTACATACCTCGCAAAGACCTCGACGACTCTACAAAGCATCGCGCAGGCCTCGTCACCTCCAACAGGCCTCGACGCCACCTAGACGCCGCCTTGACACCGCCTCGAACGAGTCGTTTTTGAGGCATTTCCTTCTAAAAAAGTGATTTTTCTCTACTAAACATCACTATAAGCAAATTCCACTGTCAGCATCTTGACTGTCCTTGAGAGACATCTTCTCAAAGTACACACTAGCTTACAGATTGCACAGCGAGCTACATACATGTCTAAACTTTACTTAAAGAAAAAAAAAATCAGGAAAAACTGATTGAAGATTTGTCTATATGTAGTATTGTAGTCAGGTTTTGTTTGGTTTGATTTGGAAGGAGGAAAACAAGCTTAGTAGATCAACTGTACAAATGCAAATCAGCCTTGAGGGAATTCAAGTGTTACGTACAAACAAGTAGCCTTTGAGAGGAACGTTCTGCCCTATTTCAAAACGGTACATTCAGGGAAAACTAAGTAATCATGTCAGTGCTTGACCATGCTCCTCAGGAAAGGCTTTTCTCAGCGCTGAAAATAAAACACCATAAAATTCCAACAGTATTAGCCCTTAAGGACTCACTCAACAATAACACCTGGAAAAATCCCAAACGAAATTGGACAGGGTGTAAGCTATAGCTGTTGCTCTCAGTAGAGGAATTTTTCTATCCCTTCCCATGGGGACTGTCAAGGCGAACTTTTGAAGAGGTTAAAGTGAAACTGCATTTTCTGACTGAGCTCTAGTACTTGACGTATCTGAAGGGGTTACCAAGCTCATTTCCCACTTCCAGACATGTAGGATATTATCATAGAATGAACAAGTTGCTACAATGCTCGTTTCTTTTGACCTGTCTAATGGTCCAGCTAAATCACCAATTCTGTCTGGGCCCACTCCATTGGGTTTTGTAACTCTGGGGTCAGAAGCACTTGGTGATGCAGGATCTCCCTCTACGTTGTAACCCCCAGCCACATTTAGGCTGCTTTTTACATCCAGGCCCCTAATTGGGTCCAGATCTCCAGCCAACACATCACCCCGCACCGTGTCAGGACCCCTCTCTGCTTTCACTGGCAAGGCAAGGTCTTCACTCTCCTCCTCCAATATTACATCAAAAGTAGCGGTAGGAGATTCATAAATTATCTTCAGGTTTTGGATCTGCAAATTCAGTCTCTCATCTCCTTCCTCTGACCTTGCCAGCAGCTCCTCAGAAGACTGGTGCGTCGTAGCCAGGTCTTGTAGCGCAGCCAGGGAATCCCTCGGACAGAGCCTGGACCAGTCAGCTCCGTAGGCCAAGGAGTTGTGCAAGACATAGGATGTCAGGATGAGACATTCCTCTGTGTTTTCCGCTTTTAAAAAATACAATAAGCAGATATCAAGCTGTGCAACGGTCCATCACAGACAGCTAACAAGCCTTTCTCATAGAGTCTGGGTCATATCAGCAGAGTTCCCCTATCCCGCATTACCAGTTACCGCCTTCTTCACAACTCAGGTAAAAACATCCTGACAATTTTTCAGCCATCTTTCACTAGCCTTGACTCTTCCCTGTTCAGTGAGCAAACGGGAGGAGAAGAGGGTTTAATGTGCGTAGGGTTTAGGAAGCTCTTTATTCAAAATACCTAAAAAGTCTCAGACCATCCAGTGATCTCCACTGAGCCATAAATACAACTGCAAAGATTGCTAGACCTCTGTTTTTTAATAAATTACAGGTGTGCCCTTCCCAAGGGCTTTGAGCATTTGACTCTGATACCAAGTGGGCTGCTGAGCGGATCAAGAAAACCAAGGCACAAACACTGCTATCAAGAAGTGCTGCTGCGCTATCACAGTCTGCCCGTGCTTCTGTTCTTTGTGCAGAAAAAAATGTTATCCTCATATCACAGGCTGTGAATCTGCCCAAGGCCTGGGGAAAGCCAGGAACGCAGCCATTTGATACAGGGCTATATTTGCAATGCAACACAGGCAACTACTTACCAGGGAAATACTTTGCAATTCACATAAAGGGCTTGCTCATGCTGTGCTAGACTAACCAGATTGCACAGCACTATTTTTCTGCGATGAATACCAGTTCATCCCCAGGTCAGTGGGGCATCCCCACATTCGGAAGTGCTCCTTTGCACCATCAAGATGAACACAAACCCGGACAGCCATGTCAACAGCTAATGCCTTCATATCAAAGCAAACAGGCTTGCTTGTTGTGAAAAATTGTTAACCAGACATTTTCACACAAATAATAATAATGCATTTACCCAACTATCAAGATTACTCTGAGAAAGATAGAGGAGTTACCTCAAGCTGGAATGAATTTCTCTATTGACAACATCTGGGTCTTTCTAGCAAGTTCAGTGTTGGAGCTTACCCATTAACCTGGGAGTAGGAAAGGAGAGCAGCACAGAGCGTCTCTGCTCTGCTGAGAACTCACCCATGCTGCCCCGGCAGTCAAGTATTTTGAATCCACTCTGCATGCAGGCTGCCAGCAGCACAAACTCGCAAGTTGGGTGCCACTTCAACCTCCAGACTCCACCTTCAACATGGGTGTCTGCCAACGGTTGCTTCATGTTCCTAGTGTCCCACAGCAGCACATGCTCGTCGTAGCTGGAGATGTATCACAAGTAAATATGCAGACAAGCTGCAAAATTGATTCAGTGCACCAAGCACAGAAGAAAATGAGGAAATACCACATATTCTTCGCCACGCTAGATTTCTAAAGAGAGCACACCTTGAGAAACAGTTGTTCATTCAAAATAAGAGAGGAGACTGATCACATCTAGCAAAGAGCAGCTAAAGAGGATTTACCTGCCTGTAGCCAGCAGATTCTCCCGGTGGGGACTGCACTGAATACTGCACACACCCATTGAATGTCTGCAGAAGAATGACATCGGAGGGAAAAGAGAGAGATCCAGCTTCAGAAAGGAGTCTTCCTTCAAGGTGGAGGCCCACATTACTGCATCAAAGCCTCTCAGGCCAGGAAAGGAAAGTGAACTCAAATGCACTTTGAATACCCAGGTAGAATCACATCTACACAGCCCAACCACCTTTCCAGAGCCAAACTCCTACCCATGCAGTCTCTTCACAAGCATATTTCCTAGGAGTAATTCTTGTACCATAAACTGCTATTCAGAACCCATCAGAGTTTCAGCAAAACAACTGCACTCCCACAGACTTCACCCCCAACAGTAATAACTGCATAGCAATAAGCCTCAGTGTATTTTAAGGTTGCATACCAAATCTCACTGAAGAGTTGTGCAGACTGTTTTAATCATATCCTACAAGATATATAGTACCACCAGACAAAAAAATAAAGTGTGGGGACGGAGGATTACTTCAAGTGAATGAACACTGGAAAACAAGGTATTTTCTAAAAAACCTGCCACAATTTAAATTATCTAAGTTCAACAACAACAAAAATCCCTGAAGTGTAAACCAGAACCCTTTTATGAGGAAGTTACCACCATCTGCATGCTTGGGCACGAACAGTTGGTAGGTACCATACTCTTCATTTACGACAGCTTTGGGGTGCAGTTGCAGACACAGCTCGCTTACCTCCTGCTGGTGAAGACAGGAGACTCGGGACTACATCTTGTGTCCCAGCCCTTTAGCAAGTTGTCATCTCCTCCTGCACAAAGACAAAATATTGTTACCCTACTCACCATCCAAACGACCAGTGCTGAACAGAGACTCCTCATACCATCTTCCACGTAACAGCTCCCGAGTGACACGCAGCACCACCACCGCAATCACATACTGGCAATCACAAGAGCTCACTGCTTCTCAGTGGACTAAAGGACATTGGTGTTGTAGATAATACAGAGGTTTCACTTCTCTCTAAGGCACAAACTGGGACGGAAGAAGAATTCCAACTGAGGCAAAGCAGTTAAAAGGAGATACCCTAGAATCTCAGAGCATTTAGGAGAGGTGCATTACCAATAACCTTTCTTGGCTAAGCAAAAGCTTTTGGAACAAAGCGAGACTGGAATCCAGAAGCTCTCTGATTCCCAGTGTTTCTTTGCAAACCCCAGGATATCATTATCCTTTCTCCCATTAGTCAGTCAAAGTAAGCAGTGTAAAACATGCTTCTTCTCCAAATTATCTCAAACCACTTCCCACAATAAAGAGGACTCTTATCCCTAACAGGAGCACCAACACTCATAAAAGGTGTGAAGCAAGCAGCATACCCCACCCTGGAAAGTAAGATCCCAAGGAACACACATCCCTAAACAAGCTATTCCTCCTCCCAACCCCACAGCTATGATTCCCAGCATTTACAGACCTGAATATACAATGTCTGTGTCCCAGTAATTGAAAGCTGCAATCCAGGCCTCAAAGCTGTGAGCCTCCCACTGGTTCAGGACATGCACAGAAGGAGCAGATTCATCGATGGAGAACAGATTCAGTTTCCCCCCTGAATCACTGCTGATCACTCTCAGAGGACATCCACTACAGAGGAATACAGAGAAAATATTAGAAATTACTAAAAACTCATGCTCTAAGAATTTGCTAGGGTAAAAACAACAGCCAAAATGTGAAAAAAAAAGCATAATGTATTACTGTACACGTTTAATTCAAGTAAACATTGAGAGAAACTGGTGGCAAAGTGGAAGCAATGTGTGCACCTACAGTGTCCTTTTCAGCTTCAGCTCGTTCTCCCTGAAAATCATCAGCACTAATGATCCCCATTCACTGATCTCACACAGCAATCAACTCGCATTTGAGCAAAAGCAAAACAAAGACTTGGGTCTTTCTTTTCCCTTGATGCATAACTGACTTCTAACATGCTTGATATCCCTCCATTTAAAGAGGGATTCTTTTTTTCCTCCAAGTCAGACTGGAAAGGACCTCTCAGAGTCTCCTACCTCTCCTGGAATATGAGGAGAGATTTTATTTCCCTGCTGTCACAGACATCTGAAGCACTGGCTGATCCTGAGCTTCCTGCTCTCTTTCTGTAGCAAAGGACACTTGCAGTTTCTGGACAAGATTTGGTGTGGACCACAGGCAAAAGTTTTGCAGATTAGTGCATGGATTTTCTGACTTGAAAAAACTGTTTTGAAATTGATACTTGTTGTTTGGTTACCTGCAATTGTAGGTACATAACTTAGGGCTTCTTTCCAGTTCCACACAGCTACCAACCATAATGACTCTCCCAGATTTAAACACTAGAGAAATGGGGTCGCACCCCAGAGCTCTGCCTCCCCACACACTATTTCTACAGAGATGGAAAAGCTGCATGTTCCACATTGAGAAAGTAGCCGTTTGTCCCTGAGGATACACCAGTGACAGGCTTTAAAGAGACTTTTCATTATGGCAATTATCATTTATCTTGAAGGACAGTGCAAGAAAAAAAGAAAGCAGAACCACGAGTTCTACTTATTCATTAAACAGCACAGAAACAGCTTTCATTAGTAAAAGCACTAAATTACTTGCCGTAAAGCATTAAGGACAGCACTGACCTGTTCTCCACCAGTTACCACCCTCATGCTCTGTGCAATATTCTGTTTGCACTTAACTTGCAGAGAACACGTCCCAGTCCTTTTTGGTCTTTCTGATATCCAGTGTATGAGCATTTGTGAGATGAAGGAACTACTACCAAACCAGTTCTCTCATGTTTCTCATGAAACTACCAAGTTTAAAATTCCTACACATGCTACTTCCTTACTAGCATTTCGGAAGTAGAACTTCACATTAAAACTTCAGCAGTTCTTAGAGCAGACAGAGAAACTCAGTTGGATGCAGTGGATCAAGCTGCCCTTTGTTCCAGTCTTTGTTTTACCAAAGGCAACAGGATGGAAGACATGCCCCTTGTCTCTCCTGCCACTGCTCACTGTAAAACCACTTAACATTTGTTGTTGGTTTAGTCTCTGCTCTTGTTACAGTGACCAAAGAATATGTTTTTTTTGTCACGCTTGCTCTAAAAGCAGTAAATCTTACAGAAGCTGTTGGGATACAGCTGGGAACAAGAATGTCTTAAGCCACATCACAAAAAGTCAAGAGTCTGTTCATCAAAGTCCCAAAGTTCTATCTGTAAATGGTCAATGTGCACACACAGGCGCACACACACACAGAGCCTCCAAGAACAACCATTCGCTCTCGCATCCTCACCATTGCTCTCGTCCCGTGGACCAGTCTAAGGACAAGGCAAGGCGCTGCGCGCCTAGATCGACCCTGAAGCAAGGCTCCAACATGCAGCTGTTCTTCTACTGGAAAGAAAAGGAATGGGTTAACACTGGGAAGATGGCACATCTCTACCGCTCACACCTCTGGCAGGTGTTTTCTGGAGATTAGATTCATCTATGCTATGAAGAGATTAAATGTCCTGTGACAATGTACAGCATCTTAGAACCTGCTGCAGGGCAAATGTTTGCAAACACAGGACCTCCACCCTTCTGCTTCCTATCTCCCACAAAACTCCCCTTGAGCTTTACCTCCCCTCAGTGAGCACAGGGGAAATGATCTGGTCACTGAATCCTCCCATAGACTGGCTACTGTTTTCTCCACTCCCTGGAAATGGCTCTCTTGATTAGTCCCCTCATCAACTGAAAGAATCCCCCTGTCCCAAACTTTTCCCTGATTTAAACCTTTTTTTTTTTTTTTTTCACATTTTGCTATGTCATTTGTTAGTCCATGCTTATTCGCAAGGGAGTTTCCAAAGTTGCCTTCTGCTCCCCTCATCCCTCTCCTCTCCTACACTTTGCGGGAGCCCAAGAAGGTTCTCAAGTGCCACAATGATATTTGGGGAATTTATGAAAACTACTGTAAGAAGACAAGAGAGAAAGTATTTAGAAGCTAAACACATTGAGAAAGCCGTGGAACACACAGAGCTTTCCTGCAAAGGCTCTGTACATCGCTAACAAAGCTGGAGATGTACTGAATCTGGGTTAAAGACAGCGTCAAGAGCAGCAGCCACTACAGCCACCCACCTCACTGCCCACGAGCTGGAAGAACTGCACAGCACCTGTTGAGTTTGCAACGCCAACCATGGGATGTTCTGCAATGGGACGGTGGCACCTAAAAGAACGACAGTTAAATAAGCATTGCATATATCTCTGTCTTGCATTTGAGGAGGAGACCATAAATTCTATTCATAAATTCAATTCATAAATTCTGTTCTAGGGTGTGGAGGAAAGGGTACTTGATCAAGAGAAACATCTTAGGAAGAAAACCTAAGATTCCTCATGTTCCCACAAACCTGCACAAAGAGGAAAGATAATACTGAACAAAAGACACCCCCAGTCACTGATCCCACTTGCCTGTAAGTAAGCAGGAGATCTTAACACGGATATAAGCCCATTCTTTGCTTACTGGCACAAACCCCAAAATATTTGCCTCCAACAAGTCGGGGCAGTGTAGCCAGTGAATGTTAGAGCTGCAGCTGTGCCAAGAGCCTGAAGGAGCTCACAGCGGCAGCCTGCACCAAGGCCTCCCGCTGCCGCGAACCCCCAGGCACTGCGAGCTGCTGTTACCATTTGATGTCCAGGATGGCAGGGGTGTCAATTCTCTGGATTTCCGCCAGCGGGATGCAAGGCTGCTCCTCGTTGTAGTGGTACAGGTAGAGCCGCCCTGTCCGGTCGCAGGCCCCATTGCCTCCACCGGCGTTGGTCTGCATCACAAATCGGGCAAGAGGAGATCAGTTTGAGCAGCGTTTCCTGCTCCTCCGCACCTCTCCATGCCAAAGCCTTGCTGGTGCTGCGGGAAGAGCAGGGCACGGGGCTCCTGCTCTGCCAGCCCCTTCCTTGAGGACTAACGCCCAGAGGCCCTCGGCTCTAGGGCCTCAGCAGCCACCGGCCCAGCCAGGGCTCCTGGCAGCCACCACAACACAGGGGCCCAGGTGGCCAGAGGGGACAGCGGGACCCCAGGGAGCCGCTGGGAGCCCGCGCGAGGTAGCCGCCCCTCACCGCAGCGGGCGGGCGCAGGTGGTAGGTGCCGCAGGCCAGGATGCTGTGCCAGCCCTCCACGGGGCACCACTCCACGGCGTCGGCGCTGAACTCCGTGTCCACCACCTGCAGCGTGCGCGTCCGGCACGGCGCCGCCATGGCAGGCCGCGCGCG
>VZSV01000208.1:16937-43071 GCA_013398735.1 Nothocercus julius | reverse complement strand
GCCCCGAGGGGAGGTAAGGAGCCGCCGGCCCGGATGTGACGGCGGGGACACCCCCTCGCTCCGCCCTTACCGCGTCTGGGAGACCCAGCGCTTCCCCGGGCTGGCCGCGCTTAATAAAAGGGACGATCGGCTCATGTCGGGTCGGCTATAACTAAGGCAGGGGACAGTCGCTGCCGAGACTGCGGCGCAGCCGAGAGTGTGGGACAGTGCCTTGCTTCCCTGGGGGACCTTGAGTACGTTTGGCAGCCGGTGGGAGTGTTTGAAAGCTGCCTGGTCTGAAGGGGGTGCAGCCGTCAGAAATGGACGGAGCCACGTGGGAGGCCTGGAGGTCACAGGCGGGGGTCTTCGCTGGAGATGTAAAGTGTTGCGGGGCCTCGCACCCCCCGCGCTTTCCCTTGGCTCGAGGCACCTGTCGAATAGGAGATTGGGGTTTCCCTGACTGGGAAGGGATGGGCAGGAACAGCAGTCACCCCACCTGCGGAGGGAGTGGCAGCAGGATCCTCTGGCGAGTGGCTGGTGGAGGCCCGGAATGCGCCGGCCCTCACAAAGAGCCGCCCTGAGGTCGTGTGGCTGAGGGGCCCCTGAGGGTGCGGGGCCACCATGGAGTATCGGCACCGCCTCACCAAGCACCTGGCCGCCTACTACCTGAACGGTGGCCAGCACTGGAAGCCCCCGTTTCACTGGCAGCTTTGCCAGCGCCGCTGGTAATTCGGGACTGGGACGGGGGACACAGAGTGATGGCCAAGAGCCAGGGCAGCACCTGGAGCCGCTGGGCGCTGTCCAAGCCGTCCCTGCTCCGTCTCCGCCAGGAACGTGCTGCCTGAGACGGCGCTGCTGTGCGCGCGGCTGCGCCCGGAGGCTGGAGCCAGCCCATGCCGCGTGTGCCTGGGGCGCCTGCGGCAGCTGGGTGGGCGGCAGCGGCTGCTGCTCTGCTTGGAGGCCCGGCCGGCGGCTGCATGGCAGCCTGAGGTCACCCTGATGTTTCCTGGGCACCACGGAGCCTCTGTGGTGACAGCCACATCCCCCCGCCTCGGCAGTGATGGCACCAGGCCCACGGCTGCCCCCTCACGTGGATCCCGGCATCGTGAGGGCACCGCTGTGGCCCACAATGGGGACAGCCTGGTGCCAGGTACTGGGGGGGCCACGAGTCAGTGGCTCCTGCATGCTGGGGGACGTGGGACCCTCCTCTCCCTCCTCTCTTGTAGCAGTGCACAAAGCCACCCGGGTGACGGGCTCCTCGGGGAAGGGCCCCACACGCTGCGTTTCCCTCCTCATCTCTCCCAAAGTTGCAGCTCAGCAAAGCAGGAAGCAGCCCCGGCTTCGGAGCAGCATCCCGTGCACCAGGATGCTGGATTTGAAGAGCAGAGCCAGCGTAAGTCGTCACTACCTTTAACAAGCAGAGTTCAGATTATGCATCCCACCTCCAAGAGCATTTCCTTTACGAAAAATCTTTAAAACCCTTTTCCAGTTATTTCCAGCCCTGCCGAAAGGGAGAAAACAGAGTGTGCTTATGCTGATTGCAAAGGACTGCCCAGGGTGACAGTTCCTGAGCCTCTCTGGCTACACACTGCAGAGGGTGGCGGGTCTCTAGCATCAACACACGTTAAACATGTTTATGCTGAAATCGGTGCTGAAAGATGGTGTAATCCTCTGCCACCCAGGCTGCTCATTCCTGCCCTTAGGCAATATGAGCATTTATGCAGACTTGTCATAGAATTGCTGCATAATTTCCCTTGGAAGGGACCTCAACCATCTGCTGGACACGGGGCCAACATGGGAGCTAGACCTGCTTGCCAAGGCTGCATCCAGCGAGTTTTGAGTATCTCCAAGGAAGGAAGATACCTCCCAGCACCCAACTGGGTCCCTGCTCCCCTGTTTGACCACCTGCATCATGAAGAGTTTTCCTTTAAACTCTGTTTTTTCAATGCTTCTCTCATGCTGGGGAGTCCAGATGTGGCCTCATGTGGAGTAAAGACCTGCTCGTTACACTCCATACAGTACAGCCCAACATGCAGCCAGCCCTGAGTCAACACGGAACTATTTCCTAATGCTCAGCCAACAGCTCAGGATCATTCTGCCCTCAGCCAGAACTTTACACTTGTCCTTCTTGAATTTTATCATGAAAGAAATTGGAGGGCTGTGTTAAAATAAAAGTTTTTGCTAGTGTAACTGGCCACACTTCAGTTTCCAGGTGTGGTTCAGCAGGCACTTGGAATGGCAGAGAAGCGAGGAATGTGTTCTCTGTACTCACAGAGAACAGCACCAGGCCTTGATTCAGCAAGCATCAAAGCAGCCTCTGTAGCCTGAAATCTAATCATCTCCCAGTCCAAGGAAAAAGATAGCAAGTGCCTGGCATTTCAGCTTTCAAGTGTTGTTTTTCCCTGATTGCCTCACAAAAAGCAGGGGGAACTTTTTTTTTACCCCATTTTCTGCTTCTACTAAACAAATTGAAGAAAAAAAAAAAAATGTTCTGCATTGCCTTGTCCTGTAGGCAAAGGAGCCAAGATGGGCCAGAAAGGGCCCAGACCACAGACAGAGCTAGCTAACATGACATCCCATCCTGTAAAGGAACAGACACACCCAAAACTGTGGGCAAAACTTGATGGGTTCTGCAGGACTCTGCACTGATTTCTGGTAAATACTTGGGTCTGGGTTTAAGAAGGGGCAAAAGGTTCAAGCTCTTCTCTACAAAGAGAGGAGTCATGGAGAGGAGTTCCCTAGTCATGGGCTAGGAGCCATATAAGGGTCATACAAGAGTGAGTGCTAGATAGGGTTGTTCACATTCATTAAATAAGAAAACAAAAGAGAAAAAAAAAATCCTATTCCCCCTTTCACTACAGTCAGACCTCAACCCCTGGAGTACCCAGGCAACCGCAGCAGCATTCCCGAGTCCTGTCAGGGAAGAAAGGACAAAGCTGGATTTCCTGAGAAAACATCAGCGCACTGGTCAGCCTCTGTTCCTCCATGTGCCTGTCCTTCTCTCTTGTTCTCTTCTCAATTTTCAGTTCAGTCTTTTTCCAAGGATTCTGGCACCCCCTTTACTTCGTCTATCTTTCCCTTCTGTCCATGAGCAAAATAAGGAATTTCAGGGGTGCTGCTTTATTAATTGCCCCAGGGGCAGCAGGACTGTGGTGGAAGAGGGGCACAATGAGCAGTTTATTTTGGCTGGCCTCCAGACTGACCTGGCATTTTGAACTCTGCAAGGCCAGGCCAGGATACTTCTCATTCTCCTTCCCCTGCATCCACCATTGTGATGTTCAACCTACTTTGCTGCACAGAAGCAGAACAGGCATGAACCTGCAGTCTTGCCAAAGCAGCAGTTTATTTGTTGCTGAATTATTTGCAGACACAGATGGTTCCTAAAGATCTCCCTGCTAACATAACACGGGTTTTATGCTTCCCAAGCAGTACAGGATACATTTCTAGGGCATGACTGCTGTTTGCTGAGAGGCAACTCTGAAGACTCAGCTTAAGCCAGTAGGATCCACACCTCTGTCTTAAGCTAGAGCAAATTAAGGTTTTGTTTTCCTCAAACAAGCTCAATTACTTTGCATCTTAGCAGTCTTCAATGGCTTAGGAAGTGCAGCAGGGTTTCTATACTGAAGAGTAATATTATTTCTATGTATTTTAGAAGTAAACATTACTAAACAGTGGTCAGCACATGCAGCAAAGTAACTTTGCAAAAGCCCAACCCAGCTGCCCCTGCACTCCTCCAGCCAGGCTCAAGCAGGGAGTCAAGAGGCTTGAGATTCATCCTCTTTCCTTTCACAGGAGCTTTGAGTCATTCAGCACCCAGCTTATATGATGAAACCACAGCCCCTTCCACAGCACAGCTGACTTCACCCTCCTGCTACATCAGCTTTTGCCTGCAAGGGACTCAGAGACGGTCAGACCCAGGTGAATATTCAACTCCCCTTCCAGTGAGGTCTAGGCTCCCTGCTCACCGCCATTCCACACATTCCTGTGCACTCCAAGGAGCAGCAGTAACAGCCCCACGGCACTGTTAATGCTGTGCACACCACTGAAGGGTATCCTGTTTGCTAGGGTAGCATGCCAGGCACAAAGCTTTACTCTGAGGCTGTAGATAACTGTCCCAGAAAAACAATTCCCAGTTAACCTGCAACAATGAAGAGGCAGCAGTAGGGGAGAGAGGAAAAAAAAAAAAAAAACACTATTTCACTTTTGCAGAGAAGGGAAGCATACCCTGCAGAACACTTCCAAGCACTGATATCGATAACATCTTAGGAAGAACTGGATTCTTCTTTATAATGTAGACATGTCTACATTAACGTTTCTGACTGGCATCCTCCCCAGGAAGCTCTGTTATTGCCAAAGTGGAGCAGTATCATAATACTTTTGTATTACGGTTCTTTTGGCAACATCTCAGAGTCAAACATTCTTAATCCCAAGAAAATTTCACTTCTAGTAGAGCTTTTCACAACCTTTTTCAATCACACTGTCCTGCCCCACTTGGTCCTTTGGACCAGATCCCCATGGATAGTGTTTACAAGTCCCTTCCTTTAAAAAAAAGGGGGTTGCACTAGCCAGTCTTTCAAATTCTAAATAACCAAGGCAGAACCTCTCTTCATTCTTGCCACGCTTTCCAGGAGCTGCACTCACACAAGAGGGTAGGACAGCTCTTACCACCCTGTTTGATATCCTCAGGCTGACAAGCTGCCCTTCCTTCAGGAAGGCACCACTAGCCAGTCACCAAGAACTCTGTGCCTGCTGCATGCAGCACTTAACCTGCTGTTGAGGTTCCTGTCTAGTGCACTCAGTTAGGAAAAGTAGCCAAAATACTCACTGCTGACCCAGGTTTTAGGATCTGGGGATCTATCTGACACTACTCAAGTTGCATTGTTTCCTCCTAGATAAACCTGGTGCTGCATTCACACAACACCCCCATACCTACAGACACTTATATTGTGTCTTCTTTCAGAGTATATCCTAGGACGTAGAAGATTTGCTGCAGACAACGGCTATATAGGTTTTTTATCCAGCTCTGCCAGTATCAACATCGAGGAAATGCAGAGACCCAAGAGACCTGAAACTGGCCC
Source organism: Nothocercus julius (assembly GCA_013398735.1). Lineage (NCBI taxonomy): Eukaryota > Metazoa > Chordata > Aves > Tinamiformes > Tinamidae > Nothocercus > Nothocercus julius. The sequence goes on along the minus strand of VZSV01000208.1, from coordinate 38,014 downwards.
CTTGGCAGCTTTAAGGCTGGTGAGACGACAGGATCTCACCCCTAACAGGGAGGCTTGCTCCGCTTCAGTGATGAAGGAAGCACAAAAGCCAAGCACCGCTCAAAGTCAACACTGCAGGTACCTGCCCTGCTCATCAGAGGAAAACCCAAAGTCTCTGCTTAGTAGCAGGAAGAAGACTGACCAAGGATTCAGATCTGTTCCACAGTAACAAAAACAAAAAACAAAGCCATTTAACCTAGAGGCTCCTACTGACAGGGTTTAAGGAAGGCCAAACAACATACTGTTACATATGACATATGTGCATATATATAAAGCTATTCTGTCCTAGCTCCATGGGATTTGCTGGCTGAACTGTGTGATGACTGCTCTGAGCCCTCAGCCACACCCAAAATTTCATTTAAAACAGGTACTAGTCAAAGCCATTTCATCCCACAAGCCCATACTCTATTACACAGGGCCATGGAGGCACTGAGAGCCTGCAGAGATATTTTCAAGCCTTGGTAACATCACTGTCAGCAGCAGGAAAATTTGTGTCCTGGCCGCAGGGTGTCAGGGGAGAAGTCCCTGTCAGTGCAGTGCTCACTCAAAAAGGGTGATTCTTGCTGCTCTCAGAGCTGCACACTTGGCACTGGCAAGAGCAGAGCTTAAGGAAGCCTTAAAAGGACACAAGTTAGATATGACAAGTTTGCTCTGCAAAGGATGAGGCACCTTGACTCCTGCAACACTTCTGAAAATTCAGTGTAGTCACAAGGAAATAATCCCCAGGCAGCAAACAGGAAATACGCACAACTTTAGCTTTCAGTTTAAAAAACCCTCTGGTCACGCAGCATCAGACAAGGACAAATTAAGGCAGTCATTTTAGTCACAGGCAACCAGGTGTTTTATTAAGCTGTTACAACACTCTCAGCAAACCTTCATATGGCAACTTCTTTTCTGCAGTCTTAGCTCTGTTGACAGAAGCAAATATAGCTCATTAGTAAAGAGCCCTTTACTAATAACCAAAACCAAACAGTTTCAACCAAAAATGGATACTTACAGTTGGGCACTCAATTGCACCATTATTGATGTCATCAATAATATCATGCGGGTGCCGGCCATCAATGCTGCAGCCCACAGACTGGGCAGTTCCAAGGATCTCCTTAATTGTCCCTGCAGTTGGAAGACAGATTATCAGTACCCCACAGATTATCTTAACCAGCCACTAATATTTTCCAAGAACCCCACAGTTATTCCATTTGTAGCACTCAAATCCTTCTGCTCACAGCAGTTTCTCCATCCTGCCTGGCAATTATTTCCTTTCTCACAGATCAGAGCTCCTCAAACTTAAGAACTAGAAGTTGCTTCCTAATAGTCTTTCAGTTCTTGCCTATTCCCTCTTTGTGGTTTGCAGGCTGTGACTAGTGTTTCCAAGTGGACAGTAAGCAGTTTAAGCCAGATCTAAGTCCTGCATGTGTTTTTGCCATCCTGTAGTACCACAGGGAACAGGCTGGCTGCTCACAGCCAAGACAACATGCTTTGATGTTGCTAGACCCAACAAGGTGCACAAGGAGTTTCACTACCACATGGTTACAAGGGGATCCCTCAAAGCCTCACAAACCAGAACCAGCTCAGACACTCAGATGGAGACAAGGGTTCATTAGAGCTTCCTAGAGCAGTACTTACCTGAGAGCTCTCGAGCCAGGGACCTGTGTCTCATCTGCCGTGCAATGTTCACTATCTCATCAAAGCTTACACTGCCACTGTGCTTAACTGTGCAGGAAAAAAAAGCCACAGCATGAGTAAGTTCACTTAAGTACAGGGCACATTAAGTTCCCTAAGCTTCAGAGGAGCACCTGCTCCTGGCCCTTAAATCATATGGAGGCCAGAGAAGCAACTCCTACAGCAGAACTGCAAGTAAAACTTGTGTTCCCAAACTTGGGAACAGAGTTACCCACCGTAGGAACAACTGTTTCATAAGCTGGCACTTTTGGTCAGCTCACTTCTGGACTGAACTAGTCACTGCATCACAAGACCAGTGACAGACAGCCAGATTCATCAGTCTTTAAACAAGAAGTTCAGCCTGCCTGCTGTACAAGCTGTTATTTGTACTCCAATATTCAGGGGATTCCTGCTGCCCAAGATCCAGCCCCACGACATTTGCTTCTCAGTGCATGCTGAACAATGCAGATGCAGGTAAAGCCCTCCTAGCCCCAAGTGATATTTAGAACCAAAGCCAAGTGGCAACTTACTGTTTTTCTGCTTCTTCCTATCACGGGGAGGCTCCTTCAGAGCTTTGATAATCAGAGCAGAGGCAGAAGGCACAACCTCAATCTAAATGGAGAGAGATGCATTTTTCCCTTTCTAAGCAGTATTAGGTTGTAAAACAAGGCATTTAACATCCTAACAAGCAGCCCTGGAGAACAGTTACCAGAGCTGTAACCTCAGCTCTTGAAAACGCTACAATCGCTGAGAGGTTTTCGTGCAAGGACTTGTTCCCAGCCTTTCGGCACAGGTCTCTTCACAGCAGAAGAGGGCTGCTTCCTGGGCCGGCTATTACTCTTAGCTCACCACTGGAATATACCAGCCACTGACGTCAGGACAGGTATAGTGGCGGGTGGCTATGGGATTTGTTGGGGAGATTCTGCAATATTTACACTGCCTGACATGGCACTTTCCTTTTTAAAAAGAACAACAAATTTATAGAAAGATTAAAAATAGCTACTTCACATGGTCAGATCTCTGCCCACAGGGAACCTTCAGCTTGATCATAGAATTATAGAATCATAGAATGCTTAAGGTTGGAAGGGACCTCTAGAGATCATCTAGTGCAACCGTCCTGTACACACAGGGTCACCTGGAGGACGTGGCACAGCACTGTGTGCTCCACGCCTCATTCATGTACACAGCTGCTACGTGCTCAGGTCAGAGGCACTCGGAAAGCTCGAACAATCTCCCCTGCTGCCATTTGAGTCTTTCCCAGAAGACCCCCACACAGCCATCTGCGTGGAACTCATTTTATCGACCTCGGAAGGATGAAGGGCTGAGTAGACCCTGCCGGGATTGAGGCTCATGGTTGCAGCAAGCCGTGGCCCTGCCAGCCTGGGGCTTGCACCACGGGGCCATCCCTTGTGGCATCAGGTACCTGAGCTTGCCTGTTCTGGATGGTGAGCTTCACCGTGATCCTCAGCCCCTTCCAGTCGCCCGTGGCCTTAGCAATGTCATCACCGACCTTCTTGGGGGACTAGAAACAGAAAGGCTACATCACATACGAAGTCACTTGGAGGGAAAGCAGCACAATTCCTAAAGAGGGCAACTTCCCCCTCCCCTTCCAGCCCCAAAAAGAGCAGCTCCCCCTCCTCCTCCCCCTCAAATAAAGAGCAGCTCCCCCTCCTCCTCCCCCTCAAATAAAGAGCAGCTCCCCCTCCCGCCCTTGGTGCCCTCGCAGTCCCTACCAGGCCCAGGGGTCCGATCTTGGGGGCCAGGGCAGACGTGGCGCCGACCTCGCCACCAGTGCAGCGCAGATAAACTGCGGGGAGAACGCCGCGTGAGCCGCCGCTATCCCCCTCCTGCCGCCGTCCCCCCAGCCGCCGTCCCCCGCGGCCCGGCCCGCCGGCCTCCCCAGCGCCCCCGCACGTACCCACTTTGATCTCGTTGGGGTCGAACTTAGGCGGCATCGCGACGGCGGGCGCGGATGGCGACAGATGCACAACCACCCCGCAACAGACGGCGAAAAGGAGGCCGCGCCCGCGCGGGCGGCGGATATAGTGGCGCGGATCTCGCGAGATGGCGACTGTGGGTGGTGCCACGCCCCCACCGCCATGTTAGGTGTGGGCGGTGCCATGTCGGCTATGGGCGGTGTCATGCCGGCTATGGGCGGTGTCATGCCGGCTATGGGCAAGTTTACGGCGCCGCCCGGGGGCGCGCGAGTGCTGCGAGCCGCAAGTCTATGGTGGTGGAGGGAAGAGTGGGGCGCTCTGGCCTCTGCTCGTTGGTGCCTGTGGTGACTGGGGGTGTTGCCAGTCCTCCTGGTGGTGCCACAGCCTATCCCGGCTGGGACTCTTTCCCGTGCGAGGGCAGAGAGGCCTCAGACCCCTGCCCAGACTGTGGCACAGCCCTTGTTTTGGGAGCCCGCAGCCTAACTGCGCTGGTCCCGTGGGAATTCCGTGGCACAAGGCCAGCTGTTTCTAACCTCAGCGTGCTGAAGTCAGCCACCTCCTGCTCTGTGCAAGTGAAATTCTGGGCTTTCTGAAGACAGAAATCCCGCTTCCCGCTTGGCTTCTTTTCTGACAGGCAACTCCAAAAGAAACAGCTGGCTGCCAGAGTGCGAGTGTTTAGTGCCGAACGGCCAGGCCTCTGGGGAAGCTGCTTTGCCTCCTGGCACCATTCAGTCCAGTCAAGCCCCAGACCATTTCTGTCTCGCTTTCGGCTTTTATTCCTTGTCCTGTGTCCCTGAAACGTCTCTAGCTGTGTAACCTTTTGTCACGGGAAGCCTCTGCCCGGCAAGCGAATGGATACTGCACTGCTGAGAGGTTTGGGAGCCTTCCGGAAAGGTGAGCAGTGGCAAACGGCTGTGCTGAGCTTTGGGGGTGTTTAGCTCCAAGATCAGGAGCCAACAGCATCTTGTGCGTGGGCTTGTGGTCTGTGCGGGACGGTCTGTAAGGCAACCTGGGTAAAAGGTGCGTGGAAAATCTCATTGTCAAGAATCATATGTCCTAAAAGGAGTCAGAGGAGTCCTAACACTTTATTTGAATAAAGGGAGAGTTCACTGGGCATACCCCTGTGGGGCCTCTCAAATTGCTGGAGGACGCAGCCCCCTTTTATCCTAATTTCCCGACTGAGGGACGCCCTCTCCTTTTCCCCATTGGCAGAGGTACTCAGAAGTTACAGCCTTCCTGGCCCGCCTACACCAAACTCCCTGCCTCCTTCCATCTGTTCTCACCTGAGCTCACCTGACTTCTTTGCTCCCCCTTCTTTGGCAAGGGGGACAATTTCCTTCTTGGCCTATGCTCTTTTCATAGAATCATAGAATCATAGAATGCTAAGGTTGGAAGGGACCTCTAGAGATCATCTAGTCCAACCCCCCTGCACACGCAGGGTCACCTAGAGCTTGTGGCTCAGGACTGCGTCCAAGCGGGTTTAGAAGATCTCCAGAGAAGGAGACTCCACAGCCTCCCTGGGCAGCCTGTGCCAGGGCTCTGTCACCCTCACTGTTAAGAAATTTTTCCTAAAGTTCCTGTGGAACTTTTGGTGCTTCAGTTTGTGGTCGTTTCCTCTAGTTCTGTCAGTGGCCACCACTGAAAAGAGGCCAGCACCATCCTCCTCACTGCCTCCCTTGAGGTACTTAAAGACACTAATGAGGTCTCCTCTTAGCCTTCTCTTCTCCAGGCTGAACAGGCCCAGCTCTCTCAGCCTTTTGTCCCACTTGCTCCTGGCTCCGCTCAGTCTTCCCCCCTGCATATATTCCTTTGTCCTGCTCATCAGCCAAATAATATGGGGGAACTCCCATATTTGTAAAGACACAGACTTGTGTGTTCCGCTCAAAGGGTTCCAGATGGACGGTGCTTCATGAGCAGCTCCATGCATGTCTGCAGCTGCTCCGAGGTTCCCAGCTGCTCCTTCTGGATTGGTACCACCAAGCTCCTTGTCTCCCTGAGAGCCATTGTGTGCTTTAGAGCATGGTGGATGTGTTAGCTCAGATGTAACAGAGCTAAAGGGAAGATGTCTATCTCTTTGGTCTTGGTGAAATTCCTGTTTCCTATGTCTACTTCAGAACCAACTTTGCGCTTGCCCTGAGTTTGTACCGACCTGTGAAATAGGCTGCGGTGGCTGTGGCTTCTTTGAGGAGATAGGACCAGAGTAGAAACCCGTTTATTGATCGCCTCATTTTATACGAGCAGCGTGACTTTTGAGAGGTCTATGTCATGCGCTTGTATTTCCTAAAAAACAGGCTCTGTCCCAACATGTGATAGTTCTTGCAGGACCTGTGAGAAAGCACGTCTGGAATTTGAAAAGAAAATGGAGCTGAGGGAGTCTAGGATGAGCTATGAGACCTGGAGTCCATGGATCCCTGCAAGCTGAGGTACGTCACTTCAGCAAAGTGATGAGAAAACATCACCACCAGCAGTGAAATTTCAAATGGAAGCAAACAGTGTAATAAAGAAGATGAGAAATTTGAGTCTGGCAGCCCCTGGTGATAAATTGAAGGCACCTTGTCTGCCTGTGGACTGCTCTAGCAAGGGCAGGGAGCAGCCGCGCTGCTGCCTGCACGTGCTGGGGGCAAAGTCCACCTTGCCTGGGTCTCCTTCATCAGCACAGCCTTTCCCGCACAGAAAACTGACTTGCAGATTCCTCACCTGAGCGCCGTGGGGGACAGTGTCAACTGTATCTTCTTGCCTTGCTGAGAGGGATAACGAGTTCCAACAACTCCTGCCTTGGCAGCAGCTGGATTGGAGCAAGGCTTATGGCTGGGCTCCATCTTGAAGATCTTTTCCAACTGTAATGATTCTACGATTCTGTGATTCTATAAGGCCATGAGTCAGATCTTGCAGGAGATGAGCAAGGAACCGAGCTGCAGACAGGGCTGGCCGAGGGAAAGCAGCTGCATGTGAAGGGTGTAGGAGTGACAGTGCCAGGACACGCACAGGAGGGGCAATGACAGGGCCCAGCCACATGCAGAAATGGCTTTATAACCCTGCAGAAGCATTTGCTAAGCTTTGAGAGCCCCTGGTACTTTGAAAAGTTGACTTGGGTAGCTGAGAGAAAAGCATTTTATTCTTTAACCACACAGCAAATTTTCATGCTGATAGCAGCACAGACAAGTAGCAAAGCAGGTGATGATTAGCACAGAGAATTTTGAGGCAGAAACCTTAGCTTTTGGGCAGGTTTTCTGGGTGCCTTGAGACAAGCTGTCAGCAGGAAGCGTTTTTAAAGCTGCTGCTCCCTTTGGGTGCCTTGCGTGAGACTTTTGGAAGTGCAGTAATAAAGCACTGGGCACTGGTGCTTAAATCAAACTCTGGCCTCCAGGCTCTGGAGAAGGATATGTCAGTGCAGCCTTTTAGATTCAGGGAGGTAGTTCAGCTGACATTGCTTGTACTGGAGGATGGTTGCCAGAGAACAGGCCCACATTGGCCCTGAAGGGACAGTCTGCAATTGCAATCGCCGTTTCCTTCAGGTTATGTGCATGGCAGGGCTGCTGGTTCCACATGTTGGCTGCATCTGCATCTGGCACATGGGAACTTTGCCTTTTCTTTGCCATCCATAGCCAGCCTTCTGGAGCTTGTTTCTGTGGGAGGTGAAGTGCAGTAGCAGGACATGAAGCTGGGTGAAGCTTATGGGTGCATATGGGTGAAGCTGGGCTGGTGGGGAAAGCAGCGGTGGCCAGATAAGCACTTGGGTTCTGGCATGGTGCTCAGAGTCTTTCTTTTCATGATCTGACACTAGGAGAAAGATCTTAAGTCAGGAAGTGGTGGAGGACCTTAAGAGTTTGGATATATTCTGTTGCCCAGTGACAGCCACAGAGCACAAATCCCTCGTATAAGTGTGTTAGGAAGGCTGTAGCTTGCAGGGCCTCTTGCTGCTGTGCTCTGAGCAAGCCTGGGGCTGGTCACCCCGTCCCGTTCCTGCACATTGCAGGATACGGCTCTAGGGGGCTGCACGAGTAGCTCAGGGAGCTGGAGTCGATACCCAACAGTCCAACCATTCACTGGGAACAGCGAACACTGAGCATTTTAATGGGGGGCTTTTTGTCTCTAAAACTAGCAGACAGCTCCCCTGGAGTCCCTGAATTCCCATGCAAGTTCACCAAAATGCAGAAATCTCTTTCAATTCATGTTCTAAAAATACAGTGCCAGGGACTTTGTGCTCTTAAAATAACTGCAGGGACAGTTTTAAGCTCTGTCCACTTCGCCCCTTGCTTGAGTTTGCAAAGCAAGTGCATTACAGCATCAGCTGATGAAACGATGGTGCCTCATTCTTTCAGAAACACAGTGTTACGGGTTGCGTTCATAAAACATCTGGATCAAAACCTGCTCTAGGTGTCGGATTTTTGAACTTCTGTGACCTTCTGTGTGGGGCTGTGTCCCCGCAAGCAGGGATGAGTGCAGTGCCCGTCCCTGCTGCCAGCCCCGCATGGCCATAGGCTGGCCCGCAGCGTGGGCCCGCACGCTCCACTGGAGCAGAGGCACTCGCCTTGGGGTTGATGGTAAGAGGGTTTGTGAGGCAGCTAGTGAACCTTTTCATTGAGTTGTCAGCTGAACAGTATGTGCCAGTCTTTGTGCATCATCGAATATCCTTGCGAGTGCTCATCCCTATGACTGCCAGTGACTTTGGAAGGATAGGAGGCAGCAGATAGGCAGCGTGTGGTGACAGTGACTGTCTCGGGGCTGAACGTGTCCTTTCTGTGAGTGCAGCTGCCCCTGTGGGCCTTGCTGGCTGCAGTGTCAGCGCTGCTGCTGTCATAGCTGCCTGAGCAGAGATGCTAGCACTGCCCTGCGCCTCGTCCCTGCAGGGAAAGGCTCTCGCGGTACCGCGTGATCCATTGGCGTGATGATCCATCAGCACGATGGTCCATCAGCGTGATGATCCATCGCCGTGATGATTCATGGGTGTGATGGTCCATCAGTGTGATGATCCATCGGCTTGATAATCCATGGATGTGATGATCCATGGGCGTGATGATCCATGGGCACGATGAGCCATCGGCATGATGATCCATCAGTGTGATCTACAGCTCTCCTGCCGTGGCTGGGGCATTTCTGCATCCCACACTGGTGCTGGCAGGTGGGCGAGTCCCCCTAGAGGAGGACATGGCCGCAGGTGGGTGATGCTCTGTGTTGCTGGCAAATGCCTTACGCCCACATCCTGCGACAGGTCTGGGGCTTGGCACCAGCAGGCACTTGTGTGGGGGCAGCTGGTAACAAGACAGAGCGAGGGCCCCTCGTCCTGCAGTTTGAGCTCCCGTGGAAGGGACTGGTCGATGATGACTGCAGAACCAGTACTTGAGGGGTCTACTCTGGCCTGAACAGCCCCATAGGAGTTCTTCATCTCAAAAAAAAACCCTCACATTTGGGGCAGAAAGTGTTGGTGCCACCTGACAGCCAGCACAAATCCAGCAAAGAGTGTCTGGGCTGGGGCGAAGCCTTGTCAAGGACTGCGGCATGTCCAGGCTTTGGCATTCAGGTAGTTCTGCATTGTCATTAATAAGTAACCGCCCCAGGAAGGCTTTTGGCTCATGACCTTGAAGTGTAAAATGCAGAGATCAGCCCAGTCCCCTGGCAGCCCAGCCCCCATGAGAGGCCATTAAAAAGCAGCTGGTTTCTGCTGGTAAATGTTTGTTTCCCTTTTCCATCTAGATGGGGCAGCTGAGGCAGCACAGAAAGCTCCAACTTCTGCCCCAGAGTCTTGGCCTGTCCTGGGTCTCCAGGGAGAGCAGGATCTGCCTGCCAGGTCCTCATTTCTGTGCTGTCCCGACTGGGGGAATGGGCTGTTGTTGCCTCGTGCTGGAGCAATGGCTGAGGTGCCGTGCACCTTGTTGCACCAGCATCACCCCTTGTTCCTGCCCTGCGTGAAGTCTGGGCATTGCTTGGAGATTCTGGATGTCTCCAGTGAGCTGCTCTTGGCAGAGCAGCACCAGCAGTTTGCAGCCAGGGCCAGAGTCCTCGGGCACCTCTGTTATGACGGCCAAGCGCTTACCCAACGCACACAGCTCGTCTGCACAGAGCGAGCAGAGGGGGAAGGTTCCCTGATGCATGGGGCTGTTTCCAGCCAGTCCTATGGGAAGCACAGCCCTGGTTCTCAGGCGGGATGCATCTCCCGGTCACCCCCGGCACCCAGCAAGGAGTGGTGTGTGTGGCACGACGCTCCCCTGAGCCGCCATCTCTTCTGCCATTGCTTCGGTCCTGCCATCTGTGCCAGGACTTGCTGCACTGCTGGGATGCTGGAAAACAGCCCGTCCGTACTGGTCAATGCCGAGGTCCCAGCCAGGCGCTGGCGGCCTCCCAGTCCCATGTGGCCTTTGTGCTCAGGGGCCCAGGAGCAGTAGCAAGTGCCAGGACCTCGGGGCAAGGTCCGTGGCAGCCTCTAAACAAACCAGTGCCCAGGGAAGCCCTGCAGCTGGAGCAAACGCTGCCCATGCAGCTGCTGGAAGTCCTTCCACCTGGAAGAGAGAGCCAAGGCCTAGGCACCATGAGGAGCTAAGTTGTGGCCCTCAGGGCTGGCTGTGGTCAGCACTGGGCAGCCAGTACTCCTGCTGCTGCTGCCAGCCCTGCTGGGTGCTCTGGTGCGGGGCTGGGGGAGGCAGAGCACACTGGTCCAGTGCCCGCCGTGGCTCCACGGGCTGGAGTTCGGCCGGGGCAAGGCAGAGACCGCACTGCGCTCAGCCCGTCCCTCCCTGTGTCCCTGCCTTCAAAAGGGGCCGCGTGGTGGGTGGCCACGCATGGCTCCATTGGCGCCGGCGGGCAGAGCCATGGCGGCTCTAGCGGCAGAGCCTGCTGGCGAGTGCAGGATCCGTAACGAGGTGTACCGGGTGGCCGTCGCGGGCGCTGCCCTGCTGCCACGTGCTGGGCATTGTGAGTTTGCGCAAGCTCGTGTGCCACGCCGCCTCCGCCTCCACCTTCGTCAGCTGCCCCTTCAGCACGACGGTGGTGCTCATACCCAAGGTGGCTCCGGCGCTGGTGCTCCCGAATCTATGCACACACTGGGGCTCCTCTGCGGAGCATGGAAGCTGGCCAGGAGCGAAGATGAGGAAGGTGGTGGGTGAGAACTCCCCGTGCGCATGGAGGCCCCAGGGGGCCACAAGAAAACCTGTAGGGTCCCTGTGGCTCTATGTGCATGGAGGCCCCAGGGAGCAGCAAGAAAGCCCATATGGCTCCCTTGGTCCAGGACACACAGAGGCCCAGGGGGCAGCACAAAAGTCTGTAGGGCTCCACCACCTCCGTGCACACAGAGGCCCCGAGGGGCAGCACGAAAGATTGTAGGGTCCCCATTGGATTCATACGCACAGAAGACCTAGGAGGCTGCATGAAGGCCCACAGAGCCACCCCGGCCCTGTGTGCACAGAGGCCTGGGAAGGCTGCACGAAAGCCTGGAGGACCCACCCGGCGTAGTGCACACAGAGGGTCCGGGAAGAGGCAGGAAAGCCCGTAGGCCCCCTTGGCCCAGTATGCATGGAGGCCTTGGGAGACCGCACGAAAGCCCATAGGGACCCCAGCCCAATGCGCATGAGGGCCCCAGGAGGCCACATGAAAGCACGTAGGATTCCCTCGGCCCAGTGCCCAGGGAGGCCCTGGGAGACTTCACAAAAGCCCGTAGGGCTCCCCTGTTCAAGTGTGCATGGAGGCTTTGGGAAGCCACACAAAAACCCTAGGGAATCCCTGGCCCAGTGCGCAAGGAGGCCCCGGGAAGCCACACAAAAGCCCGTAGAGCCTGCCCAGCCCAGTGCACGTGGAGGCCCTGGGAGGCTGCACGAAATCCCGTAGGGCCCCCCAGCTCAGTGTGCAAGGAGCCCCCAGGAGCCCCCAAAAGCCCGTAAAGTCCCCCTGGCCTGGTATGCACGGAAGCCCCAGGAGACCACATGAAAGCTGGTAGGGCTCCCCAACCCCAGTGTGCACTGACTCCTCGGGAGGCTGCACGAAAGCCTGTAGAGCCGGCCTGTCACAGTGCGCATGGAGGCCCCGGGAGGCTGTACAAAAGTCCATAGTGTTCTCCTGGCCCAGTGCGCACAGAGGCCCCAGGAGGCCGCACAAAAGCCTGTAGGGTTCCCCCAGCCCACTGCACGTGGAGGCCCTGGGAGGCCACACGAAAGCCCATAGAGCCGTGCGCAGGGAGGCTCCAGGATACCGCATGAAAGCCCATCGGGCTCCCTCAGCCCAGTGCACACGGAAGTCCTGGCAGGCCACATGAAATCCCGGAGGGCCCCCCTGGCCCCGTGCCCACAGAGGACTCTGTAGGCAGCATGAAAGCCTGTAGGGCCCCCCAAGCCCACTGAGTGTGGAGGCTTTGGGAGGCCACATGAAAACCCTAGAGAACCCCTGACCCAGTGCGCAAGGAGGGCCTGGGAAGCTGCATGAAAGCCCATGCGGCCTCCCCTGGCCCACTGCACACAGAGGCCCCAGGAAGCTGCACAAAAACCCGTAGGACCGCTTTGGCACCCTTCTCAAGGAGGCCCTGGGAGGCCACACAAAAGCCCATAGAGCCTCCCCGACCCAGTGCACACAGAGGCCCCGGGAGGCCACACAAGAGCCTGTAGGTTTCCCCCAGGCCAGTGCGCACAGAAGCCTAGGGAGGGTGCACGAAAACCCGTAGAGCCTCCGTGACCCAGTGCACATGGAGGCCCTGGCAGGCTGCACATAAGGGCAGTAGGGCTCCGCTAGGCCCATGCTCATGGAGACCCCAGGAGGCCGCACGAAAGTCTGTAGGGCTCCCCCTCCCTGACCCAGTGTGCATGGAGGCCCTGGGAGGACCCCAGAAAGCCCATGGTGTCCTGCCAGCCCTGTGAGCATGGAGGGCCTGGGAGGCTGCACGAAAGCCTGTAGAGCTTCCCACGCCCAGTGTGCATGGAGGTCCTGGGAGGCCTCCAGAAAGCCCGTAGTGTCCCATCAGCCCCGTGTGCATGGAGGCCTCGGGAGGCCTCGAGAGGTGGCATGAAAACCCGTAGGGCCTCCATGGTGCAGTGCACATGGAGGCCCTGAGAGGGCTCATTAAAGCCCGTAGGGTTGCCCCGGCCCAGTGTGCATGGAGACACCAGGAGGTGGCATGAAAGCTCCTAGGGCCCATCCCTGACTCTGTGCGCATGGAGGTCCTAGGAGGCTGCACGAAAGCCCATAGATCCCACTCAGCCCAGTGCACATGGAAGCCCCAGGAGGCCTCATGAAAGCTTGTAAGGCCCCCTCAGCCCAGTGCACACAGAGGCTCCTGGAGGATGCACAAAGACCCGTAGGGCCCTCGCGGCCTAGTGCACACGCAGGCCCTGGGAGACCACATGGAATATAGTAGGACTCTCCCAGTCCAGAGTGCATGGAGGACCCAGGAAGATGCACGAAAGCCCGTAGGGACCTCCAGGCCTGTGCGCACGGAGGCCCCAGGAGGCCGTACGGAAGCCCAAAGGATGCCCTTGGTCCCGTGCACACAAAGGCCCTGGGAGGCCCCATGAAATCCCATAGGGCCTATACAGCCGAGTGCGCACGGAGGACCCACAAGGACACATGAAAGCCCGAAGGGCCCCCCAGCCCAGTATGCATGCAGGCCCCGGGAGGGTGCACAAAATATAGTAGAACCCTGCCAGTCCAGAGTGCATGGAGGCCCCAGGAGGCCGCACGAAAACCTGTAGGACGCTCTTGGCCCTCTGCACACAGAGGCCCCAGGAGACCACACAAAAGAACGTAGGGCCTCCAAAACCCAGGATGCACGAGGCCCCGGGAGGCTGCACGGAAGCCTGTAGGGCCCCCTTTATTAAGTGCGCACGGAGGCCCCGTGAGGCCGCAAAAAATCCTGTAGGGCCCCCCAGGACCAGGGCACACAAGGGCCCCAGGAGGCCGCACGAAAGCCCGTTGCACCCCCCGGCCCCGTGGGCAGAGAGGCCTCGGGAGGCCACATGAACACTCATGGGATAACCCGGCGCAGTACACACAGATGCCCCGGGACCCCTCAAGAAAGCCCCACCGTGCAGTGTGCACGGAGGTCCCGGGAGGCCACACGGAAGCCCATAGGGGACCCTTTGTCCCTTGCGCACTACGGCCTCGGGAGGCCGCATGGAATCTCGTAGGGGCTCCTTTTTCCCATGCGCAAGGAGGCCCTGGGAGTCTGCACAAAAGTTCGTAGTAGCCCCCCTGAGCAGTGAGCACGGAGGCCTCGGGAGGCCGCACAAAAGTCCTTAGGATCCCCATCCCAGTGGGTATGAAGCCCCAGGAGGCCATACGAAAGCCTGGAGGGCCCCCGAGCCCAGTGCGCATGGAGGCCCTGGGAGGCTGCACAAAAGCCCGTAGGGCCCCAAAGGCCTAATGTGCATGGTGGATGCACAGAAGCCTGTAGCGCCGTCCTGGACCCGTGTGCACGGAGGCCCCGGGAGGCTGCATGGAAGCCCATGGTCCTGGACACACAGACTCCATGGGAGGTCGCATGTAAGCCCGTAGAACCCGCCCGGTGCAGTCCGCACGGATGCCTCGGGAGGCTGCACGAAAGCATGTAGGGCCCCCTTTGTTCAGTGTGCATGGAGTCCCCAGGAGGCCACCCACAAACCTGTAGGGCCCCCTCTGACCAGTGCGCACAGGGGCCTCAGGAGGCCACAGAAAAGCCCGTAGGGACCTCCCAGCCTAGTGCGCATGGAGGGCCCGCAATTATGCATGAAAGCCCGGTGGGCCCAGTATGCACAGAGGCCCCGGGAGACTGCACAAAAGCACATAGGGACCCCCGGCCCTGTGCACACAGAGGACTTGGGAGGCCGCATGAATGCCCGTAGTATGTCCTTGGTTCCGTGCACACAGAGTTCTGGAAGGCCGTCCAAAAGCCCATAGAGGCTATCCGGCACAATGCGCAGAGAGGCCCTGGGAGGCCGTATGAATTCCAGTAGGACACCCTTGGTCCCGTGCACACAGAAGACATGTAAGGCCGCATGGAAGCCCATAGGGATCCTCCAGCATAGTGCGCACGGAGGCCCAGGGAGGCTGAATGAAAGCCCATAGGCCCCTTCGGTTCAGTGCTAATGGAGCCTGCAAGAAAGCTGGTAGGGTACCCCCGGTCCAGTGTGCAGGATGGCCCTGGTAGGCAGCACAAAAGACCATAGGACCCCCCTGGTCCAGTGCCACTGGAGGCCCTGGAATGCCACACAAAAGCCTGTAGTGTCCCCCCCGGACCAGTGAACATGGAGGCCCCGAGAGGTTGCACAAAAGCCCATAGAGATCCCCCGGCCCCGTGAATACAGAGGCCCCGGGAGGCTTCACAAAAGCCTATAGAGCCCACTCGGCCCAGTGCGCATGGAGGCCCTGGAGGCCGCACAAAAGCCTGTAGGGCCCCTACAGCCAAGTGCGTACAGAGGCCCCAGGAGGCTGCATGAAAGCTCATAGGGGCCCCTGCAGCCCAGTGCACACGGAGGGACCAGGAGGCTGCAGGAAACCCTGTAGTGTTCCCCTGGCCCAGTGCACACAGAGGGCCCAGGGGGCTGTACAAAAGTCTGTAAGGCCCTCACAGCCTAATGTACACGGAGGCTCCTGAGGCTGCAAGAAAGCCTGGAGGACCCTCCCTGGCCCAGTGCACATGGAGTCCCCGGGAGGACGCACAAAAGCCTATAGGGCCCCACAGGCTCAGTACACATGGAGGCCCTGGGAGGCCGCAAAGAAGACCATAGGGCCCCCCAGCAGAGTGCACACTGAGGCCCCAGGAACCCACATAGAAGACCGTAGGGCCCTCTTGGTCCAGTGGACATTGAGGCCCTAGGAGGCCGCATGAAAGCCTGTAGGGCCCCCTTGGCCCAGTGTGCACGGAGGCCCCTCTCCTACTAATTCTCCTCCTCCCCCACTGGTATTTCTCCATTTTACTCCTAATAATTCTCTATCTTTCCCCCAGGAACGCTCTTTTAATGCCCAGTCTATTGTTAGATAGGATAAAAAGAATTTTCCTGATGTCACGCTAAAGTTTAGGATTAGTGATAAGGTAGAGTTAGGAGAGGGAGGAAGCGTAGAGCCCCATCTGGAGTGAGGCTGCAAAGGGCATGCCAAGGGAAGTGTGGGGCTGTGCCAAGACTCGTGCTTCACCTACTTTGTGGTTCGGGTGAGATACAGGATCAGTGGTAAATCTGCAGCTAAAATTCTACGAAGGAACCATGATTACATTAACTTTCATGTCAGCACCCTAGAAGTGGAGTGACTTTTTCAGAGAAGGCAATCTGCTTGTATAAAAATCCTACTTCTTTTCCGACCTCTTTTGGCATCTCTCTTTCACTTGATTGCTGAGATCTTATCTATACCCTTGCGCATTGGAAGTGTTTTGAACTGCTCTTGATAAACTAACACAGTGATTTTTTTTCTCCCTTCTTTCCCCATCCTCTTTCTTTATGTAGGCAATCCCCAGATCTGACAGCAGATGAGGACAAAATCAGTGAGGAAGGTGAAGAAGGTGAGATGCAGCAACTACAAAGAATCCTCAGGATCTCCACTGAGGCTGGTTTCTAAATTAGGGTTGCTCTTGGTCACCCATTCTATTGCACTTAGCCCCCAGACTTTGGAACTTTGGAACTCACTGGCCAAAGTCAACCAAAGTTGTTGTGAGAATAGCTATTAAAATGAAAGCTGGAAGTTTGGCAGGTTTCCCTGATGTTCAGTGGTTTAACCTGGAACCAAATTACGGAGCTGAATGAATTTCTGTTACAATGCAGAAACTGAAAGTGAAGGATATTAAAACTGAGTGCATTGTAAGAACCTTCCTATGTAAATAATGTCTTTAAACACTAGTAAGTTCAATTTTCTATCAGTGCAATAAGAACTTTCTTCACTCATAAAACAAAAATGGCATGTTTGTTTTCATTAGACTTGTTTTCTGTCTATCAGAAAGTGCCTGTACGAGTCAGTTTTTACCTGGATATGTAGAGTTCTGTATGTTTAAATAAACCTGTGTCTATGAAAATAACATCTGATGAAGTATTTAACCAAAACCTTGGCACATTTTGAAATTTGTTCATATAATTTACTAGAGCAATGGTGAAATAAAGGAAACAACAGCTTTAAATAAAGGAAACGACATCTCTAGATATTTAATATACTCATGTATTTCAGCCACCGGCTCCTTGAGTCCCACAGCTGATGCAGAAGCTACAGAAGAAATTCCTGAAGGAAAGAGGGATTTGAATGTCTGTGGAAGTTTTGATCCTAGAGGAAGTAGTTCCACTACTACAGACGATCTGTTTTGAGTGATAAAATTGTGAGAAAGCATGTGGGGCTTTTTTGTCACCATTGCACTGTTACATTCCCATTGGTTACCATCCTTGTTACCTTTCTGTAACCTTTTCTTTACAAAGCATGTCCTGTCTTGTGTATTTAATCAGCTGTGAAAGGCAAAGGTAGCATGTAAACATTTTCTTAAGTCAACTTAAAGCCCATTTTAGAATATTCACTGATTAAAAGCCACTTCCAGAGTTACCTGTTTAGGGTTTTGTAGCCTTTGAATTTCTAAACCGCATTTCCTGATGGCTGCTTTATGTGTATTTGTTGCTGTGCCTGCATTGCACGTCATCTTAAGTAGTCTTGTGTCCCTGGAGGAGTTGCTGTTAAAGAAAACAGCAATCATATTGCCTCCTTTTGCTGGTAAATTAAATTCTTCTCAGGCCCTTTGGGATGCTGGACACTTCATTTTTGGAGCGGGCTAGAAAGTTGCCTTTGTAGCTTCCTGTTTACTTCCTAATTCCTTTTTTTTTTCAAGTAGAGCAGCAAAATTGGATCTTTTGTGTATAAGCAGTGCCTTGAGAAAGTTACTATATAGGCAAAAAGTATGTGCATGTCAGTATGTGCTCTGCATATTTGTGACTGATTTTTCTTGATTTTTTTTAAGCAGGGAAAACTTGATGGCAACTTCCAAGGCAAGAAGAAGGAAGCTGCTAAAAATGCTTATGCAGATGAGGTGATAGGTTAGTTCTGGCTTCAAATTCTCTTTACTTCTCACAGAATTGAGCTAACTACTGGAGAATTTGAATGTGTGCATAATTCTCTATTGCCATTGGGGTCACAAGTCAGAGGGATGGATGTCAGGGTTGGGCTGGACTGAGCTCACGACAGATGCTCAGAAAAAAAAAAGGAACACACTCACAACCTGCTTACCAGCAAACACAAATAAAAGGTAACTGATGCCATAGACAGCTGGGAAGTCAAGTAAATGGGCAATATTCCTCAGAATCAAAAAGAGTGCTCTTGCTGCAGCAAGAGTGGGACAGTTTCCATGGGTTTATGCAGCATAGCAAGAATTTTCAGGAAGGGAGATGTGTATGAGAGCTCCTCTGAAGTGTGTCCTCCTGCTGTGGTTATAGAATCATCATTGTCAGAAGCTGCTGAAGTTCATGATGCTGAGGAAGGAGAGGATACTCGAAAGTGTTACGATCTCAGGCAGAGGAAAACTGTCGTAGGCTACGCAGCTCCTTCGGAAAGTAGATTATATGCACAGTTCCTCTCCAGGGTTAAATTATTGCATATAAATGAGACACAATTTATTGAATATAATTATATACACACACATATACACATTCAGCTTTGAACTGAATTTCTTTCATTCTGCATGTGCATTTTGCTGCATGGAAGTATCCTGTGCACTTCGCATTTCTTTGCCACTTCAGTTGCACATTGGCATTTCTGTCAATGCCCTATTGCAAATGGGCTGCTAAAGGATGACTTCAGAAGGTCTACTTTTTATAAATCTGTTTCTACTTGTAGTTTAGTTTATAATAACATTTTTCATTCATTGCTCTGTTTTATCAAAAACTTAATCTTTAAGTTTTGTTATTTCCATATCTGAACTTACTGATTTTAATTTGAAGCTCTCCACTAAGAAGTATAAAAAGATCTATGTATAGCCTTGAAAGAAAAGTAACAAACCCAACATGGTAGTCTGACCCTCTCGTCACTTTTTTTCCTGATAAAGGCTACTGTGTGTGTTTCCCTTGCACTATGCATGGATAAAAGACACTTGAAATTTATTTCTAGAGTTATAAATGGGAGAAACATCACTTTCTGCCATTTTGTTTTGTTTTGTTTTGTTTTATTTTATTTTATTTTATTTTATTTTATTTTATTTTATTTTATTTTATTTTATTTTATTTTATTTTTGCTGCCCTGCTTTATCTTAAAGGAGGATGTATCACTATATTAAATCCTGTGTTTTCAATAGAACCAAAGCAGTGTAAGATGTATCATTCTGGACAGTCTTCTCCTGTCAGAAAAAGATGTTCATGCAACCAGAATCGGTCACGAAGTAACATTAGGTTAGTGATAGTTGTTCTTTAACAGTAGTGCTGTCAGTCACATCACTAAACGGTGCTTTAAAGAGTTTTCAGATCGGTGGGAATTAGAGAATCATCATGACTGTGACTGTGATAGTCTGAGGGCATTAAGAAAACTTTCTGCTGGCCACTAGTTGTTTACAGAGCAAGATTCTGGGATTAGTGCTGAGATGATCATGCAGATATTGGCTGACATTCAGCAACTGAAATTCTTTAGCTTTGGATTTGAAGCCAGAGCCCCCCTTCGAAAATCTTACACTATTTAATTGTGAGCAGTAGAAATCATTTGTTTAAAACATAGAGATCATTTATGTAAAAGGAGAGTCTGCCTGGCCGTTTCAGTGGGTTTTTAGTCTCCTATGTCCCGTGATTAAAGTAAATAATCAAAAACTGTTTGACTTGACATTTGGGTGAAACAAAGTCCTTGTTTATATGCACAGTTCGAAGAAATGGCTTATAATTAGTGCATAGAAAGAAGCTGATAGCATTCTTAGCTAGAAGAATCCACTATGCATCTCAGTATTTAAATATGATCTATGGCATGAAACAGTATATACTTAATTTGGTATACCATCTCTTTTGTAGTCTGTAGTGATTTTAGAGAACCTTGAGAACTTCATCTTTTTAAAAAAATATTTGTTTAAATATTTGCAGGTGGAAAGGAACCCCTCAAAACAGAGATTCCCCATCCTCCTCATCCTCCCCGTCCTCCTCATCTGATGAATCTGAGGAGCATTTTGAGAGATGTAGGAAACGCAACTGCAACAGAAATTCTGGGTTAATGGCATTAGAGGATGGAGAGGGGAGGAATCTGCTAAAAAGGAGGAGCATCTGCCTAACTGCAAAGTGTTATTCTCTGAATCTCTGAATATTTAATGGTATCTATGGAACTGGTGATTGTCAGTCAGCACTCTCGAACTGTATTTTTAGATTGATTCTTTTTGAGCAACCCCACTGGGGAGATGACATAATTTTTTAAATGTAAAATTCTACCTTTTTTTTTGCTTTACAGCAGTTTATTTAGAAAGAAAACCACTCTAGGATGAAGTTTAAAATAGAGAAAATGTGTTTTTGCTACTTAATGATGTCTTTTAATATCATTTGTTGTATTAAGCATTTGTTGTATGAAGTACTTAACAAATATGTTTTCATGGAAGATATTTTTGAAATGCCTTTCTTTTGTTACACACATTTGCTTTCCAACATTAAAAACAAAAGTCTTCCAGCTTCATCTTCAGTTAGAAGAAGCCTTTCTCTTTCTTCTTCATTCAAATCAGGTGCCTTCCCATTAAATTTGGAAAGACGACTTCAAGGGAATTCATGAGGATTGGGACTTCAAGGGAATTCATGGAAATGAAAGCAAGTGTGGCTGATGCCAGTGCAATGCAAATAGATAGTGAGGTAAGTGATTTTAACTCATTGTATTAGAGGGATTTTTCGAAGCTTTATGAAAACTTCCCTATCTGTTCCCTGAAATGTTCCCTGTCTGCAATCACCTTCATTTACAGTTTTATCTCGAGGAGCTTCACAATGTTGCTCTGGACATTTCTTTGGTGCTGCCATCCAAAAATTTCTGATGGAACCTTTTGTAGGCTGCAGCTTCCTTTAATGTATGAACTTATTCTGTTGAATTTATCTTTAGGTCTGATTTGATGGTGTGGGTGGTCTTTCAGAGCACATCGCAGCATTAAAAGAGGTGGTGATTTTTCCACTGGCTTACCCAGAAGTCTTTGAGAACTTCAAAATTCAGCCCCCCAGGTAACACACCTTTACAAAACGCTAATTCAGCTCTTTTGGGGAGGATATTAAACTGAGGCATCAATATATTTTTTTGTGTTTCAAAAATATGGGCATTATTGAGGTGGGTATTTTTTAGTAATAAAAATAATCTATTTAAAATGTATAAAATCTTGAGCATATGCAGGTTCAAAAGGCAAACATTTTGTCATATGCGAATCTCTCTTTCTTACAGAGGCTGCTTATTCTACAGCCCATCAGGGACTGGAAAGACACTGGTTGCCCGGGCCCTTGCTAACGAGTGCAGCCAAGGTGACAGGAGAATATCCTTTTTATAAGAAAAGGTGCTGACGGTCTCAGTAAATGGCTAGGGGAATCGGAGCGCCAACTT
>VZSV01000208.1:0-16342 GCA_013398735.1 Nothocercus julius | reverse complement strand
ATATAATGTACTTTATCTTTGTGAAAAGAAGATCAAAATCTGTTTATATAGGAAATATTATCCTGCAAACCTGTAGCTCAATTCTACTAAATTTCATGTGACTAAGCAATAGTTTAAAAGCATTCACTAAGCTTGATACCAGCAGAACATTTAAGCGACCTTCTCTATTTTTGAGAGCCTTAAAATGAGGCCTCTTGATCATCAGCATCTTCATGAGGAAAAGTTTGTCCTTTTTCAGGGGTCATTAGAGAAAATAATGCATAATGTAACAAAATTTACTAACGTAGTGAAGCAAAACAGTATCTATTTTTTTCTGTTAGCTCAATTGTGTCCACACTTCTGGCTCTTATGGATGGCTTGGATAGCAGAGGAGAAGTGGTTGTCATTGGAGCCACCAACAGGCTGGATTCGATAGATCCTGTGCTACGCAGACCAGGGCGCTTTGACCAAGAATTCCTTTTTAAACTGCCAAATAAAGAGGTAGGAACTTGTAGTCAATCCTGATGCTCATCTGGCAAATCCTTCTCGCTAACAAAGCCGTGTCACAACACGGTATCGTGGCGCAGGTCAGCTGGAATGCAGCCTCGTACAGCTCCCACGCAGGAGCAAAATCCTGAGAGAGGGTCCTGGTGTGGAGGGTGGCCGTGGTATGAAAGAAGAGGTACAAGCACTAGAGAACTCCATTATCACAAATAAGACTGAGTAAGTTTAAAATTGGCTTTTCACTAAAATCACCATTTCTAAGCAATGAAAAGTATGTATATAGCAACACAAAGTATTAAAGAAAGAAAAAGAAACTCCACGTGAAGCTGAGTTTTGTTCTTTTGTTCTGGCTATCGCTAGTTAGCCAGAATATCTAGACTATTGTTAGGGTTTTTGTTTGTTTGTTTGTTTGTTTTAATTAGCACTCCTTGGGAAAAGGATCAAGTGGAGGATGACTGGAAGCAAGGAAAAATGCACAAAACAGTATATTTAGTGAAACAGTGTATTTAACATAAGCATTTGCCTCTGGTTTCCATCTATTTTCTAGATCAGTGATACTAGCTTGAATCACAGTTGCTCTTTGTAGTAATTGTAGCAATCTGGAACAGTGCTAGGACCAGTTTGCTTGAATGAACTGACAGAAGAGCAAACCAGTGAGTCTGTCATCATGATATCTTGCTACATTGGAGATAATTGTCTTGGAGGAAAAACCTTTTCTTTCCAGTTAAGTTTTCTATTGTTTTTTTTTTGCAAGATCATTAGGTCTCATACTTGTCAAAACTTATTTTTTACAGAAGCTTTAGGTCCCCAGAAAGAGTTGAATGGAACAAAAAGAAATATCCAACTTTGAAAAGAAGGGAGTGAATTCATGGAACTTTAAAATTCCTAAAAGTTAAAAATAATCATTTGCCTGAATCTGTTAATATTAGGGGCTCTGCCTCTGCCTTTTGACTTAAGACAAACTATAATGCAAGCAATTTGTTTCTAAGCTATAAAAGAGATTTTCAAGATTCACACACGAAACTGGACCCCTAAGCCATGTGACACATTCCTTGAGGAGCTGGCTGAAGAATCTGCTGATAAGTTCCAAAATGCAGGGAGTTCCTGCACGTGACTGAGTCTACAGGAGTTTCAGCTCCTGGCACACAGCAGGGGGGATGCAGGCTCTTGCACCTTGCTGCACAGCTAGCGCCAGAGCCAGCAGCATGGCCTCAAAGTGAGATGCTTCCAGCCACTTGTTTTTTTTTATTTTCTGTCTCTCAAAACAGTGAGCGGCTGTTTTGAGTGGCTGCAGGAGAAAAGTTTTGCTTAGAAGGTTCAGGAGAAAAGTTTTGCTGATTTGTAAGCGTGCAGGCCAGTTAACAAAACCTCTGTAGTGCAGCAACACTCTGCACATTTTCTATGAGACTGTTTGTTTTTAAACTGCATGCAAAGGCTTCACATGTTGCACTTTGGCAACTTTCTGAGTTGTCAGAGACTGACATAATGCTCAATTTGATGTATTTTTTTTTTAATCGGGATACTGTGGTGCTGATATCAAGTCTGCATGTGCTGAAGCTGCCCTCTGTGCTTTGTGGCACCGCTATCCTCAGATATACAGAAACCTTGAGAAACTGCGGTTAGATGTCTCTTCAATTAAAATAACAGCAAAAAGTTTTTTCATAACTATGGAAAACATTGTACCAGCTTCACAGAGGTCTGCGGCTTCACCTGGCCAAGCATTATCACCCATTTTTAAACCACTGCTTAATAACACTTTTAAGAGAATTTTACAAGCCCTGCAGAGAGTATTTCTGCATGCAGAGCTTGCCCTAAAGAAGGACCAAAAGCAAGGTAGGACAAGAACATGGAGAACTGGTTAAAACTAAATGTTGTTTTAGCTATCATCACTTTACATCATATTAATTTAAGTATTTGTGGATTGCACTGTGCACTTGCATGCGAGATCACATGCATCATATTTCCTGACAATATCCTGCTAGCTTTTCTACCTGGAGAGTCGCTAGATTCATTTTTATTGGTAGAATAGGCAGAAAGCCACAAAAAATGCAGGCAGAGGGGCTAGGTGATCCAAAATTGCTTCCCCTCTCTGTTCTCTGCTTCTACCTTCTCTCTGAGGGATCTTGGAGGATCTTTATACAGAAGATGTGTTGATCTACACACCCTGGCTTAGCAGTCTTCAGACAAAGGGCAGTTTGTGGCCATCACATTCACTTAATTCCCATACTTTTACTGTGGGACACAGCTTCCAGACACACACAAGCCTCGTGGGTTGTGGTGGTGTCTAGCAAGTACAGAAGTTGTTCCTGATAATCACATTTCTTTGTCCTAGGGGCAAAAAAAGGAGGGACTTTTCACCAATACAGAAATATAACTTTTGCAAAACATAAGACTTAGGAGAGCTTTGTAGAGACTTGTGCAATCTCTTTAGATCTGGGGTAGGATCAAGGCTTCAAAAATAGCATTTAGTGTGAGCCCATCCAAGGCAGGAATAGAAGACGAGTGGGTTTCAGCGCTGCTTTGGAAGCTCTATTAGAGGGAGAGAATGCAGACTATCCAGGCAAGTTAACAAACCCTTCTTGTCTTTCAGATGATCTGAACAATATTTTACAAAGCGATTTCATCTCTAGTGATGAGGAATCACTTTCAGCCTTTGAAGATGAGGAGACTTTTCCTAAAAAGCCTTGTCAAAAGAAGAAAAAATTTCTCAACTTCAAGAGGTAAATGCCTGTCCGCTTTTAGATTCAGAATCTTCAGATTGCTGTGTCTTTGGAAACAGATTATGCAGAATGTGTCTTCTTTCAAGAGAAATTTGAAACAGAGAAAAGTAACATTTATGTCTTTATTCATTACTATGTTTTTTAAACTTCCTGTTTTCTAATTTTGTTCTAGAAATGCTTGTCACCAGCCAGCGTCTCACAGACCAAGGCTCTTGCTCTTGGAGAGCCAGACTGTGGGCAAGCTTCTCACTTTACACCCACAGTCATACACGCTCTAGAAAAGTTTCCAGTTTATACCCTGGATCTGTCAGGTCTCTTTGCTAGAGCCTCATTGCCAGAAGAAACTTGTGCACAGGTATCTTTTTTTTTTTTTTTTTTTTTTTTTCTTCTTTCTTTAATCTCATGAGATTCATTGGCTGTCTGTAAACTGCTCAAGTGAGGAAAGTGAAATTGTGAATGGAGGTGATCTGGTTTTAATGTACTTCATTACTGTATTATAACATTTTGACCTTTTGTGAGAGATGGACATATAAGTACATTTGTAAGTACAGATGATGTATTGAGTTGTGAGGCTCTTTAGAGGTTAACTTACATCTAAGCAGTTTTGAAATCAGGCAGCAATCTGGATCTCTGTGTAGCTTTCTCAATTATTGATCAAAGTAGAAATTTTACTATTAATAAGGTTTTGGTGGTGGTGGCTTTTTTGATACTTTTTCCTTTATGCCCTTCTATTTTGTGAGATCAGTTTGATATGTAGTTATTTATTAGCAGCCTGTGCTACCTGCTTCATTGCTCTTACCAAAGCTTTCATTTTACTAGTTTATCCGAGAAGCTCAGAGGACAACACCAAGTATAGTTTATATTCCATGTATCGATGTATGGTGGAAAACAGCTGGGGTTGCACTGAAAACTACTTCTACGTTATTAGAGAACATTCCAGCATTTGCTCCTGTTTTGTTGCTTGCACCATCGAATGTATTGTACATGAATCTCCAAGATGAGGTGTTTCTATCAATACTTTTCCCAATTCTTTCATTCAGTTTCACTTTATGAATCCTTTAAGTGTACGAATACTGTCCTCTCTTAAGCAGATGGATACTTTTATTACGAGGGCACCCGACTGAATCATTTAATTTTGCTTAGACACAAAGCAGTACTGAGAAGGTTTGTCTAAATTGTTTTGTGAGTCAAGGGCCTCATTTCAACTTCAGCAGGAAATCTCAAAGGTGGTGGATGTCATCACTCTGTCCGTGCATCAGGCGGTCCCTTCACTGAGCTTAAATTCTAGAGCTTTTCCTTAAAGAAGATATTCTATTTGCTGTCCTAATCTAAAGAAATCTAGCCTTTTACCACCAGGAAGATAACTTACCAGATTTTTTTTCATTTTATTATTTTTCAATTGTTATTAAGCTTAACCTAAAAAAAAAAAAAAAATCCTCTTTTTGGAGTAGTGATCTTTTATCTGAAATGTCTTTCCTTCTCATGCCTTAGACACAAGAGTTGTTTATGGAAGATTATGGAGAAGTTTTCGATATCCGATTGCCTACTCAGGAAGAAAGAAGAAACTTTTTTGAGGACTTAATTTTAAATCAAGCTGCTAATCTTCCTGCAGCTAAAAAGAAAGCAGGTGAGCCTATTCTACAAACAAAAATTTGCTAGCTGTATGTTAACAGCCTTACAGTATTTGTTTCAGTAATGGGTTTTCTCTCGGTAACTTTGTGTGTGCTCCTATTTGAGTACTGTCAACTGAATAAAATTTTCCGGTGAACTGAAGCTTGGCAGGCCCTGGAATTGCTGCCGGTGGCGCTGCCGCCTGAACCTCAGAAACTAACCCAGGCAGAAATGCAACGGATAGAGAAGAAGGAGGAGGAGTCACTGCATGAACTTAGGATTTTCTTAAGGGATGTTAATCACAGGCTTGCTACTGACAGACGGTTCCAGGCCTTCACAAAACCTGTTGATCTAGATGAGGTAAACTGGTTTGGGTCTGTAATGCTGTTTTTGTCTGTGTGTATTTTTAATTGCCCGGTGTTTGTGTGCTCTAGGGAAAGGCTTATCTTTAGCACCACAATCAAAGTATTTCTTTTTCGAAGAGCAAAAAGTGTTTTGTCTTGTATTTTGCTGACTCCTTGAGGCTCTTAAATGTCCTTTTTTTGAGTAGTCACTGAAAGCCGCGGTTTCCTCCTAGAAAGTCAGACCAGATACCACCACAGGTTGCTTGGGGAAAGACTTTGATATGTAGGTATGCTACAACTCTGAAAAAAACATAAAGATTTCTTTAGGCTCTTTTAATAAAGCCTAAAGCTCTTGCTACATGGTTGCTGACTGCCAGTGGTTCCTATGGAAAGAGGAGAACAGCAGATGTTTGCGCAAAAAGATTTAAGATTCTGCCCACAGTTTTGTCTCTGGCTCCCCAGTATAAAATTAGCCATAAATGACATGTGGTTTCCTCTTTCTCCCAAAACTTCCAAGTCCCTCTTTTTCTCATTTAATTTGCTGAACAAGCCTGTTAAAATAGGGACATATACTTCCAAGTTAGTTGTAATTTTAATACAGCTGTGTATCAGCAAGGGCTCCGTTCCTCTAGGCATCCCTTGTCTTTCCCTTCCAGGCTCTTGAGATGTGAAGAGTCTAAAGAAATAGAGGTGTCCTCATCTAAACTAGTCTTTAGGCTCCTCTCATGGTCTGAGTAAAGAGAAAATGACCTCTGCTCCAGATACCTCCTCCTAAAGGAGATGCCTAGAGCAGATGCTTCCACAGTGCAATTCTGGCAGCCCACTTCTTGCTGCCCAGAGCAGAGACTGTCTCAGGTGGCTCAATCCAATGTATTTATTGTGATTTTCTGAAGTAAATGAAACAAATCCTGCTTTGCATGCCTGTTCCCTTTGCTGTCCCACACATACTTCCGACCTTCCTGCTTCTTTTTTCTCCCTTCCAATGCGTCTCCTCAAAGCCATTTGGAAGAGCCCTTCCTTTTTCAAGCAGCTAACTGCTTAATTCCATTAGCTGCTGATAATGTCACAAATATTGGGAGTTTTAAAGAAATTATTTCTTTGAATGTATTAAAATAACTTTGGTAGATACTGTGTAAGTCTAATAAAACCTCTAAACGCATATATTTAATTTGTAGGTACCTGATTATAGCATAGTTATTAAACAGCCAATGGACTTTTCAACAATTCTCTCTAAAATTGACTTGCACCAGTATATAACTGCAGGAGATCTTCTGAAAGATATTGATCTAATCTGTAGCAATGCCTTAGAATACTACTCAGATACAGAAACTGGAGGTGAGGATAAAGCTGTCCAAAACAGTCTCATACACCACCCCATGGCTCGACACTGCCGTTTTGTGATAGTGTGAAAGATAAAAGTACAGAGAGAGAAGGAAGAAGTGCATACAACAGTATCTTAATAACTTTTATTTTTTTCAAACACTCAAAAGATATATCATCATATAAAATTCCAGTCATTTTGGTCTGCTAGGTGATTCAACAACTTTTTACGAAATAATAATAAAAAAAAAACCCTCAGTATGAAACCTTAACTCTCTATAAAGATCATTCAGATAACTACAACGTCAAACTATATATGCAAAATAAGGTTAGCAAAACAAATGCCCCCAAATAAAAATGTTAACAAAGTTATAAGCATTTTGCCTTCTCTTCTGCAATTTTTCCCTTTGGCAAGGCTGAATAGCCAGACCGTTGTAGAGCAGGGGGCTGCGCCTGGCCCGCTGGGATCAGGATGTGGATATGCAGCAAGAAAAGGGGTTTCCATGACCCCAGCCTATGGCACATGCATAGTTTAGGCCTGGAAGCTTCCACCTTACTAAACAATTGATACAGCTGCCAGCTTTGATTGTCAAATGACACAAATCTCTTTCACATCATAAGGTGAGACAGTAGATACAAATTTCACATTAGATACAATATGTTGGATTCATTGAATAAAACAAGGGATGAACACAGCAAAAACATTAAGGGGGCAAATGTGCATAACAAAAAAAATAAAAGCTGCTTTGCCCATGGCGCTCCTGGTAATCAAGACCATAAATCACCATTCTAGCAGTTCCATGCTTGAATGGGAACATGGGCTAGTTTCCTAATATCTGTGGTCAGCTGAAGAACTACTTCATCTATATCGTCTATTTCCAAAGAACATTTGGAGATGTTTGGTTTCCCACATACTCCTCCCTCTTCAGCTAGTAAGTAATCCAAAACCATGTGGTGTTGAATGGTTGCAGTGTGCGTCTGTTGAGACCGTTGAGTTAAAAGGTCTATAGCATTGACAGTTTATTGGTAATAATTTCCCAGACTGCTTGCAATCAGATTATGTGGTTCAAACTGTAAATCGGTTCTCTTGCCCCTGATACTGGTTCACTGAGATTCCAAGTAGTAGGCCTGTAATGCTTTATTATTCTTTCAGGAGGCCACTCATTTTCCCCCCATTTTTGTCTTCCACCTATATTAACCTCAACAGATCCCTTGTTGCGGGCAACCTCTCTGTCCCCCACATTACCATATAGTCTTATTCCCAATCGAGGACCACCTGTCTCTGGAAGAAGGAAAAACAAAGGTTGGATAATTCCTATATAGCATACCCCTGACCAATTTGCTGCTCCAGTAATGGTCCTTTTTGGCCTTGGCACCATTCACAAACTGTCCTGTTGCAACCTTTGGGAATTGAAAATAAGTTGTGTTATCATTTCCCAAAGGGCTAACAAAGGTGCTCGGGTCGTTGTTTATCCGGCCAATGCAATACCAGGCACCAGTGTTGTTCTCCCACTCAAAGATTTGGCTGCAAATCTGGTCTTTTCCCCACATCAACTCCTCCCTCCTGGGTGAGATTCAAGCAATAATTTCCCACAGCGGGAAACTGAATGGACCATGTTTCACTATCATCCCAAGTGGTGCTCTCAGTTTTGCTATAATTACTTACGCTTTGTGCTGGAGCTGGGGGTGCAGAGGTCCACAGCTGGCTTGACAACCCTAGAGGACCTCCACAAACCCAGCGGTGACTCAGATTAAAAGTTTGGCGTACAACTCTTGCTGACAAAACAAATTCATTATCCTTAAATGGATCATATAGATTGGGGGAATTCGGGAGGGTTGGCTTCTCTTCACTCTTATAGATAAATTCCCCAAATGGTATAATTAAAATAACATAAGCATTTTCAACAAATTATATTAAAATCAGCATCTGCTTCATGTCTTCTGTGGGCGTGTCTGGGTCGTTTGCTTCCTCCTGAAACAAAACAAAAGACAAATTCGCTTCTTGGATTACAAAGAGGGAACAATCCATCTAGTGTGAATCTTATGAATTTTCCCACAGGTGTTTTTTGCCTTCCGGGTGTATTTGTGTAATGGGGTGTCCAACACTGTGGCGGCAATTGAAGAGCAGGGGACTACCGGCAGGGAGGTCAGATAGCCAGATAGCCCGTTCATTTTTAGCAAGGCAAGGTTTTTATACCTTCACGCGCTACACACGTCCGCCAAGCACTTGCTCTACCAATCCTAGTCTGCCAGGTTCATGCATCCAGGGTTTTCTGACCACTCAGGTCAGAGACTGGCACGGTGGTGGACTTTATCCAATCATTGTCTGCCATGCCAGTCTCTCACTTCCTCAAAGTTGTTTACCCAGTGTGAGCTTCTTCTTAACAGTCCTGCTGAGCCAGTGGTTTTCCACACTTCTGGCCACTCACTGCCCTGTGGTGATTTTCCCATTAAACAACCTTATTTCCACAAATAAGGTTACTTACTGCACCAGCTCTCTCCCTGCCTGGGGCCCCCAAAGTGGCTCTGTGCCTGGTGGGGAGGCCGAATCTGTGCCTTGGACACTCAGCATGACTTGTCACATTGGAGGTACAGCGGCACCCCCAGTAGGAATGAAGTCCCGGTGGCCTGCGCTGGGCTCCCAGCGACACTTAAGGCTGCACAAGGACTGGGAAATGGGCTGCTCCTAGGCTGTATTTTCAGCTCCACACCTGGAGGCCAGGACAGGTCAAGAGCAAAAGAACAAGAATTTCTCTCTTTGGTGCCTTTTAGAACATTTATTTCTATCATATTTATTTGTCTAACAGAACAGCAAAAAAACAGGGGCAAAACATCTGCAGAGACAGTAAGGGTCAGCTCGTTGCTGGTAGAAGGTGAATGTGTGGCTGACAAATGGCTACTGGAATCTCCCACGGGACAGCTGGTGCATGAGCAAAAACAACGGCAAAAGCAGGACAGCATTCCCAGGTGGGAAATCTCCCCAAATCTGTGCCCAGCTCCAGAGCAGGTCTTTTAGCCTCGTGCAGTCTCAGTTTGGCATGCAGGGCACACGTACCTTGTGCTGGCGGGTCAGAGCCCGGTCTTCAGGAAGACCCCCAAGAACAGAAATCCCTTTATCCCACAGGAAAAGGAAGATGACATAGATAGCCCAGGCCATCCTTCTGATTCTGGATACTCCCCTTGACTTTTCCAAGCCATGAGCTGCTGATGGCTTTGGAGATACACGCTGAGGAGAGTGAGCTCGGATAGCGCAGAGCCTGGCACGACTCTGGGGAGAAAGATTTGGCAGGGACCTTCCTGACCCAGCCTTAGAGGCAGCGCTGCACCCAGCAGCATGTCAGCAGGTGCCTGCAGCTGTGCGCTAAGAGCCCAGCACTTGGGGAGCTCCTCCACGGCCAGGCTGCCTTTGCAGAGCCCCCAGCTCCAGCGTGTGGCATGAAGGCCTCACATGGAACAGGCGTCAGCATCTGCAATGGCGTAGGAAAAGGGCAGATAGGCCCTGCTTGGCATTTCTGGAGTGCATGGGCTGATGTGAGCAGCGCTCAAGGGGAGGGAGGCTCCTTGGAAAATGGCCTGTGGTGCCAAGCTCCAGTTTGGGCATAGCTCAAGGAGAGTCCAGCCTTGTCTTTTTGAATGCTGTAGAGATTCATATGCTCCACATCATGGGCCAAGATCAAGGGATGGGCTCTCTGTCCTGCTAGCCAGTGTGGGAGTCACCCTGCCCAAGTCAGCCATCCAGCCTCGATGCCCTCCTACGATCTCTGAGATGCAGCCCAGCTCCTACCTCTGCCAGCGCATGTGCACGACAACAAGACCCACGCCAAGAGTGGACACAATGAAGGCCACGGCAGCAGCGTGCACGGAGGGATGTTGCCCCTGCACCAAGTGCAGCACCTCCCGTGGGATGGTGTTGGCGAGCTTCAGCGTGTAGCCCATGCTCCAGCTGACGTCTGCGCTCCCTGCCTGCCAGAGGAGAGAGGGGGATGGTGAGGGCAGCTCGAGCACAGAGATGCCCCCAGCAGCACTGGGGCCCTCGCGTGCCCGGCCTGTCACGGGCACAGCGCGTGTCTCCAGGCAGGATGTCTCCATGAGCCTGGCCACGGGGCTGAGCTGCACAGCTGCGTGTTAGCTGGGCACGGTGCTGCTGCACACCTGCCTCCAAGGCCATTGCCATGCTGGGCTAAATTTGCTGCTTACCTTCCTCTGGATGATGAGGTCATTCCAGCTGGTCTCATTAAACTCGAGGAAGGTGAGGACGTAGTTGGTGTTGGTGCAATAGCCACACAGTCGCCACGGTTTTTCGTCAGGGTAGCTAAAAGACAGATGGGGGCAGGTGTGAGAAGGAAGGCAAGTTATTTGAGCTGCTAGCAATGAGCTGGCAGCAGGCAATTGACTTGCAAGTGCAATGCCCTGCTGAGTGCTGAGTGCTGCATGAAGAGGGATGGCTCTCTAGGGACCTTCCTGCAGAGAAAGACAATTGCTTGTAGTCTGGGCAGGGGTGTTGGAGCCGTGAGGGCAGCTCTGCCCAGGAAGATTTACTATTCCTTTCCAGCTTGCCCAGAGCCTCCCATGACCCATCGGGGGAAACATACATCTTGCCAGCTCCTTGTGCAGAAATTCTGGATGATCTTGCTGACAGTGAGCAGGGAGCGCTCGTTGGTCACGTTGAGGAATCTCAAGTCATAGTAAAATTCGGAGAAGGCCTGAAAGGCAGGAAGGAGAAATCTTCTTGAGCATGAGTGGGGAAAGTGCCGCGGGGCGGCTGCTCTGGTGTCCCTTGGGTCAGCACGGGCTGTCCACAAGGAGAGCTCTCACCCTGCACATGGCAACAAGCAGCCCTTCTTTTGGCCCTTGTGCACAGCTCTGCAAAGGCCTGGCAAGAGGCCTCTTAACGAGACACCCAAGGTGCCCCTGCACATGACAGTGGCTTCTAAAGATGGCAAGGGAAGGGAAGGGTCAGCATTGTCCTTACAAAGAAGTGCCCGCCGACAGCGGGCTCGTAGGCACCGAGGAAGGTGCTCTCCTGGCTCTGGCCACATGTCGAGAAGTTCAGCATCTTGTGGATGACAAGCCAGCACCGTTCGGCATCTCCGTTGTCCACTAGGGTCACTCTTCTGTCAGCAAGAGCTGCATGTAAGTCATTCTGCATTATGTGGGGGGTGGTGTGCAAGGAAGACAGCCAGATGGTTTCCCTGTAGTCTTTTGGGTAGCAAGGGTGTCCCACTTGTGTTCTGGAAGGCGACTCCTGGCAATAGGAAAAAAAGTTGGGAAGAGTGCAGGTTTGAAGGAAGCCATGGGCTTCTCTAGCTTTCTCTATGTCAGCCCTTAGCTTAAAGCATGAGCAGCTTAAGCAAGGTCTTGCCTGCTTTGCTTTGGAATTTCTCCAAGGATGCAGAGTGCACTGCCTTTCGAGGCTCTATTCTGCTATTTAACTGCCATCCTTGTGAAACTCTTTTCTCTGTGTCTGTCCAGAACCTCTCATTTTCCAGCCTGTGCCAGTTGTCTCTTGCTCTGCTCCTTTGCACTTTTGGGAAGAGTGTGCCTGTGTCCTTTCTCTAGCCTCCCCTGAGGGAGCTCTTCCTGTTTGAGCTTCTCATCTCTTTTTGTGGTTGCTAGCATGACGGTAGAGTGTGCAGAGTAGCCGCTTTCCCTCTCACCTCAATTAAAGTCTGTGCCAGGTGCTTCAGCACCGCGTTCTGTCCATAGCAGAGGTAGTTCTGGGTGTAAATGTTGTCCTTGTACCAGTTAAATGTGAACTTAGAGACTTCATTCCACTTCCTAACTGCACTGTCTGGCGTCCAACCGATTGGAGTTGATTCTCGCGCGGGATCCAGAGGGACTCGTGCCTCTTCTTTGGAGGAGTTCTGCCAAGACAAGACAGGACAGGAAGAGGATCCTAAGACAGCCCTAAGTACTGAGTACAAGCCAAATTCTCCTCCCATTTCGGGTAGTTGTAGGTTTGGGTTGTTTTTTGTTTTTGGGGGTGGCAGGGCGGGGAGGGGGAAATGTGTCAGCTGGCTCCTAGAGTACAACTGGATTGGATCAGAGGCAACCAGAATAAAGCAGAAGGGATGTCCTTGAGGGCAAGGGCTGGCCTTGCCTTTTCCGGTCATGCTCAGTGTTAGTTAGCATGGGGCTTTCTTCCCCATGTGCACATGGCATGCAGATGTGCCCTTCCCTTTTAGCTGCAACACCTTCATCCCTGCTTTCTCCTTCCCCTTGCACTGTAGGCTACTCCAAGAATTCCTTCTCCTACCTCATTCCTGAGGGGCAACGACCCAGACCTTTCCTTCTGTGCTAAGTGAGTTTAAAAAACTAAGAAATGTCCAAAAGAAACAAAGAAACAAACATACAAAGCAAGAAGCAGCCAGTGCAAAGAAGGGGTGGCTGCTTCAGCCTTCTCTAACCTTAGCGGAGGGATGGATTAGGTAGGGGTCGGTCATGCAGTCAGAAGCTCTTTCCTCTTGTTGTGTGATGTTTGGAGCCCCCTGGGAATCCATTGGAAATTCTTCCATTCTCTTAGCAATTCCGCCTGTGGCTTGATCTGCTGACGAATTGTTCTTTTCCCTAGGAAGGATCCAAAATTCGAGACCCCTATTCAGTGAAACCATCACCATGGAGAGAACCCAAGGAAGCAGCTGGCTTTCTTCTCCTTTCAGAGAGTGCAGCATTTGGGACTGAGCAGTTGCTGTGAAATGATGGTTGCTGCTCTCTAGCTTGTAGAAGGTGCTCCTGCAGCTTCTGCAGCTTTTGTAAAGGGCGGCCAGCTGGGCTTCCGCCTGCCCTCGGCAATGCGACTGGAGGAGCAAGATCCATCTCCTCTCAGCATGGCAGCCTGATCGTAGTTACATAGCGCAGCGGCAGAGCAGCCTTCCCTGCGTGTGTTCCTCCCACTCCAGAGCAGAGGAACTCTTTCTTGAGCAGCTCCTCTGATGTGCTGCATAGCACAGGCCATTGAACCCCCCCCACTCATTGTGCCATCCAAGGCAGTGCGCGGGGATTCCTTCTTTTAGGAAGATGGGAGCCTGGCTTCTGACTTGCCGGTGTCAGGAGGTTTCTTGGTGCTGCTGCTGTTTGCTCTCTCTTTCAAGCAAGGAAGCCTGAGGTTAGGGTTCAGTGGCCTTTCCGGGGAAGTGCTCAGATTGTCAGGGCACAGAATATGGCTATAAAGCACAGCTCTGCAACCAAGAACTTTGAAATTACCACCCCAAAACCATGAAAAGAGCTCATATGAGCTAGGCAAAAGCAAGATGGGGTGGCACAACAGCCCTTTGGCCTTCTACCTCAAAGGCACTCCTGTACTAGCACCCAACCATGTTTGCAGAAGGTCCATGCTCTGCTGGGAACCAGTGCCTTATGTTGCAGGAAGAATGAAGAGCAAAGCAAATGCACGGAGCACTTCCCTCTTGGCAAGAGGCAGAGCAGCGTCCTTGGGGGTGGTGGGCTCCCAAGCAGGCCAGCGTCTGTCTCTGGGCAGCCTCCGGGCCCCCAGGGCCAGAAGCTCAGAACTGCGCAGGCGCTGCCATGGGTCCCCACTGTGCTGCCTTCCTGCCAGGGCTCCCTTGCTTGCTCAGGGCAGCTGGAGAGTTTGGAGCAGCCGGCCCCGTGCAGGAGGCTGCGTTAGCCAGGCTGCTGGGGGCTGCTTGCAGCTTGGCCCCCCCAGCTTCTCCCCGGGGCCCTGCACAAGTACCTCAGGAGTCTGCTGCCTGCTGCTGCTCCAAGAGAAGCTGCTATCTCCCTCCCTATCTCAGCGGGAATGTCCTCCAGAGCTCTCTCCAGGCACTCTCTTAAGGACTCAAGAGCTTTTGCAGTATCGTTGGCATAGCTTGATATACCTTGCCCTGGAAGAGAGTCAGGTCACGCGACTGAGAAATGCCCAGCTTTGGCACACTAAGGAAGGGAAAGCAGGCCATCTCAGCTGCCATACAGACACCCCTCCCCCACCCAGGACAGCATCGAGCCTGCGACAGGGGGATACTGACCCTTCACATTACAGAAAAAGCTCTGCCTGATCTCAGCCGTGTTGTTCTCGTTGCCTGTCTCCTGTTTGATGATGAACAGAGTGGTGTGGGGTGAGCCTGTGTCCATCACTGGGTCGACCTGGAAGCCAATTGAAGAGCTCGTAGCTGTCTGGAAGAGCAGCAGGGATGGTGGGGCTGGAGCCCAGCCCTGCCAGGAGACGGGTCACTTTGTTCAAGCTGAAATGTCCCCAAAAGGCTGCCTCAAAGAGCAGCGCTCTTCATGCGGAGAGCCTCTCTAAGCTAGGGCAGTCTACAGCATGGCTGAGCAGAGCAGTGACAGGACAGGGCCCTTCAAAGTCTGCCCTTGAGTCTGAGATGAAGGGCAAAGATTCAGCCAGAGGTCTCATGCAGCCTGGCACACGCTGGCCCCAGTTCCTACAAGGCTTTTCAAGGCCTCTGCCTTCTTTCTTCTGCCTGCATTTTGGCATGGCTGGAGAAGGCGCATGCCTATGGCCTGCAAGGCACGTCGTACCGAGCCCCGCTCACTCCCAAGCCCTAACGTGAGCTCTTGTGTCAGAGAGCATCTGTGCCACACGTCCGCTATGTCTGCTCTGCACTGGTGCTCACCTTGGCCTTGGGCGGCAAGCTGACCTTGAACAAGACGAGCTGAAAGGCAATGAGTGACTCCAGGAGCAGTAGCCCCAGAACGGCAGAGATCAAGATACCCTTTTTAATGGCCATCCTGCTAAAGGAGCCTGCAAACATGAACACAGAAAGAGGGCAATTGTTTGAACGTGGCGCGTGGAGAAGAGTGTTGAGGAGTTAAAAGTGCCAGGAGGCCGTTCCCCAAAGCGGCCTGCAGGCCGGCCCTCTCCTTAAGGAAGCTGCGGGTATCTCAAGCTCAATGGGACCCTCTCACCTACTCGCGCTCTCAGGCCTGCGCACTCCCCAGCACGCACACACGGGCAGCCAGGGATGAAGCCAGGATCACCCGTGGGCAACAGCGAAGACGGGGAAAAGCAGCTCACTGGTCCTCTTCGTCCCCACGGTCGCTCATGGATACCTGAGTGTCAACAGAAACTCAGGCAAAGTTCTGGAATTTTGCGCTTCTCTACGTTATGTCACCTGGGCGTTGAGCATTTGCGCCTTGTCGTGATGACACCACACGTGCCGCTCTTCATATTGCCCTTAGAAACTTGTCACTCTTAAAGAGCCACCTTGGCCCTATCCACTGCCATGAAATCCCCCACAGAGCGGCCGGTGTCTTGAGAGCAAGTTTGATTGCAACGAAAAGCAGGATGCCATTGGAAAAGGAGGCATGGCTGTGCAAGGCGCGTGCCAGGGCCCCTGAGCAGAGGCAGTCCCCACTGCCTCCATCTTCTGGCAGTGCCCAGAGGTCATCTCTGAGCTGCTCCTGGCCCGGTTCAGCTCCACACCCTGCGGCCAGGACAGGCCGTGTAGTGTCCCCAGGCCAGGACTGGAGCCACATGCGACCTGAGCAGAGGCCAGTGGGGAGCCAGGACACACCACACACCGACGACTAAGTCCCACTTCAGCCCAGCCTGGACTAAGTCCCTCGCAATGAGCCCTGGCCTCCCCCTGGACCAGACCCCTTTCTGTCACAGCCTGGCTGAAGCAGAATCCCTGTGAAGGGCCAATCCCCATCATGTAGCGGAAATATCCTCCCGATGTCTAAGGGATGTCAAGAGGAGTGCTGTTTTTGTGGAGGCATTTTGCTGCTGTAATGCTGGAGTGCTGGATTAGTGCTAACATGCAGTTAGGAGAGGGAGGAAGCATAGAGGTGCATTGGGAGTGAGGCTGCAAAGGGCATGGCAAGGGAAGTGTGGGGCTGTGCCAAGACACATGCTGCGCCTACTTTGTGTTTGGGGTGAGGAACGGTGTT
>VZSV01000207.1:1269013-1303516 GCA_013398735.1 Nothocercus julius | reverse complement strand
AATTTAAATTTGGTTTCCTGAGGTTTTTCTTTTATGAATTCTGTTTATAAACAACAAAGGACATGTGGGCCATGTTTAGGGGGTATGGGAGGACATCAGCTACATAGTTTTACTCAAGCCTCTAATAAAAACAAACAAACAAAAAAACAGCCAATAAAAAGAACATCTCCATTAGACTCAAGATGAAAGCGTGGTGTGTAAGGAAGAGAAGGAACACTCAACCAACCTGGATGGTATAAAAGCAGTTGTGCATAACAGGGATGAGGAAGTTGATATCCACCGATAGCATTTCTTTGACACGGGCTGTGATTGACTGGAATGCTGCCAAACGTACATCAAAGTCGATATCATCGAGATGCCGTTGATCAAATGCATTCAGCTGAGAGAGAGTAAAAAGTCATTCACAGAGAAGGCTAGAAACATAACAACACAATGTTACGGGAGAAAAAAGGGAACTACCACAGGAACTGTGCATACCTTAACAACATCAGTAATGTATTTCAATTCACTGTCCAAATCAGATAGAGTCTAAAAACAAAAGAGAGCATTTTAATACATATAAGTGTTAAAAAGTTGGGGGACTCGAGGCTTTAATTCTAAACACTTGAGATCAAAAATAAAGAAAAAAATATCATCAGTCTTCCTTCTGATAAAGCTTAATAAGAGTCGTTTTGTCATCAGTGTTTTTCTTCCACAAGCTGGAAGATGTGTCTTACATTCCTAAATTTCTAAACACCTACATCAAGTGTTTCCTGGAGTTTTCTCCTGAGAATAAAACATTACGTTAGTTATTTCAGAATAACATGAAACAGCTTGACTGCTATAAATCTGTGTGAAAAATCAGTTTTAGGCTGCTGAAAGCTACTTTTTCCTTCACATAGACACAGGATTTGTTATTGATGAAAAGTGCTTTGTTTGGCTTCTCTCGTACAACAGAATCCTGGAGATGCTCACAGCCATCAGGCTGTAAGCCAAGCCTTTCACAGCTCTTCTCTGTTCATTAATGTCTATCACACGCAGTTCTCTTACTTACACTTAACAGATGATGTAGATGAAAAGCTTTTCTAAAATCATGTACAACAGCAACAAATAAATAAATTTTGTTCTTGGTCTGTTAGAAGTTAAAAAAAAAAAAGTATAAAAGGATATTTTAAAAAGACAATACCTGAAATACCAAGCACAACTTTTGTCGAGATAGTTTGTTCTGGATGACAGAAAAAAGCTTTGCCAGAGGTTTGAGAAAGCTTGTAGGGTTTGAGCAATGCCTCAACAAGTTCTGCACCGTCTCCAGAATGTCAATCTCCGTATCCTGAAAGAGACAAACAGATACTTACTGAAACCTCACCAGATTGTTTAATTTCCTTTTGAAATATTTCAAGAGACATTCATTGCTGTACTTCATTCACATCACAGATACAGATACGCAGGGAGCATTCCGTCACGCTCAAACACTGGAACATTCCAGTTAGATGCCAAGCACAGTGTCAAGAGAAGTGCCATCAGCAAAGACTTCTTCTGTATAATGAATCAAAAGTCAGGAAAACTAACAGGAAAACTAGTTAGCTAAAAAAGAGGTCTTTCTTCAATCTGCAAAGCAACCAGTAAGAGCAGCGTGTTTGTACAATCTCCCAAGGCTGAAATCAGATAGGCTCCCCTAAAGATTCACACTTTTAAAAATCTGGGAATCCTCTGTGAACAATTAAATGACCATCTGCAAAGCAGAAGTTACAGGTTGCCTAGCAGATCTTTCTTCAAGCATAAAACCTCTCATAGAGCAACTGCATGTCTTAAGAAAAAACAAGACCCAAATGTTGTTCAAAAGACTCAGGCAGTCAAGCAGAGTAATCAACAGATTCATGTATCAGAGGCAGGTCTGTATTTTGGAGGAAATGGTTTGCCAGGTGGGGGAACAGGAATTCCAGACAAGAGTCAGCAATTTCCTCAGTGCTTGTGCACAAGTCTAAGGCATGAAGAGCTCTGCTTCTTTCAGCTACAGCTCATAAGCTGGACATGCCTGAGCAATCTGTGATTTAAAAGGAGAATTTCAATTCTGAGACACGCCTCTGTTTTAACAGAAGGATTCCTTAACAATGGCATCAATGGAATCAAAGTACAATATATAGGGCCAGGTTAATAGCATGGACAGTGTTTGCTTTTCATCTTGCAACATGCCAAAGCAGCACTGCTATTACACAGCCTGTGCTGCACACTCACTCACAGATATTCATATCACAGTCCAGGCACTGTGGCTTAGTATTTGAGGTGCATTAAGTCTGTATTACAGGAGAGAATTTATTTCAATCATTAACTTCATCTTAAAAAAAAAATCTATGCTATATATAAAAAGTAAAATATACAGTTAATAAGAGGGAAAAAAAAAAAGTAATTTCAACCTACCTGGTCAAGGTTACTCTGGTGAAGGAAAGGGAGGAGGAGGCTCACAAGTACTGAATTCTGACTCTTTTCCTGTATAAACTTGCTGATCCTATGTGATGAGACAGAATAGTTAACTATTTTTATATCAATCTAATCACCAGCATAATGCAAAAAGATCAGTCAGTGCTACTGCTGTAAGGCTGTGGTAGAGCACATCCATCCAGGCTAAGACAGCCTCCCACTAAAGCCATGAGATTGAACCCTTTGAGAGACTGCCTGAAGACATAGAAAGTCACCATATGTTTGCTACTGGCATCTACAAGCTCAAAACAAAAACAAAACGGAACAAAAAAAACCCAAGCTCCTCAAAACTAAGGGAAAGGAGAGATCTCCACAGGGGCAGCAAGGTGGGAAATGGACAAACAGCTTTACACCTACCGAATTGCTACTTCTCAAATATGAGTCTAGTTCGAAACATCCAGCCAACTCACTGGGACTGAGTCCTGCCTTCAACCACATAACAAGTGATACCAAGAGGGTACCTCATCCAAATAAATGAAAATATAATGCACATGCTGGTTTGGAGAACCACATCCTTAATATTTTCTAATTAAAAAAAAGGAAAGGAAAGCCTTTGTGGCTACTCAAGCTAGTTCCTACAAAAGATTTTAATAGAATACTCGGAAACAAGTTAATCCATTTCCTGAGCACAGCTTGACCAAACAGCTGTGCATATACCTTTGAAGTTCAAGCCCAGGGCCTCCTTTGAACAAGTCTACAGCCTGAGTATTCAGCTGCCCACAGCTGCAGTAACCTCTGCTCCCTCTCCTGTCCCAAGAAGTAATGGCTTTAAGCAGCAGCAATAGGTATAGTCACAGGTAATTTCTAAAAACTTTTCCCTTCAGACAATAGCAACTTGTCAGGTAAGTGACAGATCCGTGTATTCTGAACTGCTCTGGATTTAAATATAACAACATTTCTAATCTGCAAGCCATTATAAAGACCCTCCTTCCCCACCCAATCTTTAACTGTTTTGAGCTCTGAAGAATCACTTACTTGGAAAGTATATTCAGCTCTTTACTGACTTGGGCTCTAAACTTCTTCTTTTTCACCTTCTCCATGTTTAACATTGTCTTGCTGAAGTACTGAAGTATGGCAGGAACATGAGGCAGAACCAAGCGGGAACCCAGGCTGAGGCTCTCTGTAAAGGGATAAGAAAAGTAGCAAGGTGAGTTCCCAAGGCGACATCCAGCTCCACAGAGGGGAAAAATGCAGGCAAATGAGATTTCACCAACAGAAGAAAAACAAAAAGAAAATTGTGGTAGCTATGAATGCGCAGGTCTGTTGGGAACAGGCACCACAGAGGCTGAGAGCAAGTGTATGTGTATGTGTCTGCCTGAGGTAAAGAAAAAAGCACATGTACAGAATAAAATCTCTTCTCATACATTTCAGTTACAGCCTCAGGAAGTGGAAGATTATCAAAAGGTACTAAGCAGGTTCCTCTAAGGTAGTAACTGTGTCCCAAAATGGCCTGAGCACTTGTAGATGTGGTTTTCTTTACGCTACCACTGACCTCCTGTGAAAACCCAAGCTGCTGGGAGACAAGGGCACAGGGATAAGTGCTCCCCTTTCCATTGCCTTCGAGTGCTACAGGTGAAAGATGGCTTAGCATAGCACACTACAGAGTTGCAGGACATCAACCACCTGTGAGCACAGAGAAAAGCCAAAGTGGTCTTTTTCAATCATAAAATCATAATGATTCTCTGATACATGATCACGTGCATTTGGTTTTAGTAATCAAAAAAAAAAAAAAAAAGCCTTCATAAAACTTGATGTTAGGCTCAGTCCCAAACCATGAACCATTACGTTAAGTCATATTGGTCACAAGTATAACAATACTACAACAGGCCAACACTATAAACGTTTTCGCCCTTCACAAGGAATTACTCCATGCTCAGGATTCTGACACTCAAACGTGCATCAAACACGTCATGAAAGAAGCATGACTTTGCAGTTCAGGAGCAAGCCAATACAAATTGGTACAGTGATTTTTTTCCATGTCTCCTTCCCTAGTAGTCTCACCAAAAGCAAAGATCTCCCCATTCAAAGCACCCAACAGACCCTTCATGACTCTTACTCAGACGTACCTTCTGCCATGTCACCAGTGTCCACAACATCACAGTCAGTCACAGTCACACTGGAGACCTGCTCCGTGGGTTCAAAATCTGGGCTGTTGAGAAGGTTATCAGCTATGTCCATCACAAGGTTGGCTGTCGCCTCGGACAGATTCTTGGCGGAGAGCACAGCAAACACGTTTGACAGTACATCGCATTCTGGGTGATCTGGCTTCTGCTTGGCCAGCAAGAGAAAGTATCTGAGAGAAAGATTATAAAAAAGTGGGCTGAAAATGTGGTTTTAAGTTACAAGCTTTTTTTTTGTGTGGAAGAAAAAAAAAAAAAAACACATCTTCATAACTGCATCTGGACTGCTATTGGAGTAACAGCATAGTTTTTTTTTTAAAAAACTAGTTTTAAAAAAACTATGCTGTTACTCCAATAGCAGTCCAGATGCAGTTAGTTTGTTAGTGTTGTATAGCCCTTTTTCCCCTGAATTTTGTACACCCAGAGAAGGTTTTTTTTTGTTTGTTTGTTTGTGAGGAGAACATTTACCTGGGATTCTTACTCCAGGTGTGAATGAGTTTGAGCAGAAAAGTAGGAGAATACTGACTCTCTGAAGCCAACCTACAAACCTAAAAGAAAGAAAAATCAGACATCAGTGCAGCACAAGCAGGCAAAGTCACGTAAAAATATCAGCTCTAAGAAAGACCCCACTACAAACCATAGACACACAAGTCAAATGTTCCTTCTACCCAAAACACCCTCTGTGGAGTCCAGAGGCAGAAATTCCCTCTAGAGGGAGCATCTGGATCATACGACAACCCAGACTCCACACACACAGGGACCTGCACTAAGCGCTTTGCAGACTCAAAGCCACTGAACTGCTTTCTTTGAAGCAATTTGCACTGCTTTCTGCATGTGGCACTGTGGTCTCCAAGTACTGGCACTGTGGAAGGTTGTAAAGAATCCAAGGCCAAACCACGAACACAGAAGTCCCTGGGTTCAGCCCAGTGAAACATGGGGCCATTACACACTGCCTGAAACTGGTTTATCTGCTCTTTGTCTACATGTCACATACTCCTATTGGCAGAGCTGAGAAACGGGGTAGGAATGAACAAACACAAGGTCTAGAGATGCAGACCTGGGGCTTCACACACTGCAGAGCAGAGCACAGCAGCTATTCTTGGAGCTCTCTGACGTTATTTACAGCTTCTGCTGCAAGGCTCTTGGCCATCTGGATACCTGTGACTTTATTATGCCACGATTAATCAGACATGAGACAGCAACAAGTGAGAGCTGGAGGATTCTCCATGGTACACATTACAAACAAGCTAGCTCGGAACAAGACAAATGCATTACCTGAGGCCATACCACTGCATGGAAAACTGCATTGATCTCTTCCACACTGAAGCTGTAGGTCTCATAATCAGAAAAAAAGTTAACCACAAGCTTGAGCCCAAGACGTCTCAAATTCTTCAGAGGATTAATCAACCTGGGTTGGACCTGTAAACAAACAAACAGTAAGATGTTAACAAAACCATACTACTAGCTGCTTGCTCTGAAATTACACACCATATTTCACCGTGAACAGATCTCTGCTTAAAACATCACAACATTGTTCTGTTTTCTCCTG
This sequence comes from Nothocercus julius, assembly GCA_013398735.1. Classification (NCBI taxonomy): domain Eukaryota; kingdom Metazoa; phylum Chordata; class Aves; order Tinamiformes; family Tinamidae; genus Nothocercus; species Nothocercus julius. The sequence goes on along the minus strand of VZSV01000207.1, from coordinate 1,297,390 downwards.
TAACCTGTTCACAGTAGTAGTCTCTGGGTCACAGCTGACCCAAATTTTCCCAAGGGGAGCCTGCTCCTGCACTGAGTCAGTCATACAGGATCCTTCAACTCATGAAAGTCCATGCCGACTAGCTTGAAGTAGCACCTGTCCTTTGGATGAAGTGCAGAAAGTTGCAAGACAGTCCCCCTTCCATCCCTGACACTCAGCTAACGTTGTCTTACTCAGGAAACAACCCCAATCAACTGTCGAAAGTGAAGTTGTGCTTCGCACATTGAAATCTATTAGGAAGAAAAGAGACAGGGTGAAAGGGGAGGAAGACAGGAAGTGAGAATGTGAGACACCTTCCTGAGGAGTCTAGCACTTGGTTAAAGGAGGACTCTACCTGCATCCATTAAGCGCTTACATTCCACAGCCTTCCTTGGGGACAACATTTAAGTGAGAGCAGAACAGCTACACAGCTAACGATGAAGTTATTTATGCCCTACTGCAATCCCACTCTTCTCCCAGAGGACAGCCTATTACCACTTAAATAACCTAAATTATTTCCACACTCATGCACCAATGCATGATCCCGCTCCAAGGACAGCCACACAGTACAGGCAGGGCTCCAGCCTCAGAAACCAGAGCAGTGTCAGAGCAAATAGGGACCACTGCCCAAAACCAAAGCTGTCTCAAGTTTTCTATTAAACATCATGACCCACGACACAGAACAAACAGGTAGTAACTCTTATTTTGTAAAATGGTTTTGGTTTCAAAGCCTCTTTAAAAGGCACAGGATTGTTGTACTCCCTGTGCTTATGGATTTCTGAATACAACATCCCTGACCACACAATATTCTGCTATACTGCCTCTGCACCCAAAGTCACATGGAGAGGAGATGGTAACAAAGGAATCAAATACGCTCTTGCCTAGGCACTGCCAAGCTGGGTGACACAGGCACTGGTGATGTGCAAGCAGCTCCACTGCAGCAAATGAGCAGTTGGAAAGGCCCAACATTTGCTACTATCTGCACGTATGAAATACCGACTGAGCAGCTGTTGTTAATGGTGACCTCTGGGTGAAATAATTTGGGGTCTTCCGCAGTTCAGCTATCATAAGAACAGTCCTCGGAAATCAATTCTTTGAGAGGACAGACATGCTGCATACTGGATGTGATCAAAAGGACACAGGAAAAGAATAACTTAGAACTGTTAAAGCAGATGTTTAACTCCCCAGGCAGTACTAGGCTGCAATAAATTACTCTCAAACCCCAGGAATGTCTTGTAATAATTAGCCAAGATAAACAGATTTCTCACACTCTTCCTTGAACTTTTAACATCTCATGAGCTAATGGAGTGTTAAATTAAGTTCAGACAAATGACAGATTGCCACTCTGCAAGTTACACAGTGATGGCAGGATTATTGCAGTAACCCATGCAAAAAGTGACTGTCCTATACAATGAATGAAGTAGCTCTTAAAATCTCTCTTCCCCAGTATGAAACTTACAGACACATGCAATCTATTGATTAAGCCAAACCATGGGATACTGCTGTCCTAAAAATTGCCTATTCCCATCCTATCAAAGACCATTACAAGGTTTTGTGCAGCCTGCAAGCAACCACACAACCTTGGATGCTGGCTGACAGGAGGAGTTTGCTTTCTTTGACAGATTGTTTTAAAGGCAAACTGTAACTTCAAGTGCTAACAGACAGGTCCTGTCAAGAACCCATGCACATGATGACAAAACATTCTTTACCTAACACCAGTCTACCAAGTCAGCCTATTGTCACATCCTTCCTTTAAACACAGCAGTGACAACAACAGTGCAGTTTGCTAGTCTCTCACCTAACACCTGAGCAGGCTCTGTTCAGGATCTGACTGAAGCTCTCCTATTCCTGTTTGAATTGAAACCTGGAAAAAGCACAGCTTCCAGAAAACAGAAAGGCCTGGCTCATTGACACTGTTTCCAAGCAGCAGGCAACAGCCCCCTCAGCTATCTGAGCCTCCATAAAGTACTGTGCAGTGGCTGCAAGGAAGAAGGAACTATCTGGCAACTGCTACGTGAAGAGCTACAGGCCCCAGCCAGGACAGCCAGCCCCACAGTTGCATCCTGCTAGCCCAGGTAAGTGAGCCCTGGTGTGAGGATGAGCCCAGGGCCCTGCACTGCTTCCTGGGCACAATGCAGCAATAACCCAACACGGCCCTTCCTTGGCCCCAGTCAATCTTTAACAGAACACTTTCCCCTCTTGACTGATCTGCACGTACAGCCATGGTACAGAAGAGAAGAAACACTCCTAGTGCCCTGCACTGTGTCAACAGATGAGCAGGACTGTCCCAATGCAGAACTGAACGTGCTCTTGGAGCACTGGGAGCATGGCTGGTAGGCATGTTCTCCCTGTGTCCTAAGACAGAAGGAGATGGTAGGGACAACTGTGATCCACAGCACTGGAGTCCAGCACTAACCACAGTTAAGCACCCAGAAGACAAGTTTTATTCTGAAGCTTTCAGATAAAGAACTTAAAATCCTCTCCTTCCCCTCCAACGTTTTATTATCCTTGCAGCCAAGAAATTACATCTTTAAAGCCATCTTCAACTTCCACCTGTAAGATCATGTTAAACCCTTAAGGCATTTACCCTTTAAACCATTTACCTTAAGGCATAAACCCTTTAAACCATTTACCCTTCCCTCATAACCACAGCTCTACACAAAATAAAAGCTCTTTTCCAGAGCAGATAGGAAGCAATACCAGAAGTCACCTCCAACTAGCTCTTCAGTAAACGAAACAACAGATCAGTCCAAAGCAGGTTTTTTTCTGAACACACTGGCTGCACTTCCAGAGCAATAACCACTGGCCTCTATTTTAGCTGCGCTTTACTCTTTGCTGGCATTAACCTTACCTTTATCTGAATCAAAAGAGCTCTGTGTGTGTATATGCAAGCCAAGAGGGAAATTTACATATTTGTATGCCCATATCTAGACATATATGTATCATATACTGTACCTTCTCTCTCTGTTGGAGGATGCAGGATATCACAGCTGTCATACAGAGCAGAATCTGTAAAATTTCAGGCAGGTACTGACTGATCAGATGTCCCATGTTCTTCATTACAACTTCAAGGCCATTGAAGAGGCTGTGCTGGCGACCAAGTGGCAGCACTTGAGCTAAGTCCAGCTCTGCCATACTCTGGAGCACCGCGGTCTGGCAAGGTCCTGTGGACAGGCAAAGGGACAGCCACTTATTTAGCAAATACTACGAGGAGAGTCAGCACACAAAATAACTTTCAGTGAAAAACAGTAACATCAGCTCTTCACATTCAGCTTCTTAAATAAAACACAGCTCCAAGTCTCCATCTGTCTGCAATACTTAGAGGCCACGCACTACTGCAGTATCAGAGCACTTCACAGCCTCTGTTTACTCTCACACACAAGCATCTTTCTGCTCAGCAGCACGTCAGGTAGTGAGGGCAGATCAAACTCTTGGGTGTATGGGCCAGGATAGAGCCTAGCCTATAGTGTCAACCACTGGAGCTCCTTCCCTGGCCCGCTCCCTCTTACGTGCATGGCTGTGGCATGTCAGTCAGTCTTCCAAACCTCAGCCTGCAAAGCAGAGTAAAGCAAGGAGAGACTTGAGAGAATCCCAGTCCTTGTCAGGAGTTTACTGTCACCTTTTCTCACTCCAAGGCACTGTTAAAGAGTCAAACTGAAGCATATTACAGCATTAAGTATATTTATGCTGCCACAGGCCAGGAAGTAGCATATCCCATGTACCTACCATTACTGAATTGCTTCACTGCTTCAAAGAGCAGGTCCAGGAACATCCGTATCTCTTCCGCCTGGGAGCCGGCAAGAAATCGCAGAACGATGGCCATGCGAACGCTTGCAGCAGACTTGCCCTGGGTTTTGCTTCCTGTCTTATTTCTCATCCTGCCATAGAGAATTCTTCAAGAACCAAAACACATATTAGTTTTCAGCAAGCCGCCTGCTTTCTAGCTTCCTACTCTTCAGGAGAAGCTTTACCTGGTTTATAATCTTTGCCTAATGGGAATGACCTGAGAGGGAGTCTCCCTTTCATTGTGTCTTCTGAATTACTGAACAGTGCCCAGTAACATCGCAGTGAAGTATCAGCTTCTGGACCCACTATAGAAGCCTTGTTGAAGGCTTCAGGTCCAAATTAAGAGTTCCTCCAGGCTCCCTGAGGGCCTTTACCGCTGAAGAACCAGTCTGCATGATAACTTCCATTACTGTTTCTTAATAGGAACAAATGACAGTACCCTACAGAATTAAATGCCTCAGTACTCTGCAAACCTTAAGAAAAACCAGTATTGACCAAAAAGTTGTTTTGGAAGAAAATACAATTTGCATAACACATATAGCTACTATGAAAATCACACAAACTAAGTCTTTATAAACTAAGAGGTCAAACTGTATCACAAACCGTAAGTTTATCTTGATTATTTAAAATAAGAAGCAGCAGCACTGCTGCTCATGGCAGTTTTACATGCGACGTTTATGCAGAAATTCATGACACACCTCATAAGAACAGGGATAAGAGCTGGTCGATGCTCCATTTTTACTACTGCATTCTCCTCAGAAATGCTGAAATGGACTATTTCTTCTTTAAAAGTCTTGTCCTCCAGTAGCCTTTGTAAGTTCTCCCTGAAAGTAATAAATGTAGAGGGGCTTTATTTGGAGGCTGGGAAGAAGGCATTATGAAAATAAACAACCCCTTCACACACATACACTTCAACCTATTTAACTGTCCACCCACCTAACTATCAAACTACTTACTATACACTTATTAAGTACCATGTCCTCATGCTTTTATTAAAAAAAAAACAAAAAAATAACCAGAAAGTTCAAGTTAATTACATAGGCATGCACCTTCTGGACACATTCTGAAAAGATTATTCAACTGCAAGCTACAATTTTATATCATTATCTTCACTAGTGGTTATGAAGCATCCCTACAAAAGCCCTGTTTGAAAATGGTCTGTTTGAAAATGACGCAACAACTAAGAACACACTATTCTGGGACAGAATGAAAGCTCCACTGATTTCTTGTAAACAAAGAAGGGACGCTGGGCAACCTGAAGACCATATTTCCAATTTTACACCGGAAAGATGCAGCATGATAAAACTAGAACTTATATATACTTGTTCAGTAAATGCAGGCATGGCTCGCTCTCTCAGATTTTGGTAGAAGAGACCTTCAGTGATACTAAAATAGTGTAAAAGGCCTTACCTGTAGGGCAGTAGATGAGGATGCTTGTACGTCATGATGCAGTCAAGAGCAATTCTTTGCACGCTCTGATCTTGGTGGGAGAGTAACTGGAGATGACAACAAAAAAAGAAAATGAGGTTCTAGCTTGAAGACAGAAGTGCTTACAGAAAGCAATCAAACAACCCGAAGGCTCCAAACTCCAGCACATTTTGGACTAGCTTAACAAATTAAAAACAATCATATTTTTGACAATTCCTTCAGGGAAATACCTTGAAAAGGGATCTTAATGAACTGAATATTCTTCAAGAAGAAATTCTAATTTTCTTATGACTTTTATACAGACTGTGATTCCTCACAACCATTTCTTCTTAGATTTGTTTTCCTGCCTCCGTTACTTAAAGTTAGAAGAGATTTGGGGGCATTATCTAGGCGCTGCTCTCTAATCCTTGTTCTCTGCCTTTTCATTTGATGTCTGTTCATTTTCAGTTTTCATTTTGTTGCTACTGGTAGCTTACACCCTATGTACCTCCTGGCAAAGGACTGGCCTCATTAACCACCAAAACAAAACACGCACAAAGGAAAATCAGAGGAAGAAAAAGACAGAAACAGGTTTTCTCTCTCTTTCAGCAGAAAGGATGCTGTTTTCATAATGATGGCCATGCCGGAATTTTCATCCCCGAACGCAATCAATGCTAGACAGGATGAAGACCATGAATTTTCCAGGTTTTCCTCAAGGCTCTATTGGAAAGACTGAAAGCTGCAGAAAAATTTTGGAAAAACAACCACTGTAAAATGACCAGCTGTTCACACTGACCATACTCTCTGCAAATTCAACACTAAGGCAAGCACAAATCTCTTTGGAGTCCTGACTTTGAGCACAAATCCTCCTGCACATCCCATGATGCAGGTGGAAGAGGCTCCCTTCACAACCACCCATCTCCACCTGCCAAAGCAGCTACCACTGGGGCACCAGATCCATTCACATGAGCTGCTCCTTTGCTAACGGGGCTCATTTCAGCTGCAGGCTGAAGGAAGCACTCTCAAGGATGACTCCTCTTCCAGCTGATATGGCTGGGCCCAGAGGACGACAGGTTTCTACAGGCTCATGTACTGCATTCAGGTACGAAAAGGTTAATTTGTTATTGTTAATTTTCAAAGCTAGTAAATAACATCACCTGGGTGTATAACGCATTTAACTTCTGCTCCAGGTACAAGGCACGGGGATTTGAAAATTTGGAGAAAACTTGCAAGTGGGCTATTAACTGCCTGTAAAAAATAAATAAATAAAAATAAAATAAAAAGGAAAATTACATATTTTAAATGGATAAAACAAAAAATCTTAAATTACCATTACAAACAAGAAACTTTAATAGAGTTAATTAAGGAGAAAAATGAAACAAGGATCCCAAAGTCTCTATTTCGGAGTCACAGAAACACTATGCCCTTTTCCCGCTCCCAACCAGCTCTTTGCAGGTGTCACTTCAGTGCACACAAAAAGCCCCTTTTTCGGGGAAGACAGACACAGAGGCTGCTGCTGAGCCTGGAGTGGCTCCTGAAGGGCTCCCCCAGGCAGTGCAGATGGGTCTGTGAGAGCTGCGCAGGGTAGAGGCGAAGGGAGGTCAGGCAGAACTCACTAACACCTCCCCTTTGAATCTTTTACACCTCCCTCACAGCTACCAGGACGTAAAGGTGTGGGCTGAAACACTGGGGACAGCTTGAGAGAGTTGCAGAGAAAGAAAGACTTGCACTGTCCCCATATTTCAATTACTGCTAATTTACACATACAAGCCAGAATGTGGGAACAAAATGACACACCTAAAAACAGCCCAGGATTATGACAATACAGGCTATATCTAAAATACCTGTTATGTTCCAACACGTAAGCTGACATTTTAAAGTTTTATGTTCTTCCATCAGGATAAAGAGACTCCGATTAAAAAGTCATAGATAATTCATACCAAGAGCAACTTCCAACATATATCCAATACTGCAGAGCAAAAGCATTGCACAGACATGTAGCCTCAGGCAAAACACCACCACTGACAACATCAAAACTTAACAATCTCTGTCCATAACAAAAAGATCAGGATCAAGATTGAAGTAGTAGGTAATGACTGAATCCCAATACTTAAATATCCATGGCTTAGGAGACCAGCAGACACATGCAAAGAAGTCAGGGTAATGTGGGTACAATCCTGTGCCCTTCAGAAACTTCAAAAGGGCTTCAGAATGCCACATAGTTTTTGCTTCAGGTAACACCAAACTGCAGACTATCACGTAGCAGGTAATTAGATAAAGCTTGGAAGACCCACACAGGGCTTCTCAATGCTTGGTGCTGCACAGGTAGAGTTCAGGACTGCAAAGTGCCTGTAAAATTCCACTGATGAATATAAGAAAAAGGAATATACATAAATGTGGCTTTTATCTCAACATGAGCTACTGAATCTGCCTATTCCTAAAAACACTGAGGAGGGAAAAAGTAAAATGCTTACTTGGCAGCAGCTCTTCTAGTTTTCTTTTTTGGTAACCCTACAGTGATTGTTTTCCCTTCTTCCTTTTCTTCTTCCTCCTCCATAGTAACATCATACACTTCTTCACTGGACATTTCTTTTGCTCCTACTGCACCACTATTTTTCTTTCTGAGATCCTGCGTTGGAGCCACTAATGAATCAGATGGGTAGTACTCATTTCTGCATAAAAGCAAAACAAAACAAAAATGAATTACGAAGCATTTTTCAGGGCAAGAACAACTAGAAACTCCACAACCTTACATTCTGATTACTGATGTCATTGTGCCTTGAGACACTAGATGGCCAAAGATGCCCCAGAGAAAACATTTTAACACATCCTTCTCTCCCTGACAGCTGTGAAGATAAAAGGTACCGACCAAATATGCTAGAGGAGACTCTCAGAGGTACCTTGTGGAGAGAGAAAGCAGAACCAGACCTGCTGACCACTGAGCGTGTCAGTGTGACAATAAGAGAAGAAACTCAGGAATCTGTAACCTGCAATAGTGTGGTACAACTTTCCTAGCAGGGCAAGCAAAAAACTAGGTTTTCTAACCACAGAAAAGGGCTAGACACCAGAAACCTCCTTTGCCATGAGATCACATACATAGCAATGTCCAGTATGGGCACGCAGGCACCTCCCTGCTCTCCCTCCAGGGACAGGTAAATGCAGAGCTTGGAGTGAACTGTTCAGCAGCTAACTGCTCTGGCAGACTATAAACAGCCCACAGTACAACTGGAGAGCCTTCATCTATTGTATGGCAAAAGCCATATTACTAGAAATAAAATCACTATTGGTATATAGAAAGCAGAAGGGGAGAAAAAAAAGGAAAAAAAAAAGTCAATATAACTGGACATAACCCAAACCTTCACTACTTTCCAGGAGGAAGAGAATCAGACTCTAATAAAAACAGTATTCTGCCATTTCTCACTTTTTTGACTCCAAATTAAAATGTGTTATCATTTTAGAAAACAGACACTTGATTTCCACTGAAGTCATTCCTTAATGCAGTAATGAGGCTGTGACAGTGGCAGGTTAGCAAACAAGAGAGTGAGCAGCTGAAACACACCACTAGCTTCATTTCAGCCTGCTTCCCTGCAACATCTCTGTGACATAATCCACAATCAATCAAAAGGGAAAGATTATCTTAGTTGGAAACAGACATCATATCAGCAATGGAGTCAGAAAATAAGCCTATAAAGAGCTAGCCATGGTCCAAAAGCTCAGCAGCACCAGAAAGTAATGTGTCCTCTGAACTGAAAAACATCACTTACCTAATAAATCTCAAAAGTAGTGGGGAAAGCTCCCTTGACCTCGGTTCCACTCTGTCTGGAAACTTGGCCAGTGCTTTCCAAAGCAGAAACCGGAAATTTGTGTGGTCCAGCCGCTCACTGCAGTCTGTCCTAACCTGCAGCTGCTCCAGGAACACAGTCCCCACTTCTCCTTCTGGTATCTTCTCCTTTTCCATTTCAGCACTGCTTCCTTCCTCTTCATCTAGTTCATTTTGCAACTCCATTTCTGTAGAAGAAATTATACGAAGAAAATATCTCAAGGTTGTTCCAGAATTGTCCACAGGAGAGAATCGGCCTCCCACCCAGGACAAAAGCAATACTTTCTGATACCAAGTACCCGTTTGCACAACTGTATTTAACACTGATGTGAAAAACCCACATTGTTTAGAAAGCATTCTTGGATGTTTTATAGCCCTGACTCAGGGGCTCCTCCTTACTTAGCTCTTTCTCTCAAACAATGAATAGTTGTGTGCTCATGGCTTTACAGTGAAATCACAGATTTCATGAACACATAGGTAAACCTCAAGAGCATGCCAAAGCCACATTGTTTGCAAGAATCTATGGGATACCTGGGGAAGGAAGACAATCTGCCCCTTTTCCACAGATTTCTTCATTACCCCTGATCAGCCTGGGCAGCTCCAGCCCTAAGCAGAGAGAGCTTCCCACAACCTGCAACTCCCTCCTGTAATGCAGAAGCCACTTGTGTCTACTTCTTGGTGTTTAGGACAAAAGGAGACAAAGTTCTGTCCCAATCCTCTCCATTCCTGTCGTGGAGATGATGTTGGCATTCAGAGCTCTAGTTCTGAATCTTTGCCATAAAATGTAAATTTGGGACACCATAACATTTACATTTAGCTGGGTTAGGTTCTTAACAGCACCTAGGAGCTGTGACTTACCAGCATAGAGAGCAGCCCTCTCCAAATGTTCATAGAAGACCTTCCAGAACTGTTTATTCTCCATTTCATTTGCATGAGAACTAACAAAACACAAGACAGCATGGAAGTTAAAAGGAGAAAAAAAAAGACATGCATCTAGTTCTTTACTAGGCAAGTAAAGAACACAATCACAGGCATTGATTACTGCTTCTATGAGAGTGTCTGAAGACAGGATATCTGCAGGGTACAGCTGTAGCACTTCTTTGCCTTTATTTATGGATCCCAAATGTCAATTGCTATTAAAATAATCCGTTTGTAACCAATAACTTCAAATAAACTGAATTAAAAGCTTTCTGCTGGCTTTTATACAATAACATCATATTGAACCAAAGGAAGAATTAGTGTGGATACATCTTTTGAAGAGCTGGTTTAACACTTTTTGTTAATTAAAGTTTGATAGGGAAGGTCTTGTCTTGTTTTTAAATCATACAAGTGAAAAAAAGAACAAATGGATAAAGTCATACTGAGGGCAGAGACACCAACTTCAGTATTCAGCTCAGTAGGCCCCATGGTAAGTCTTGCCTTGCATTTAGTAGGATTCAGAGGTTTCCCAGAAAGGATAAAAAATTAAGAGACAGGGTAACGCACAGGCAATTCTTGGTCCTTTTGCAGTTCTAGAATACTAATTAAAGCCTGCAAAAATCTGATGCTATTTAACTGTATTTGTCACCAGTCCACCTTAATAGTCAAAAAAACAGAAATTAAGCTAAAAAGTAGGAATCCATATGGATCGTGATTGACAAACTGAATCCATTTGGGAACAGTTCATGTGAACGGAATACTTTTTTACTGCCATCTTTGTTAAGAGAACAAAGGAAGGGATTATTAGATAGCCACTGGCTGCAGTAACTAACAGCATATACTCACGTTATGAGTTCAATTATAGGATCCCAGAGAGGACTGAAGTTAATATAAAGCATTCCCAGTAAATACCGAAGAGGCACCTAGAATGACAAAAAATATAATCTTGTTGAGGTGTTAAAAATCATAGTTGAAAACAATCAACCTCCTCTATCTGGTGAGACAAGATACTTTGATCAAATAAATTCTCAGAAATAATACCAATAATGAAGCCACACACATCACCATTCTTTATCTGTTGACTTCATGGAGAGAACATGTAGAGTTCATTTACTCCATACATTGTTCAGATCTAGTCACCATACCTAAGCACCACTAATGTGCAAGAAGAGGCCAGGTCCAACAGGCTATCAGGTTTCCCTGCCTCTCTCTTAAAATTCAGGGCCACCATAACTGCTTTAGGGATCTCAAAAAGGAAATGTCTACCCGGAGGAGCTTTCATTGCCCTGCGCTTAGAAGTATGTCCTCTGGACTGGCTCCCTGCTATTGATCAGTAGGACTGATCCTGAACCTAACAGATGCTTACAAGTCAAAGTGGAAAAGTGACAGAGGTAGAGCAGCAGCCGTAAGAATAATATTCCTCTTCACCTCAACAAAATCTAAGAACACTTAACTAGCAAAACATTGGCCCTTACAACATGTAGAGGGTGAAGGCCCTAACTCAGAAGTAAAAGAAATTCAAGAGCCACACACAGACAGGACCTTCATCCTGCAGCAACATGCAGCAGCCAGGTGCTCCCGTGGCTGATGGGAGTCCTACCAACACTCACCAGTGCTGAGGGTATGGCAAGATCACAGCCTCAAATTTGCTCAGGAGACACTTCTCCCTGGAATCATTTACCTTCCTTTCCACAACACCAAAAACCAATTGCAGGCCACTCATCTATATATCACTGTTGTTGTTGTTGTAAATACCCAGGAGAATGCAGTAGGCCCAAAGACAGCAGGAGCTGTGATCTTAAGTAATATGAAACTTTTCTAATACCTGACCTGGGAGTTAGAGTTTGATGAACTCTTGTTAGAATCTATGTGAAGGAATAAGAACATTCTCTTGGAAGAAGGGAACATGACAATCGCCTTTTGGCAAAAACTACTTACTTCTTCTAAAGATCCACTAGGTATTGCAGACCGCACTACATCACACCTTAGTTTCCTCAAATGGAGCAGTTTCTCTCTGTAATCATTCACTGTTGCTGGCACAAGTTCTGCTTGGAGCAATATGGCAAACACGGACTGAAGGTCTGCTGTGCAATCACCCTGAGCAAACAAGTGAAATGTATTTTGTTAAGCCCATCCTTTTCCCATAGGAAGTGGTTTCATCAGAGCACACAGATTCCCAGCCACTTTGAACCAAAGAATAAAGACAAGGGATGTGTTCGATCTCTACCACTTGGGGATTGGAACTCATGTATCTGAATACAGAAAGGAGGAGGGATCCAAAGAGATAAGACTGGCACGAGGAAGCAGCAACACCAAAGTTTACAGACAAAACAAATGGATTTGAAAAGTTCAAGCTGCAGCCCTACCTCAGCTGGTGTAGGAAGTGGAGACTCAAAATGATTTAGAATCCGGACAGTCAAAAGTCGGACCTGTCAGAGGTGGAAACAGCTATCAGAAGTGTACAGAGACATGCAGGCCACACACACACCTACAAAGAGGTGAATATTTGACTCTGGAGGCTGCTTTCACTAGGTCCCTCCTGTAGCTGAGAGATAAATGATCTTCTACAGGCTAGCAGGCAATTCAGAATAACAACATGGGGATCCCGCTCTGAATCACCTTAAGAGAAGGTGATTTCAGGTGATTTAGGATGATTCTCCCAGGGTTAAAAGTCATCCTCTTGTCACCTCACATGAAGCTCTTAGAAATGGATTCAGTCCTAAACAGATGCTACAAAAGTAATTACCATACATAATCCTATGTGTTTGCTTTTGGCCCTTGTAATATAACTCTGTTCACTTAACATGAATTTAAAAATACATAATATCTTGCATGTGTTCAGAAGTAAAAAAGCTGATTACCTTGGACGCACCAGTGGAAATATTAGGATGCAACTTCTCAAACAAGCCCATCAGGTTCCCTTGGGCAAGGGGCTCCTGGCAGCCACACAACGCCAACCTTGTGTAATACAGATCGGCCAAGAGCAACGCCGAGGGGTCTGAGGGGAAAGTGCTAAAACAACATAGATTTATTAGCAGAGAGCACTGCAACAATAAAGATACCCCAAAGTAAGGCAAGAATGACACTAAGGGGAAAATTCCACAGGACTTGAGAGCTGGCTGGTAAGGTTGGACTTGACTAGCAAGCTGACTTGCAGTCTCCAAGTCCAAGTTACATGCGGCAGCCCAAGAGACGTGACATTACCCCTTGGACAGGGGCTGGCAGGCTGGGCCCGTACACGCACGGCCACACAAAACACCGATCTGCATGGCTCACACTCAGGCTACAGCTCTCGTGCTCAGAGATCAACTCCAAGAGACAAGAATAACCCAAGCTTAGGTGTGACACCAGCTGTAGTATGAGCAGGACCCCTGACAGCCACCAGAGAGATCTCCCTCTGCTACCAACCATCCCTCACTCCATCCTGGCTCTGTATCCCCAGCCCAAAGCTGGCAGAAAGCACCAGGCTGCGTCTCCCTGCCAAGATTTTCTGCCTGATCCTGCAGGCCGGCTGTTTAGCCGCTGGCGCTTCTCAGACAGGGGCAACTATGGCGTCCAAACAGAACAGGATGTTTTGGAGCTCAAGCCCCTGATGACTGGGAGATGCTCCAGCACAACAGTGTTGGCAGATGATGCAAGTTAAGCGGGATTTGCTGGAGGGAAAGCAACCAGTTCTCTCCACCCACTCAGTTACATGTGATAATCAGAAGGCAGTTACAATGCACATAATGGAAAGTACCAAGTAGAGAGCATTTACATACAGAGATATGAAAGGATAGAGTGGAATTTCCTTTTTTTATTATAATGCAGCATACAGCTAGTAACCACATCCCTCTTTGGTAAAACTAGGACCAGCATATTCACATGCTCCCCTGCAGCTGTCTAACAAGGCTCCAGTTTGCAGAGAAAGTGTAACACAGGTCTAGCTGGCAGCGAAAGTGTCACTGAACAGGTACTACAACCATCCCTTTCTCTGTACAAGCACTGCTTACAACATTGCCACATTACAATAGTGGAGCAACATGAAGCTATTGCTCCACACAAAAAGGCACTTAACAAGCCCCCTATATAAAAGGGACCACTTTGCTGTGACAAGGAACACCGAGGTGGATCACAGGAGAGGCAGAGTTTACTTACATCACCAACTTCTTGACACGCTCCACAGGTAACAAATGGAGTATTTCAGAAGACTCTGCCAAACTAAGGAGAGTACTCACAGCTTGACAAGTCACAAAGAGGCTTCCTGGATCAAAGAGAATAAGAACATCCTGTGTATTTACTCAACTCACAACGAGCTGTGGTTGCCTCGTGCTCGGCCATCTTCAGACGGCTGCAGTCACAGCCCTAGGGCAACACATGGATCTCAGAACAGGCATCAGCATTTTCTAACAGTTATCATAACCCATAACAGAAATATTCCTCTGGATATTATCATCTTCACAAATGCCCATTCCAACTCGCTACCAATGAAACCTGTGAGCAGTTTCCAGTTAGTGACTGCCTCCAACACACCTATGTACTCCTGGAGCAGAGGAGCTCCCAGAGCAGCCTGGAGCTAAACGCTGTTGCAGAAGTCTCAGACAGCTCTGTACTACTAATGGCACTCAGGAAGGGAAGAAAAGCTGTCCAAAATAACAAGCATGAAACACAGCAGAAGAAAAAATATATATACTGATGGCACTGTACAAGTGTCTATAAACTTTGGCATTTCGGTAATGTTTTATATGAGACCTGAAAAGTCGTCCCATGTACCTGAAGGCTGAATTCTTGTTAGAAGTGAATGGAAGCTGTGTTGGCTAAAACAAAACTAAGCAATAGCGTCTCTTTCCTAAAACTGTCAGCCTACTTTAGAGATGGAGGGTTTCCCTGTCTAACAGGTCTTGTCCTAGCAGCACAGGAGAGGCAAGGCCCTTCCAGGCAAGAAAGGGGAAGGGTGATTCCTTTCCCTGCCACTCCTAACTTGGCAAGATGCTTGTTTACAAAAAAATAAATCTCCTCTCCTTCCTCTCTTCCCTAGCACCTAAGTCACACAGGCTGAGAAAAGCTTTATAAAAGACACTAACTTTCTTTCATGAACCCAGCTGCCATGAATAAAAAGAAAGGGAAGTGAAACTTTTTGAAAACTTTTCTCCATTCCAAATTGCTTAATTTCCTCAGGTACCTGAAGATTCCTGCTCACCATTAACCTCTTTAGGGAGCTCCTGACAGAGAGGAGAAACTGAAAGACATGATAAGCAGGATAAGGCTTCCTATGATTTAAGGGCAGAAGTTCTCAAGCTGTAATCCACATGGCATTTTGCAGTGGTACATGTAGTCAGACAAAGGCAGCAGCTCCTGCCTCACTGTGGAACACACCTATATGATCTATAGGGTAAGCACTTCCATACAAGCAGTCACCTGTAAAGACAACAGCTGTACAGGTGCCTTGGTTAACTCACGGCGCTGTCCCAGTTCCCGAGCCTGCTTCCCTAAGTTCCACAGTGTTTGCAGAAAACCACCCAGGTCTGCAACTTTTGTCTCAGGAGAGAGAGACTAGACAAGCCAAATAGGGAGCACAGGGCTGGGGAGGCTGAGTGTGCCCTGGAGGGGCAATAGGGAGAGACAGGAGTCCTAGTACAAGGTGAAGGAATTGGGGAGACCATGGAGCCAGAGAGAGAAAGTGTCAGAAGTTGAGAAAATTGTCCAGCAAGCCGGATTTGGGAAGAGCATGAGGGAAACTAAGCAAAGAGACGGCAAGTAGGATAGGGCAGCAGGAACACAGGATAGGGGTTGTATTTCTTTTCTTTTAGGGGCAAAGGAGCAAATAGCAACATGGTTCTTCTCGCGTACACACTGCTGTGGTGCAGAGCTGCTACCATGGAGAAGAGCCAACAAAGGAAGTTCGGGCACTTCCATTGTAAAGTAATTACCTTGCAACTCAAATAATCATAGCCACATGGGGCCACATACGGAGTAGGAAAAAAAAAAAAAAAAGAGCTAAATCAAAAAGGACCATCCCTGACAAAGACATGAAGAAGAAACAGTAATGTGAAGGAAAAGTAACAGAGCCATATGGTGGGTATGTTGAGGAACATTAATAGGTGATTTGCAAAAGGAAAAGGCCAGGCTCCTGGGAAGCCCTTTCAGACCAAGAACACTGAAGAACACTGAACCTAGGGCATTCCAAGGCTTTCTCAAACTTTGGCATGAGGCCAAATGTTTGTAATACCTCTGAGTAACAACACCACTGTATGCTGCAAGTTAAGTCAAAACATCATCTTCTGGCCTAACATGACAACCAGTGGGGTCACAGCGACTGATGTCTGCAGGAATAATGTATCACTGTAGAACTGTTGCTATCACGACAGAGAAGGCAACAACACAGATCTAGCAGCACAGATTCAAAATAAGGTGATATTGTGAGCCAATATTCTCCCTTACGTGACTGGTTCAACCTGAATCTAGTTTGTATTCAATTTTCAATACCTATTCTCTCACCTGCATCTTTTTTTTTCCTCCAACCTTCTTATCTTCCTCAAATCTAGATTTTGACACTGTCCTCCACACCACAGAAAATCTGTCAACTCATTATGAGTATCAACAGCATTTTCAGAGATGCTTCCTTTAAGGAGTTCCTCGCTAGCTCTTTTAGTTTTTTTTCTGAGCTTCTCCTTAAATCTAGATACAATGCTAGTGTTATTCATTTTCATGTGTTTTCAGCAAAACTGCTTTGTATTTCTTTTTACATTCCAACAAAAAGCAAGTGAACAAACAATAACACTAACTGACCTTTGCAGAGGTTTCCTTTGTCAATGGCTGTGAAGAGAAAGTCCGTAAAACTTGTCACACTCGGCAGGATATTTTCTTTGTCTATTGGTCTGTCCAAAATAAATGAGAAACTTTTATCTCTGTTACACTAACACCTAGAGGCATATGAAGGTTTATCTCCCCTTCCCCTTTTTCTCATGTTATACTATACACAGCTCATCCTGAGTTCTAAAGCAGCAGCAAACTATTTTTATTGGTTCATTTCTAATTTACAACTTAACTTGTAGCATCTCATTTCCAACTCCTTCCATGAAAGCACATTACACTTAATGAGACCACTTCACTAGGAGGGGGAAAAGCAACTGTAAACTGTCAAGAACAGTCCTACCAGCCAGGCAGGCTAAATCTAAGGACTACAATCATTTTATCCTGAACTATACCACTAACTTGCACTATTTCTACAGCATCTTTTCATCTTTTGACCCCAGTTTTCCCAAACTACAGTTAGTCATTCTTGTCCTTCTTACAGACTGTAAAACGGTCTGTGATCAGCAGAGAGTAATGTTATCTATGAACTAGTCAGTACTACTGAAACACACAGCAGTGGTACCTCTGATATTAGGTATACACCTTACCTAATATGTGGCAGTACAACCAAGGCAGCCCAAGGCTGAGAAAGATCAGCAATATCTTCACTTGCTGGCAACTGGATTAAAGACAGTACATGCTCCAACACTGGCACCTGTGTCCTTCCTCCTTGACTTGTTTGCTGCCTTATACTAGAGCTAAAAATAAAACCAAATGTTTTAGTGACACACAGTTGCATATCAGAGATAGTTTCTTTTATTCTTATGATATTTTAATTAATATTCTTATGATTCTTTAATTTTTAAAATTAAATTTGCTATTACTAACAAAAAAGACTTGGACATCCTAAGGGGATTTTTCTATTAATTTCCTCCACAGGGCAAAAGACCATCCAGTCATGTGAACGCTGGGAGGAACAGAACATGGCCCAGAAGAAATGTCAGCTCTTTATCTCAAATTCAAGAAATAGCTCTGGAAGGAAAAAACTCCAGTTGCTGGTCCAAAGAAGAGATTTCTGATGATCAAAGGCTGTTACTTGTAAAAGCTGGATGCAAAAAGGAAGAAATAAATAGTTCTATACTTTCTGCAGATAAGATAATGCAATACATTTAACCTATTGCAAAAAGAATTTAGTCCAGAAACTCCGAACTGGCACAAGAAAAGAAGCTTTCTAACCATAAATGCAGCAAAGCACTGGAACAGACTGCCAGGGCAGCTGGGGAATCTCCAGGACAGGAAGTGTTTAAGAACAGTTTGATTAAACATCTTTTAGGACTGGTTCAGGACTTGCTAATTCCTCCCTAGATTAGAAATGGGCTATAAAGCATCTTGAGATCACTTCCAGCCCTATTATCTGTTATTGATATTACGGAAGCACCACAAAGATGCCCCAAGTAGGGCCAAGATCCTACCAACTATGTACTCCACATCACTGAAAATCCCAAAACAACAGAAAATCGAAAACATCAAAATCCAAAACATCACCACAAAAATAAGGAAGAGAAATTTAGATCTATCCTTTTGACTCACACTCTTCCATTCTCTAAACCCTAATGCCTCTACTCTATTTAATAAAACTAGAAAGAAACCGATGGAGCAGGTTTCTCCATTGAGAGACAAGAATGTTGTATGAAAACAAACTGACACTCTTTGCAGGTAAAAGACCCAAATTACCAGAGTTACAGAGATCAGAGCAAACATTATCAGTAGATTAGCAATGGTTGTTCTGAGCTTGACAATAGTGACCCCAAACCTTCCCTCAGAGCCTCCGGGGAAAAGCAGCCATTTTACTGCAGCCAAGGTAGCTTTGCAACCACAAGCAGTTGAGCTGTGCCAGCAGGGTACTGCATCTAGATTAGTTTGGTGGCCTTCGATACCTAGCTGTGCTCTGTGTAAGCCCATACTGCTCCCCTGTAAGTTCCTGGGCAAGACCCAGGCTCAGAAGGAAGACAGAGCAAAGGCAGGAGACAAGTCCCAACAAGAACCAGGACTATGCAACTGATTTGCTACCAAGATTAACTGCCCTCTGGTGCTGCATGTGTCTGAGCAGAGCAAAATGCACATCACCTGCAACACTTGCTAGCCTTCTTAACCAGTGGTGATCTTTCTAGGAGAGGAAAAAAAGAGAGCTGGAAAAAAGAGAGGAAAAGAAAAAAGAGAAAGAGATTCCGCAGCATCACTTTGTTTGAAAATCTATCAGCACCATTCTTATTTATGCAACTCTGGCAAATATTATGGGGTGATAGCTCTGCATCTGTGCAGCTCTGCAGGCCACAGCCTCTGGGCACAGAGCTGTGCAGACACATCTACTCCCTGCTGAAATCAAGGAGTCTCACCTGGTGGATGATTCAGTGAAAACGAGAGGATACTTCTCAAAGGCCATCGAGCCAAGGGTGGGAGGCTCTGCTTTCGCCAGAATAAGTTTAGCCAAAACTGCTATTGCCTCATCCTTTGCGAGGGTATCTGTGCCAGTGAAGCAGGGCTCAATGTATGCTAGAAAGCATGGAAGAAAATGCTGAAGAAGGAAGAAAAAAAAAAAAAAAGGAAAAAAAATTATAGTTTAGTAAGTCTCTTTAACCCTGATTTGATTAAACCCCTAAGGAATCCAAGATACCAGCCAAAGAGGAAGCCAAACTTTCATAAATCAATAAGCAAAGCACCAGACTTTCCATCAGCGCCACAAGCTGTACCAGTACCCTGGGACAGTGGTTTGATGCAAAACCTGTTTGCCCCAAACCCAGCCTCCTAGATCCCTAAATTTGCCCTCACCTCCTGCTTCACTTAACTCTTTAATTCTTCCTAGATCACTGATTCCAGACATCTCTCATCCTCCATTTCCACTTTCTTTCTCAAGAACTCCTTCACTTCATCCTAGCCATAAGAATCCACCACTTTTAACTTTACGGGCAAATTTCTCTTTGTAGGCACAAATCTCTGCCATCCTCTGCCACCTGAACTAAGTATTTAATCCCACTGTGATGCCAGCAAGAGACAAAAATGGGAAATTCTGCTACCAGTGTGAGACTCAAAGTAGATAACCGCAACTTCTCCCAGTATCTGAACTGCAGAGAAATCCACTTTTCCCTATCATTTTTTAGTACAATGGCTTAAATAGCTTCTTTCCTTCTCATTAGATCATGCCACAAAGTTTAAATATTAAAGATCATGTCATCACACAAAAATGATTCAGAATACAATGCAGATAAATATACTCTGGATGTCCCAGTTATAGAAGGTTTTACTGTTCAGCTGTGCATGGCAACGCACACCCCTCCCTGTCAGTAATTTATTTATCTGTCAACTAAAATAAACACACAAAAATATTCACCTACCCTCTCAAATTGCTTCATTGAGAACATCATCTCAGAGAAGTCCAAAAGGAAGTGCCATTCAAACCCACTTGCAAATACCTGCAAGGTGCAAATGAGGGGTTAATAGGAACATATTAACAAGAGACATTTCACAGTGAACCTCCATATCCACGGATAACTTTGCAATTCTGCAGCTTTGCCACTTTTTTTTTCTGGTTTATCAATCAGCTCTGCTTTGGAGTCTGGGACACACGGCTTGTTTTTGTGCATATAACATGGTTTGTTAGTTCAGCTTCACTCAGGAATGAGAACTCAATTACAGAAAGAGCACAACCTTTTTAATAAATCTGTCTGGATCTGTCCAAAGATGGCCCAGCTATCCTTACCATGATCTGGAAAATGGAAGGTAGATGTTCCAGGACACAGCAACCATTAGGCGAAAGCTTAAGCCCAAAAGATTTTTCAGCCTGGCTCTTTTCCTGTGCAGCTCCTAGGGTATGAATCTACCATACCTGGTTGAAGAAAGTTCACTACCTGAGAAGAACCAACCTCTGTGCTTCTGAAGGAATCAAGATATGAATCCTGCTTCATGGTAAATAGTATCAGATATTATTTTAGAGGCAACTTCTCCTTTGGGCAAAAAGGGAATCTTTATAGTCTGCTTCCCAGCTCAAAGTGGTACATCCTGAAGCTAACTCCATCAAGCTAACTTGATGAGCCAGGGCTCTGAGATTTCTGCTGCAAGAAGCAGTCTTTGTTACCTTCTCAATAGCTTCCTTGGTCAAGACGTCAGGCAAGAAAACATTTTCAGAGAGCAGTAAAGCAGAAATAGTGTTCAGCAGGGTTTTGCAGCAAGATGCCATCAGATCTGGAGTTTGTATCAATTTTATTAAAATCTGTGGAATGAAAGAGAGAACTGTTATTTGTCTATTAAGACAATGACTGTCTGGTTTGAATGACCTGGACAGCCCTCGAAGGCAGAGGACATGGTCTTCTAAGCTCCAGCCCACTGAAATACATCCTAATAGCTCTGTACAAGTTTGCAGGCACAAAGCCTAGGGGGCCAAACACATGTGAATATGGTGGAACTTCTCCACCAGTTAAGAGGGCCTCGCACTCCTCCACAGTGGCAGCTGGGCTCAACAAGATCTCTAGCAGCAGTGGCTCCATTCTCGTTGCTGCTCCTTTAAAGGAGGACTACACCAGCACTACACCGCAAAGGAAAATTCTCATGGGTTTGAAGAGGCAGCAGTACTCCCAAAAAACCTCTCCGTTCAACTTCACTCAAATTCTAAATCCAGTGTAGTTTAGAACAGTGGATTACAGTAGGAATGTCAAAGAATGTTGTAGCTCCTCATCCAGATTCAAGAGATACCTCTCTGGGACATTAGCCAAAGGGATCGTCTGACCTACCTGACAGACTTCCTCGGGCTGTGGGATTTTGGATCCATTTGCATGTTCCACTAGGATGAGATAAGCCTTCAGAATCCTTTCCATCTGTTCTGAAGTCACATGGCAATTAGCTTTAGTTATTTTTCCCTGCAAGTCTAAGAGTGACTCCTGTTCAAATAAAAAGTGAAAGTTTTCAGAGAAATGATCACTTGTCTCACGTTCTGCTACCCGAATTTTCAAGAATCAATGTTTCATCAGCCCAACAAACTGACAGTCTTGTTCAATAAATGAAACCTCCCAGAAACACTACATGATTCCCATGGGGTTTTCTAGGGAGCTCTGGATAGCCATAGGCAGGGAGCTCCAAGCACCACACAAAAAGGACTATTTCCCAATGCTGGGAGGGGCTCCCTACCATTTTCTCTGATTTCCCATTTGACCCTTATGCAGGGCAAACCTGATGTAGAGTACATTGTCAGTTCTAGAAGGTTTCAAACCCAATCCCTAGAAATAAAACACCTAAAACACCTAAAAGTTGACCAGATAAGTAAAAAACACTTACAAGGCCCATCATGCTATATTACCCTGCCCCAACATAGCACAGGGCAGTCAGCTGTGCTCCCTCAGCCCTCAGAGGATACCCCGAGAGAGCACTGCGGGAACAACAAAACTGAAAACAAATTTGCAGAATTTGGTTCGTAAGAGAAATTTAGCTCTCCAGATTCAGTCCATGACTTTCAGAGCAGAAAGCTTCCCCTTTACTGTCACTTTGTTTCAGGACCCCCAATGAATCTAGCTCAGCTGAAGGCAGGAAGCTGCAATAACCACCCCAGGCTGCAATGACAGCTCCTGTGACTCCTTGTATCCCCGCTCTGGGACTGAGCTCCAAGTTGTGCAAGCAGCAGGTCCCTTCCCCCAAACAGTACAGCACAGCCACCCAAGACACTCTGAACTCATAAAAAGAAGGGTGGGATTTACTCCCATATATGAGACGCTTATTTTAGGTTTCCAAAGGAGAGAAAAAACAATCCTGCTTCCACACAAATACTTTCATAGTAAGCATAGGCAGTTTTTTGTCTTTCATGGGTAGAAAATACATAAACAAACAAAGCAGCGTACCTCTAGGCACTTGAAGGCAATGTCAAAATGCTCCCTATGAATATGCACTGCAGCCGATTTGATCATCTGCTCAAATGCTTCTCCAACAACCATCCAGGGCAGTTCAATTTCTGCTTCAGTAACAGGCCCCAGCTTTGACAGAATTAACTTCATAGCCTGAACAGGAAAAGAGTACGTCATTTACATCACATGAAATGGGTGAATGCTTTGAAAATGAGTCTAGTAATCCTAAACTTAGTGTAATATACTGCTAAAATACCACAGTGATCTGAAAGCTCTGCAAAATGATAAGTGCAAAACAAACAAACAAAAAAAAAAACGAAGAAAAAAACGTTAATCTACCAGTTAAAATCCAAATTGTTTTTATATTAATCTAGAGAGTACAAATTGCACATAGTATCAGCAAGCAGAATTATTTTAATAGATAGGAATATAATATAGGAATGACTAAAAACAACCTCCCCATTAAAACCTTCATTAAAAGAGTTTTATAAGAAGGTATTAGATTCTGTTAAATAACAAACGGCATGCTTATCACTGAGGACCCACTGAGGCGAACATGACACCCAAACACTTCACTGAGCACAACCTATGGCTCCTTTATAGCTATATTTGTACCAGCAGATCTTTCTTCTCTTTACCGTTTCTGCACAAGAGTGGAACATGTTTCGAACACCCTTGCACATCTCGAAAAGTAGCTGTCCCACACCTTCCACTTTCTCAGGGTGCTCCCCCAGGTCGAGAAACATGAAATTGAAGAGTGCATTTTTATCAGAAACCTGCAAAACATAACGGAGAAAGTTATCTTCTACTTAGAGCTGCCAAATCAAAAGAGGCAGATGCCAGCACAACCTTCCCGTCCTAGTCCTGCCTTCCTGCAACAGTTCAAGTTCATTATTTCTGGAACAACTCAAAGAAATTTAATGCAGGAAAATATTCAGCTATTCAATCACTGCAGGTCCCTCAAACACACATAGTTCTACTGAGGCCACTGAAGTTGAAGTACATGCTTTTGATCATTCTGGTGATTTTAGAGTAAAGCGTGTGCATAAATGCATCATTAAATTTGTCCTAACTGGAACACAAAGGTCTCTGCATCAGTCTGGGAGAAAATGTGTTATCAGCCGAATGCAGAATCCAGTCACCTGGTACTATAACCACACTTGGGAATATTGCAAGGTTTTCTGGATCAAGATTATGAAACCCTCTGTCTGAAGACTAGGTTTAAAGTTCACCAATTCCTGAAAACAACCAATTGAACAAGTATTCTTTATTAAGGTCTCTCAACCCAAAGCAAAGATGGAGTTGCTCAGATTTGCTAGTCAGTGTCAGGAATCCTGACTTTGTATATTTTAACTCAACGAAACCCAACAGCTATTGCTCCCCTTCCTTGACTGATCTTCCTGGGAATATTATATACTCTAAATTCCAAGACAGCAGAAACGTTTTCAGAAGAACTTCTGTCATACAAAGGCCTTAAACCACTACTGACCTCTGTACAACTGTTGAGCAATACAGCACTGCAACACAGTCCAAAGCCCCACTTTTGCAAAATTACCTTAGGACTTCTAGAAGTTTTAGGTAAACAAGTTGTGAACATTTGGTTTAACTGTCATTGAAACAGAAAGTTCTAAGGCACTGATTGCCACTGTTGGTATTAAGTGTTTGACAGAGACTAAACACTTGTAGAAAAATGACAACTCAGGAGACACAGCTTGCCAGTTCAGGGGGCAAGAGCCACGGGCCACAACAAAACGGAGACAGCCACGATATAGACATCTCACTTACCTTTCTCATTAGAAAGACAAAACTTTCAGCAGCAAAGTTTCTGATGTGAAGTTTGTGGTGAGCCAGAAGGGTACTGTACAGACTACAAAGACACAAATTAATCCACTGCTTAAAACCAGAGCAGAAATTGGTTGTAAAAGTTACATTTCCAGTTTACATTTCCACCCTTTACAAACACTAAGAACCTGTATTCCTAGAGGTGGCAAATGGCCTTCCTCAATGCCATTCCTTCCCACACTCCCTATATCAAAGGCAGTGTTTTGGAAAGACAAGCAAATGAGACGCTAACATGTTTACACCTCATGTCTGAGGACTTAGGTCCCAGGCAGACATACCTCTAACATCACTGGATCCACACAGATCCACTTGCAGCATCAAGACTTTTAACAGATACACTCACCAGCAAGAGGTGAGACCAAACTTCATCTGATATACCAGAATCATTTAATTTGTTTGAGCCACAGGGTTTCCTGTAAAGTTTCCAGAGATAAAATGTAGAGGGGCAATGGGTATTTGTAATTCTCCAGTAAACATCAGTAGTAGTTGCAGGTGGCTCAGCACATGTTATGTGCAGAAAGATTCATGCCTCGGATTCACAGTAGGGCAGATGTTCCTGCAATATGTTTGAAAGCTTTTGCTGGGTCGAGGAGGAAGTATCTTACACCAATCCTTTGCTCCATCTGCTCCCTATTTAAATTAGTAGCAAGCAACACAGACCCACAGGCCAAGAGAAGAAAAGACCTGCTGTCACAGCAGCATAAAAATGAACGAGCAATCCCACTGGGTCAGACTACAGGTCCATCCATCCCAATAACTGGTCAACAGCAGCCAGAAGCAGATGCCTGAGGAAGGGTTTAAAAACAAGGCAAGCACATATAAAATCAGCCTCCAACCATCTGCAGCTCAGGCTTCCCAAGCCAGAAGTCGTTCCTATTATGCCTGATAACTCCTTCAAACTTGGCCAGTTTCCCTTTGAGCTTATGCCAACCTTCAGAATCACAGCATCCAGTGGCAAGTAGTTTTACCTCACACAAAATAATGCAGATTTGCTCTCTCACTAAACAGACAGGAGGAGGAAGGGAAGAATAGAAGAGGTAAAATCCTGGCAAAGGAATCAGAGAAAAGACTCAAAGGAATCCATTTAACAGCTTAAATCTTGGGGTATACAACTGGGAAAGAAAGGAAGGATGCAACTATGAGCAAGCTACCTGACAGATATCAGGAGACCTGTGCTCAATTTAGACTTTGTCACAGGCTTTCAAAACAACTCCAACAACCCAGTGTCTTTCTGAGTTTTGCTTTACCACTTGAGGAGCAGGCTTCCTCTCGTATCATCACCTACATCCACACCAGGAGAAAAGGTGACCAAAGGTCCAAGTTTTCAGATTAACTCGCATCCCTCCTTCAAGGCAGTGGTTGCTCAAGGGGGCTGAATATGAGAATAGGACTCATAATCTGTCTCTGACTGCAGGGAAAGCATGCTAACAATCACACTGAAGCACTAAGTCATATGATTAAGTGCCACTTATACTCCCATAGCATGTATTAACTGCTGATCAATCTATTGCTGATTACATTAAGCAGGGCCTTTACCTGTATATGTTGCGTACGTCCTTCACCATCAATCTCCACAAGTATTTGTAGAGATAGGAAAGGGAAGTAAAAGCCCATTCCAGCAGTTCCGTATCCTGTGTATCCAGTAAATCGGTGATGGCCAGGAAAAAGTCATGAAAGTGAGGATAGAAGTCAGCCTGGAGATCTCGAGCCAGCTGCACCACTAGGCTGGGTTTCAGACAACACACCGTATTAGTGTATTTTTGAGAGAAACTAATAAAAACCTTATAAAGCACTGCATAATCAGACTCCGAGCTCTCCGTTCAGCAAAACACAGGCTCTTTAGAAAGAAACATAGCATCACATTTGCTTCCCATTTTTATTAAATCTCTCTATTTTATTATTAAATATCTCTCACTATGCAAGTGTGGAATTTTATAATGGGAAAAAATAATCAAGTCAATAACAATAATCAGGGAGACACAGATGATAGAGATGATAAATATTAACCCAAGCACATTAGTATTCTGGCTGCCACCCAGTAAGCACTCATGCTAGTTTGCTTGCCTTGCAGTAGCTATTTGTCTAAAGATAAATACTTAGAAACATGATGCTCTATCAAGAAGATACCAGCACTGTGGGCATCTTATAGCTACACCTCTTTCCTCATGTATGATAAGCAAAAAGGGCACTCATGACAGCAATCACATTTCCCCTATAAGACTGAAAAGGCTCCTTGGCTATGTTTTATCAGCATGTACTTACTCCAGCAGGGGTTGATAGGCAAGACTGCCTTTGACTTGCAGATGTATCTTCAAGCTCTGCACGATGGCACTCTGGTAATAAACCAGTTGATTGAAAGACTGGCATTTGCTGGCTACTTCTTTGTAGAATTGCACTGTTCAAAACACAAAAAAAGAAATCCTTAGAGTCCAGTTGCTGGTAAACACGCTCAAGAAAAATAGCTTCCCCAGAGACCAATCCAAAACCCAGTAAACAGAAGGACTCCCAGTACACTTTGGTTCCACAAGAAATGTCTGTTAACACTTCAAGGCAAG
The DNA here is from genome assembly GCA_013398735.1 of Nothocercus julius. Classification (NCBI taxonomy): domain Eukaryota; kingdom Metazoa; phylum Chordata; class Aves; order Tinamiformes; family Tinamidae; genus Nothocercus; species Nothocercus julius. The sequence goes on along the minus strand of VZSV01000207.1, from coordinate 1,270,385 downwards.
CAAGAAAATTATTAAATAAAAATAAGGTACCAAAATGCTGAGTGAGGTTCAATTCCCTCCATTTCTGTAGTGCTTCAAAAAAGTAGGTTTCAACCTCCTGCCAAAATAAAGAACAAGTATTAGCTTGGCAACACCAAAGAATGGTTCAAATGAAGAAAACTGTAAAATGCCTCAAATATTTTCCTTAAGGATATTTTAAGAATTCTGATTACTTAATTTCAAAAGATGCTATGGAATCTGCCTGAAAAATGACATCTTTCTCTCTATTGAAGACACATTTGAAACTATTTTCTGGTGATAGGAATCATTTCGGTACTTGCTTTTTAGACCTCTGTTGATTGGCCCTGACAATCTAACAAAGTTATATGCATAGCCCTCCTAGTAAAAATGCTTTGGGATTTCTTTTGGCATCCTCACAGCCTTTGAGCAGGAAGTTCAGCAAAATTCTCCAGCAGACAATTAACCTACCAAGCACTATGATTACAGTAATGACATAAAGGACACATAAAGATGATTTTTTTTATGATATCTCACAACACAGGCTTTGTATACATTCATATTCATACACTTTGCAGGGCTGGACTGGGGACCGCTAACAGCCAGAGCATCCTCCTCCCTGCTGAGGAAGTACTCACAAGCTGACCAGCTACACGGTGCCATCAGGGTCCTGCTCTCCAGAAACCTTTAACACATCACTGTGAAGCAGGTCAGCAAGCAAAAGGAAACAACCCAGAACATGAGGTTCGAGAGAGGCAAATCTTACACACACTTCTTTCCAATTCCTCCCCAAAAGAATTTTTTGAGTCTTTCGTGAAGTTTATCTACTTGGGAAGTGATTTGAGATCTTCTTTCAGAAAAAGACATTGCTGCTGCTCTCACCTCAGCGTAGCTTCCAGTTCTGTCAATCCGATGAATAATATCGATATTAACATTGCTTAAACGTTCCGAAAAGGTAAGAAACTGTAAAACAAAAGGACACGCATTTTGTTTCGCTCTTTCCTGTGAACAGTCCTTCCCAATTACTCCCACTAGCACATGCAGCACAAACTACAACAAGAAGTTACTTCAAAAGATGGAGTATCGGAAAGTATCAGCAAAAAAGAAGGACCTGTAAACAGCTCTAAGACAAATATTAATAAGTGGAGATTCTTTTTAATTGAAGAGGGTAACAAAAAAAATGCCATGACACCTACATCTGCAAACTGCAACATTCTGCAAAGAATAAAAACAACCTTCTCCTCTGCTTTTGAAAACAAACATTTGCACCTCTCCCATCAGAATCCACTCAATACATGTGTCTCTGAAACACAGAGAAATGCAGAAAAATCTATCAGGCTTTCTAACAGATGGCAAAAGATTTTTTGTTGTTGTT